>CM076574.1:823357541-823586331 GCA_034641835.2 Pinus albicaulis | reverse complement strand
GACTGTGAGAGAGAACAGAGGATATTACAACAGATCTACTGTAGGTTTTGTCTCTTCATTTTGTTGGATAATAGAAAGGAAGGAATGGTTGTTCGGGGTGGATGTAGCCCAAACTGGGTGAACCGCGTTTATCTGTGTCTCTCTGGTTTTATGTGTTTTGTGTGCTTGTATTTTCCACATATTTTATGTGTTGCATTACTCTGTAATATATAATTTTCTAACAACTAGTATCAGAGCCAAAGGTATATTTGGCTGATAAACTCACATGAAAGAAGGGTTCCTGGTTCGAGTGGGAGCAATGGCAGAAGATGGTAAGTTTAGGGCCGAGAAATTTAACAGCCAAAACTTCCCGCTGTGGAAGATGCAGATGGAAGATTATCTGTAACAGAGAGATCTATACCTACCATTGAGCGGAGAAATAAATAATTTGGCAGCCATGATAGACATGGAATGGAACATTCTCGATAGAAAGGCACTTGGACCAATATGATTGTTCCTTGCAGTGTCGGTCGCCTTCAATATTTCGAAGGAAACAACAACAGAGGGTTTGATGCAAACATTGGTGAAACTATATGAAAAACCCTCGGCCTCAAACAAGGTATTTCTTATGAAACGACTATTTAATATGATGTCAGAAGGCGGATCTATTGAAGACCATTTAAATGATTTTAATACAGTTACTAGTCAGTTAAGTTCTGCAGGGGTAAACTTTGATGATGAAGTTAGAGCTTTGTTATTCTTGTGCTCATTGCCAGAGAGTTGGAATGGTTTAGTAATGGCCATTAGTAACTCTGTCTTTGGATCTAGTACTTTAAAGTTTGATGATGTTGTCGGTGCTATCCTTAGCAAGGAAATGCGATGGAAAAGCTCTGGTGAGACATCGGGTAATGCTTTGAGTGCAGAGTCTAGGGTAAGGAGAATGGAAAGAGGAAAGATCTCAGGATATCGCAATAGATCAAGGAAAGGCAGATCCAAGTCTAGATCGGGGATAGTGTGCTAGAAATGTGGAAAGAAAGGACACCTAAAGAAAGATTGTAGATCTCGGAAGGGAAAAGAAGGAGACACACAACAAGAAAACAATCATGAAGCAAATGTGACAGGTGATGTGTTACAAGATGCTTTTATTCTTTCTTTCAAAAATGTTACTGATTCTTGGGTTGTAGATTCAGGGGCTTCATTGCATGCCACACCTGATAAGAAATATTTTCATGACTATGTTCAAGGAGATTTTGGACAAGTTCATTTGGATGATGATAAACCCTGTAAAATTGTTCGAATGGGTAAGGTTCTTGTAAAACAGTAGAATGGAAAATCTGATTTCAACAGGGCAGTTAGGCGGTGAAGGTTGTGTGACAAATTTCACAGATAAAGCTTGGAAGGTCACCAAAGGAGCCCTGGTAATAGCAAAAGTCAAAAAGGTTGGTACATTGTATTTATGCAATGGTATTTCTAACTTTGTTAATGCTTTAACTTCCAAAGGAGAAGATGCAACATTATGGCATCATAGGCTTGGACACATGAGTGAGAAGGGGATGAAAATTCTTCACTCAAGAAATTTGCTGCCAGGTTTGAAGAATGTTGATTTGGATTTCTGTGAGAATTTCATTTATGGAAAACAGAAGAGAGTCAGATTTCTCAGAGTTGGGAAAGAAAAGAAGAGCGAAAAATTGGAGCTTGTGCATACAGATGTATGGGGACCTGCTCAGGTATCATCTCTCGGTGGCTCTCGTTATTATGTTACTTTTATTGATTATGCAACTAGAAAAAACATGGATTTATTGTATTCAGAATAAATCTAATGTATTTGATACTTTCAAGAAATGGAAAGCTTTGGTTGAGATTGAGACAGGAAAGAAGTTGAAGTGTCTCAGATCAGACAATGGAGGTGAGTATTGCAGCAAAGAGTTTGATAGGTACTGTTCAGAGCATGGAATTTGTAGAGAGAAGATAGTTCCAAGAACACCACAAGAAAATGGTGTGTCAGAAAGGATGAACAGAACAATCATGGAGCGTGCAAGGTGCATGAGATTGCATGCAGGATTGCCTTTACAATTTTAGGCAGATGCTGTAGATACTGCTGTTTATCTAATAAACAGAGGGCCTTCAAGTTCCTTGGATGGTGGTATTCCAGAGGAAGCATGGACATGTAAAAAGGTAAACTACTCTTTTTTAAAGCCTTTTGGTTGTGAGGCCTTTGTCCATATTAATAAAGAAAATAGAACAAAGCTTGAGGCAAAATCAAAGAAATTTACCTTTACGGGATATGGTGTTAATGATTTTGGTTATCGCTTATATGATTGTGAAAATAAAAAAATCATTAGGATTAGAGATTTAATATTCAATGAAAAGGTCTTGTATAAGAATCAGTTGCAGGAAAATAAACAGAGAAAAGAAAGAAAGGAATACACAGTTCTTGATGAGATAACTGAAAAAGTAAAGGTTCCTGAAAATAATAATAATTAGCAACTACCAGAAAAGCAAACGGAACCTCAAACACTTGAAAGTGGTGTTAGAAGATCTACCAAGATAAGTAGACCCCCTGAAAAATACTCTCTTTCATTATATTATTTATTGCTAACTGATTCTGGTGAACCCGAATGTTATGAAGAAGCAATGCAGGTTGAAAGTAGAAAGAAGTGGGAGCTAGCCATAGATGAAGAGATGGACTCTTTAATGCATAACAAGAATTGCGACTTAGTCAAGTTGCTTCCAGGTAAACCACATTACAGAATAAATGGGTTTATCGGCTGAAGGAAGAAGATGGAGGAAAACAAAGGTACAAAGCTAGACTTGTGGTGAAGGGGTTTGCACAGAAGAAAGATATTGATTTTGATGAAATATTTTCTCCTGTTTTTAAGATGACTTCAATCAGAACTATCTTAAGTCTTGTAGCAGCGAAATATTTACATCTTGAATATTTATATGTAAGCACAACATTTCTCCATGGAGATTTGGAGGAAGAGATATACATGCATCAACTAGAAGGATATTAGGTCAAAGAGAAAGAAAAATTGGTGTGCAGGTTAAAGAAGAGCTTGTATGGCTTAAAACAGGCTCCAAGGAAGTGGTATCTAAAATTTAACAAGTTTATGTTTGAACATGGTTATACTAGATGTCACTCTGATCATTGTGTTTATCTAAAAAGGCAAAATGATGGCAGCTATATTATATTGTTATTGTATGTAGATGACATGCTTGTTGCAGGGTCTAACATGCAGGAAATAAATGTGCTCAAAAGAAAATTGGCAAATTCATTTGCAATGAAGGATTTGGAAGCTGCAAAACAAATCCTTGGTATGAGGATAACTAGAGACAGGAAAAATCACAAATTAACACTGTCTCAGAATGAGTACATAGAGAAGGTGTTGAAAAGATTTAATATGCAGAATGCAAAACCAGTTAGTACACCTTTTGCTAGCCATTTCAAACTTAGTAAGGAGATGTGCCCCAAGACCCACGAAGAAATGGAATATATGTCTAAAGTTCCATATGCATCAGCAGTTGGAAGCTTAATGTATGCAATGGTCTGCACAAGGCCTGATATTGCACATGCAGTGGGAGTTGTAAGTAGGTATATGAACAATCCAGGAAAAGAACATTGGATGGCAGTAAAATGGATTCTCAGATATTTTAGAGGTACCACAAATCAAGCATTATGCTTTGGTGGTTCAAACATTTCTCTACAGGGATATGTTGATGCAGATATGGCAGGTGACAGAGATAATAGGAGGAGCACTACAGGATATGTATTTACTGTAGGTGGAACAACTATCATTTGGGTTTCAAAAATCCAAAGTGTTGTTGCACTTTCAACAACAGAAGCAGAGTATGTTGCTGCTACAGAGGCTAGTAAAGAAATGATTTGGTTACAAAGGATTATGGATGAATTGGGTAAGAAGCATGATATGGGCACACTATACAGTGATAGCCAAAGTGCTATTCATCTTGCAAAGAACTCAACATTTCATTCCAGGACTAAACACATACATCTCAAGTACCATTTCATACGGTCAATATTGGAAGATGGAGAGTTGAAGCTGGAAAAGATACACACTAGCCAGAATCCTGCAGATATGCTAACAAAAGTTGTAACCAGGGAGAAACTAAGAATGTGCTCAGTTTCAATTGGTCTTCAAGGATGACGATGAATATGAGAAATAGCCAGGTCCAAAGAGGAGTCATTGTCCAGCAAATGAAGCAGCGGTGGAGTTGCTACAATCAGTCTCCAAGTGGGAGATTGTTGGGTGTGGAGCCATATTATCTTGTTTACTTTGTATCACGGCATTGGACCCCTGTACTTTAAATGGGGCGGCAACGCCACCCGTAAATTAATCACTGCTGTGTGGGGTCTAGGGAGGGCGGCAATGCCGCTCGTAAATTAATCGCTGCCGTGTGGGGTCTAGGGGGTGCGGTAGTGACTTTATGGAGCCCCCCCCCCAAGCGGGTGGTTTCAAGGGCAGCGCTCCCGAAGTTAAAAACAGATGTAAAATTTCCTTGTAAAAGTATAGTAATTTCTAGTCAATATGGGCCATTCATTAGGCCGATGATCTGGCGGTAGAAGTTATGTTTAGTTTAGGGATTTTTTCCCTAGAAGGCAACCCCTCTCTTTGTATGAGGGTATTGTATTGTGGCTGTGTATTACATGTGTATTCTCTAAGCGGGAAATAGATAGGGAGACTGTGAGAGAGAACAGAGGATATTACAGCAAATCTGCTATAGGTTTTGTCTCCTCATTTTTCTGGATAATAGAAAGGAAGGTCTGGTTGTTTGGGGTGGATGTAGCCCAAACTTGGTGAACCACGTATATCTGTGCCTCTCTGGTTTTATGTGTTTTGCATGCTTGTATTTTTCGCATATTTATGTGTTGCATTGCTCTGTAATATATAATTTTATAACAACTGGTATCAGATTCGAAGGTATATTTGGTTGATAAACTCACAGTAAAGAAGGGTTCTTGGTTCGAGTGGGAGCAATGGCGGAAGATGGTAAGTTTAGGGTCGAGAAATTTAATGGCCAAAAATTCCCACTGTGGAAGATGCAGATGGAAGATTATCTGTATCAGAAATATCTGTACCTACCATTGAGCGGAAAAACAAAGAAGCCGATGACCATGACAGACGTGGAATGGAACATTTTCGATAGAAAGGCACTTGGAACAGTACATTTATGCCTTGTGGCATCAGTCGCCTTCAATATTTCGAAGGAAACAACAACAGAGGGTTTGATGCAGAATTTGGCGAAACTATATGAAAAACCCTCGGCCTCAAACAAGGTATTTCTTATGGAACGACTATTTAATATGAAGATGTCGGAAGGTGGATATATTGCAGACCATTTAAATGATTTTAATACAGTTACTAGTTAGTTAAGTTCTGTAGGGGTAATCTTTGATGATGAAGTTAGAGTTCTGTTATTCTTGTGCTCATTTCCAGAGAGTTGGAATGGTTTAGTAATGGCCATTAGTAACTCTGTCTCTGGATCTAGTACTTTAAATTTTGATGATGTTGTCGGTGCTATCCTTAGCAAGGAAACACGACGGAAAAGCTCTGGTGAGACATCGAGTAAGGCTTTGAGTACAGAGTCTAGGGGAAGGAGAATGGAAAGAGGAAAGAGCTCAGGATATCGCAGTAAATCAAGAAAAGGCAGATCCAAGTCCAAATTAGGGATAGTGTGCTGTAAATGCCGAAAGAAAGGACACCTAAAGAAAGACTGTAGATCTCAGAAGGGAAAAGAAGGAGACACACAGCAAGAAAACAATCCTGAAGCGAATGTGATAGGTGATGTGTTACAATATGCTTTGATTCTTTCTTTCGAAAATGTTATTGATTGTTGGGTTGTAGATTCAGAGGCTTCATTCCATGCCACACCTGATAAGAAATATTTTCATGACTATGTTCAAGGAGATTTTGGACAATTTCGCTTGGGTGATGATAAACCCTATAAAATTGTTGGAATGGGTAAGGTTCTTGTAAACCAGTTAGTACACCTTTTTCTAGCCATTTCAAAATTAGTAAGGAGATGTGCCCCAAGACGCACGAAGAAATGGAATATATGTCTAAAGTTCCATATGCATCAGCAGTTGGAAGCTTAATGTATGTAATGGTCTGCACAAGACCTGATATTGCACATGCAGTGGGAGTTGTAAGCAGGTACATGAATAATCTAGGAAAAGAACATTGGATGGCTCTAAAATGGATTCTCAGATATTTGAGAGGTACCACAAATCAAGCATTATGCTTCGGTGGTTCAAACATTGCTCTACAAGGATATGTTGATGCAGATATGGCAGGTGACAGAGATAACAAGAGGAGCACTACAAGATATGTATTTACTGTAAGTGGAACAGCTGTCAGTTGGGTTTCAAAAATCAAAAGTGTTATTTCACTTTCAATAACAGAAGCAGAGTATGTTGTTGCTACAAAGGCTAGTAAAGAAATGATTTGGTTACAAAGGTTTATGGATGAATTGGGTAAGAATCATGATATGGGCACACTATACAGTGATAGCCAAAGTGCCATTCATCTTTCAAAGAATTAAACTTTTCATTCCAGGACTAAACACATACATCTCAAGTACCATTTCATACGGTTAGTATTGGAAGATGGAGAGTTGAAGATAGAAAAGATACACACTAGCCAGAATCCTGCAGATATGCTAACAAAAGTTGTAACTAGGGAGAAACTGAGAATGTGCTTAGTTTCAATTGGTCTTCAAGGATGACGATGAATATGAGAAACAACTAGGTCCAAAGAGGAGTCATTTTCCAAAAAATGAAGCAGCAGTGGAGTTGCTACAATCAGTCTGCAAGTGGGAGATTTTTGGGTGTGGAGCCTAATTATCTTGTTTACTTTGTATCATAGCATTGAACCCCTGTACCTTAAATGGGACAGCAACGCCGCCCGTAAATTAATCGCTGCCATGGGGGGTCTAGTGGGGTCAGCAGCGACTTTATGGAACCCCCCCTCTGGTGGGGGGTTTCGAGGGCGGCGCCCCCGAAGCTAAAAATAGATGTAAAATTTCCTTGTAAAAGTATAGTAATTTCTAGTCAATTTGGGCCATTCATTAGGCTGATGATTTGGTGGTAGAATTTATGTTCAGTTTAGGGCTTTTTTCCCTAGAAGGAAATCCCTCTCTTTGTATGAGGGTATTGTATTGCGGCTGTGTATTAGATGTGTATTATTTGAGTGGGAAATAGATAGGGAGACTATGAGAGAGAACAAAGGATATTATAGTGGATCTGCTGTAGGTCTTGTCTCTTCATTTTGCTGGATAATAGAAAGGAAGGACTGGTTGTTCGGGGTGGACGTAGCCCAAACTGGGTGAACCACGTATATCTATGTCTCTCTGGTTTAATGTGTTTTGTGTGCTTGTATTTTCTGCATATTTTATGTGTTTCATTGCTCTGTAATATATAATTTTCTAACAACTGGTATCAAAGCCTAAGGTATATTTGGCTGATAAACTCGCAGGAAAGAAGGGTTCTTGGTTCAAGTGGGAGAAATGGTAGAAGATGGTAAGTTTAGGGTCGAGAAATTTAACAGCCTAAACTTCCTATTGTGGAAGATGCAAATGGAAGATTATCTGTATCAGAAAGATCTGTACCTACCATTGAGTGGAAAAACAAAGAAGCTGGTGGCCATGACAGATGCAGAATAGAACATTCTTGATAGAAAGGCACTTGGAATAGTATAGTTGTTCCTTGTGACATCAGTCACCTACAATATTTCAAAGGAAACAACAACAAAGTGTTTCATGCAGACATTGGCGAAACTATATGAAAAACCCTTGGCCTCAAACAAGGTATTTCATATTAAATGACTATTTAATATGAAGATGTCGGAAGGTGGATCTGTTGTAGACCATTTAAAAGATATTAATACAATTACCAGTCAGTTAAGTTCTGTAGGGATAAACTTTGATGATGAATTTAGAGCTCTATTATTCTTGTACTCATTACCAGAGAGTTGGAATGGTTTAGTAATGGCCATTAGTAACTCTGTATCTGGATCTAGTAACTTAAAGTTTGATGATGTTGTCGGTGCTATCGTTAGCGAGGAAATGCGATGGAAAATATTTGGTGAGACATCAGGTAATGCTTTGAGTGCAGAGTCTAGGGGAAGGAGAATGGAAAGAGGAAAGAGCTCAGGATATCACAGTAAATCAAGAAAAGGAAGATTCAAGTCCAGATCAGGGATAGTGTGCTGGAAATGCAGAAAGAAAGGATACTTAAAGATAGATTGTAGATCTTGGAAGGGAAAAGAAGGAGACACACAGCAAGAAAACAATGATGAAGAAAATGCGACAGATGATGTGTTACAAGATACTTTGATTCTTTCTTTCAAAAATGTTACTGATTCTTTGGTTTTAGATTCAGGGGCTTCATTCCATGCCACACCTGATAAGAAATATTTTCATGACTATGTTCAAGGAGATTTTGGACAAGTTCATTTGGGTGATGATAAACCCTGTAAAATTGTTGGAATGGGTAAGGTTCTTGTAAAACAGTAGAATGGAAACAAATGGCTATTAAAATAGGTAAGGCATGTTCCATATCTAAATAAAAATCTAATTTCAACAAGGCAATTAGGTGGTGAAGGTTGTTTGACAACTTTCACAGATAAAGCTTGGAAGGTCACCAAAGGAGCCCTGGTAATAGCAAAAGGTGAAAAGGTTGGTACATTGTATTTATGCAATGGTATTTCTAACTCCTTTAATGCTTTAAATTCCAAAGGAGTAGATGCAGCATTATGGCATCATAAGCTCAGACACATGAGTGAGAAGGGGATGAAGATTATTCACTCAAGAAATTTATTGCCAGGTTTGAAGAATTTTGATTTGGATTTCTGTGAGAATTGCATTTATGGAAAACAGAAGAGAGTTAGATTTCTCAGAGTTGGGAAAGAAAAGAAGAGAAAAAAACTAGAGCTTGTGCATACATATGGATGGGGACCTGCTTAGGTATCATCTCTCGGTGGCTCTCATTATTATGTTACTTTTATTGATGATGCAACTAGAAAAACATGGATTTATTGTATTCATAATAAATCTAATGTATTTGATACTTTCAAGAAATGGAAAGCTTTGGTTCAGATTGAGACAGGAAAGAAGTTGAAGTGTCTCAGATCTGACAATGGAGGTGAATATTGTAGCAAAGAGTTTGATAGATACTTTTCAAAGCATGGAATTTGTAGAGAGAATACAGTTCCAAGAACACCACAATAAAATGGTGTGTCAGAAAGGATGAACAGAACAATCATGGAACATGTAAGGTGCATGAGATTGCATACGGGATTGCCTTTACAATTTTGGGAAAATGCTGTAGATACTGTTGCTTATATAATAAACAGAGGGCCTTCAAGTTCCTTGTATGGTGGTATTCCAGAGGAAGCATGGATTGGTAAAAAGGTAAACTACTCTTTTTTAATACTTTTTGGTTGTGAGGCCTTTGTCCATATTAATAAAGAAAATAGAAAAAAGCTTTAGGAAAAATCAAAGAAATGTACCTTTATTGGTAAAGGAGTTAATGATTTTGGTTATTGCTTATATGAATATGAAAATCACAAAATCATTAGGAGCAGAGATGTAATATTCAATGAAAAGGTCTTGTATAAGAATCAGTTGCAGGAAAAGAAAAAGGAAAAAGAAAGCAAGGAATACACAGTTCTTGATGAGATAACTGAAAAAGTAAAGGTGCCTGAAAATAATAATAATCAGCAACCACCACCATAGCAACAGGCACCTCAAACACCTGAAAGTGGTGTTATAAGATCTACTAGGATAAGTAGACCCCCTGAATCATACTCTCCTTCATTATATTATTTATTGCTAACTGATTTTGGTGAACCTAAATGTTATGAAGAAGCAATGCAGGCTCAAAGCAGGAAGAAGTGGGAGCTAGCCATAGATGAAGAGATGGACTCCTTAATGCATAACCAGACTTGGGACTTAGTCGGGTTGCCTGCAGGTAAAAATACATTGCAGAATAAATGGTTTTACAGGCTAAAGGAAGAAGATGGAGGAAAACAAAGGTACAAAGATAGACTTGTGGTGAAGGGGTTTGCACAGAAGAAAGGTATTGATTTTGATGAAATATTTTCTCCTGTTGTTAAGATGACTTCAATCAGAACTATCTTAAGTCTTGTAGCAGCGGAAGATTTACATCTTGAAAAGTTAGATGTAAAGACAACATTTCTCCATAGAGATTCAGAGGAAGAGATATACATGCAGTAACTAGAAGGATATGAGGTCAAAGGGAAAGAAAAATTGGTGTGCATGTTAAAGAAGAGCTTGTATGGCTTAAAACATGCTCCAAGGCAGTGGTATCTAAAATTTGACAAGTTTATGTCTGAACAAGGTTATACTAGATGTCACTCTGATCATTGTGTTTATCTAAAAAGGAAAAATGATGGCAGCTATATTATATTGTTATTGTATGTAGATGACATGCTTGTTGTAGGGTCTAACATGTAGGAAATAAATGTGCTCAAAAGAAAATTGGCAAATTCATTTGCAATGAAGGATTTGGGAGCTGCAAAAAAAATCCTTGGTATGAGGATAACTAGAGACATGGAAAATCGCAAATTAACACTGTCTCAGAATGAGTACATAGAAACGGTGTTGAAAAGATTTAATATGCAGAATGAAAACTAGTTAGTACACCTTTTGCTAGCCATTTAAAACTTAGTAAGGAGATGTGCCCCAAGACCCACGAAGAAATGGAATATGTGTCTAAAGTTCCATATGCATCAGTAGTTGGAAGCTTAATGTATGCAATGGTCTGCACAAGACCTGATATCACACATGCAGTTGGAGTTTTAAGCAGGCACATGAATAATCCAGGAAAATAACATTGGATGGCAGTAAAATGGATTCTCAGATATTTGAGAGGTACCACAAATCAAGCATTGTGCTTTAGTGGTTCAAACATTGCTCTACAGGGATATGTTGTTGCAGATATGGCAGGTGACAGAGATAACAGGAGGAGCACTACAGGATATGTATTTACTGTAGGTGGAACAGCTGTTAGTTGGGTTTCAAAAATCCAAAGTGTTATTGCACTTTCAACAACAGAAGTAGAGTATGTTGCTGCTACAGAGGCTAGTAAATAAATGATTTGGTTACAAAGGTTTATGGATGAATTGGGTAAGAAGCATGATATGGGCACGCTATACAGTGATAGCCAAAGTTCCATTCATCTTTCAAATAATTCAACTTTTCATTCCAGGACTAAACACATACATCTCAAGTACCATTTCATACGGTCAGTATTGGAAGATGGAGAGTTGAAGCTAGAAAAGATACACACTAGCCAGAATCCTGCAAATATGCTAACAAAATTTGTAACCAGGGAGAAACTGAGAATGTGCTCAGTTTGAATTGGTCTTTAAGGATGACAATGAATATGAGAAAGAACCAGGTCCAAAGAGGAGTCATTGTCCAAAAAATGAAGGAACGGTGGAGTTGCTACAATCAGTCTCCAAGTGGGAGATTGTTGGGTGTGGAGCCTGATTATCTTGTTTACTTTGTATCAAAGCATTAGACCCATGTACCTTAAATGGGGCGGCAACGCCGCTCGTAAATTAATCGCTGTCGTGGGGGACCAAGGGGGGGAAACAGTGACTTTATGGAGCCCCCCCTCTCGCAGGGGGTTTCGTGGGCAACGCCCCCGAAGCTAAAAATAAATGTAAAATTGCCTTGTAAAAGTACAGTAATTTCTAGTCAATATGGGCCATTCATTAGGCTGATTATTTGACGGTAGAAGTTATGTTTATTTTATGGTTTTTTTCCCTAGAAGGAAACCCCTCTCTTTGTATGAGGGTATTTTATTGCGGCTGTGTATTACATGTGTATTCTCTAAGCGGGAAATAGATAGGGAGAATGTGAGAAAGAAAAGAGAATATTACAGCGGATCTGTTGTAGGTTTTTTCTCTTCATTTTGTTGGATAATAGAAAGGAAGGACTGGTTGTTCGGGGTGGACGTAGCCCAAACTAGGTGAACCATGTATATCTATGTCTCTCTAGTTTTATGTGTTTTGTGTGCTTGTATTTTCTGCATATTTTATGTGTTGCCTTGCTCTGTAATATATAATTTTCTAACATATTGTAATATATATATATATATATATATATATATATATATTATATTTGAAATTCCACCATAACCTTAATCCGATCAAACATCAAAACTTGTCATTCAACCTTAGGTTTAGGAGGTGGACCATCAGAGAGGACACATGGCGCCCTCTGGTTAGGTTTCACTCCAACCCTTAATTTCAAATTCCAACTTAGGAAGAATTTGAAGGTCATTAGGCAATTTTTCTCTTCACTTAACCCATATGGTGAATCTGAAGATGAAACTTGTCATAGTGTCACTAGCTTCAAGTTGGAGAATATTCTTGTAATGTTTATTGTACTTGCCACATCAGCACTGTACCTATTTTGCTCATTTTTTTCCTATTTTGGAAAATGAATAGTAGACGAGAACTCAGTCATAGAACTTGGATTTTGATGAAATGAGTTGCGCCAGAATCCTGGTGACAAACTCTATCTAGAGGTTCAAGTTCGAAGCAATTGTGAGCACTTTTAGTTTTTACCTAAAAATAGAGCCTTAGATCACTCCTTCCCTCTAGATGCCTTTTGGACCCCTAACATATTATCAATTTTTCAACAAGGGTACAACTCCCTCACTTTTCCAATCTCCAACCATTTTTCCTTTGAATGATTTTGACCTTTGAGTCCAACTCTAAGGTATTCAACATTCCCTCTTCTTGAAGTTCTGATTCTTCTATCAAGTATGAGATCTTGCTGGATTTCATTAAGATATTTTGGTAAGAAAATATCTATTGATGGCAGCTAAATATGCTCTCCTTGATCATCAATCAAATAAGGCACAAACAATCTCAAATTCTCAACATTAACAAAAAAATAAATTTGCATATAAGGAGGAAAATCTAGCTTGAATGCATTTGTACCAATATTTTCTAGAATTTTAAATGGACCATAACGGATTGGTTTCATATTTTTACCTTCCCCTTGCAATATTTATTTTCTTATGTAAAACCAAACTTCATCTTCAACTTAGAATTTTTGATCAACCCGATGTTTGTCATGCCTTGCCTTGTAGCTGCTTTGACTCTTTTCTAGTTGCTCTTGTACTATGTGATGTGGCAACTGAATTTGCTCAATGAACTTTCTTGCTTTATCTTTGTCACAATGTCCATCTATAGCAACATCTTTGTGAAAGATAAATTCCAATGGCGGTCTTGGACAGTAACCAAAACATGCCTCAAATGGTGATGTATTTGTGGAAGAATGTTTTTCCCAGTTGTATGCATGTTGTATGTAGTGTAATTGTTCATCTGACAACTTGGGATGCTTGCTACAATGGCCTCTTAGAAGATGAATAACAATCCTATTTACCACCTATGTTTGACCATCTGTTTGCGGATGAAATGTTGTACTCTTCTTCAACTTTGTGTCCATCATGTCCCATAATTTTGACCAAAAATTCTCAAAAAATTGAGAATATCGATCACTTACAATAGAAGTAGGAAAACCAAAATAGATCCATACATTTTGAAATAAAATATTAGTGGGTTGTTCAGCTGTAATAGTTTTCTTACATGCCATAAAAATACACATTTTTCTGAAGCTATCTACCACAACATACAAATAATCAAGACCCTTCCTTTACATAGGAAGGCCTCCTACAAAATCCATTGAGATGCTCTCCCAAGGATGAGAAGGAACTGGAAGTGGTGTGTACAAACCAAGCTTCCTATTTCTAGGATTACTTGTTGCACATAAAGAACATCCTCTAATAAAACGAGAAAAACTTCCATTCATGCATGGCCAATAACAATAACTTTGAAGATGTGCTATTGTGTTTCATACACCAAGATGTCATGCAATCAATGATGTGTGTGTCCCCCTTATGATATTGTTTCTTTCTCCCTGTGGTATACATAACTTGCCCAAGTGATACAACAAATTGTTATGCACGTGATAATCTAACTCTTCACTTTGGTTTCCCTTACTCAATTTCTCATACACATCTTGAAAATCACTATCATTCACATACTGTTCAATGTAACTTTCACGCATAATAGAATTGTGCTTGAGAATAATAGCTGAATTTATAATAGGCCTAGAGAGTATATCGGCTACCTTATTGTAGATTCATTTCTTGTACCTGATAACCAAGTGAAATTTTTGTAGAAAACCCATCCACCTGAAAGGTTTTGATTGTTGCGATTTGGAATGTGATTGTAAATACTGCAATGGCTTATGGTCGGTATGGATAATGGTCTCTTTTCCCATCAAGTAATGCTTCCATTTATTTACACTTTGTACCAATGCATATAAATCTTATCATATGTAGGATATTTAGTCACAACTCCATTAAAAGTTTCAGAATGAAATGAGATAGGCTTACCATGTTGCATGAGCACTACTCTCATAGCATAATCACTTGCATCCTTTTGGATCTCAAATGGTTGTCTTAGATCTAGAATTGCTAGTACTGGTGCTGAAATTATATTTTACTTTAAAGCATCAAATGATTTATGCTGCATATCTCCTCAATGGAAGACTTTCTTTATGCTTGTTAATGCATGTAACGGTGCTGCGATGGAAGAAAAATTAGCAATAAATTTCCTCCAATATTGTGCTACCCCTAAAGAGCTTCTTACCTCGATAAATTTATTGGGCTTGGGCCAATTCAAAATTACCTCAAATTTGGAAGGATAAATTTTCAATTCACCACCTCCAACTATTTGTCCAAAATATACTAATGAAGTCTTACCAAATTCGCACTTTGACATATTAATAAACAATTGCTCTTTTCTCAAAACATCAAGTACCTTGTTCACATGCTTGACATGTTCTTCTCTTGATTTGCTAAATATGAGTATGTCATCTAAGTAAACAATGAAAAATTCATCTAGAAATGGTCTAAGTACATCATTCATCACCCTCATAAAAGTAGTTGCTGCATTTGTTAAGCCAAATGGCATAACTAACCACTCATACAATCCTTGTCTAGTCTTGAAAGAATTTTTCCAAATGTCTTCTTCAGCTATCCTAACTTGATGATAACCACTTCTCAAATATAACTTAGTGAAATACTTTGCATGTTTTAATTGATCAATAAAATCATCAATTTGTGAAGTGGGTAGCAATTCTTTACCATGGGTAGCAATACATACCAATATCCAGAAGTGGAACATCCTGTTGTAGCTGAATCTCATGTTGAATTACCCTCTTGGGTGGCAAGCCCTTTGGTTCTTGAAACATCTCGCCATGGTGAATTACCACATCAAACAAATCAGAGTTCAATTTTTCATCACATCCTTCAAAAGATTCATAGTTAACATCTTCCTTTTTCTTGATCATAAGAAGCAAAAAAATTTTACTTGCATTTACCAGCCTCTTCATTTTCCCTGCATTAACTAAAGAGATATTTAGTTTCTTGCAATGAGCTCTCACAATATACTCCACTCAATATTTTATCAAATGATATTTGTTCTCATGACGGTAGAATATTGCTTTCCTGTCATACAAATATGGACTACCCAAGATAATCCCTGAAATATCAAGTGGTACAACATCTAACTCAAATTCATTAATAAAGTTTGCAGTAACAACAAATCCGAAAATACGTTTCCTTGTCACCTGCAAATTTTCATTATTAACTATCCAACCCAAAGGGTACGACTTATGATGAGGTACATGTTCAAGGTTCAGTTTTTAACTAAATCTTCTGAAATCAATTTTTCTTGTGACCTTGTATCAAATAAGGCATCAATCTTTGTATGATTAGAAATTTCTCTAACATGGAATAATTCCATCCTTGTATCTTCAATTGAAGTGTTATTGTGACTGTTTGAGGTACTAGAAATTGCACTTTCTATTGCTCCTTTTCTCTTTTTAACCATGGAAACTATGTTGGATTCAACTCCTGAATCAGATCCAAGATCCTTTTGTGTGGTGGAAATCATATTTTGTTTCCTTTTGTTATTTGGTTTCTTTGGTCTTAGTTTGGGATGTAGTTTCCAACATTGAGCTTAATCATGCCCCTCTTTAGAACAATGTTTGCATGTTATTTCTCCCCTTCTTGCTTCATACTTGCATTCTTCTTTTCCTTTCATTTTCCTCTTTTCTCCTTTCCCTTACCCTTGAATGGCTTCTTCTTACTACCCTCTTTAGAAATTTTTTTACACCTTTATTCAAGATGTGTGGCTTGCACACATACTTCATCTAAGCTATTTGGGTTAAACATGAGAATAGTGTGTTTTAAGTATGAATGTAGACCTCCTATATACTTCAAGCGCATGTCTTGTGAATTTAAGTCTACTCCAAGTAAAAAAGCCCTTTTCTTAAATTCTTGTGTATACTCTTGGACACTTTGACCTTTTAGTTGTCTAAAGTTTTTCCAACTCATTATTGATTTCTACATATAGGCTAATTGATATAATTTTCTTTTAATGGAAGAAATGAATTCGACCCAAAAAATGGAAATCTTGCTATGGATGTGCATTTCCTCTTGTGTCTTTGCCTCCCACCAAACTAATGCTGCTCCTTCTAGCCTTAATGAAGCCAATGGGATATTAATATCATCTTCTTGCATATTTTGAATTCTACAATAGACTTCTAATTAACGAATCCAATTATCTAGTCTTTCAGCATTAACTTCTCCATTAAATTTAGGAAGTTCAAATTTTATGTCCAACTTCAGTAACAGAGTCTTACCTATTGGGATCTTGGAATGAGTATGGGTGTGAGTTTTTGTAGTGGAGGTGGAAGATGAAGATGCTGTTGAGGATGATGATGATGATGGTGGTGGAGAAGGAGGTGGTTTTCTACCATTGGATTTTGAGCTCCTCTCTTCCTCCTTTTTACTGTTTGAAGATTCTTCTCTATGAGGGTGTTTTGAACATTCTCTAGTTTCCTTTGCCATAAAAGCTTCATACATAAGTTTCACCATACTTTTCATTTCTTTGGACTCCTTCTTGGCATCCTCTTCTTTAGAATTTTCATGAGTTCCTTCATGGCCTGACATTTTGGCTGTGGATTCAAGCTCTATCTCTACAGCTTGTGTCTCTTCAACCACTTCAACCTCTTATGCAATTAATTCCTATTGTGCTTAAAGTATTTCCTTGAGTGGTCCTCTGGGTGAGGATGATTCTTTCTCATCCTTCTTCCTTATTTTCCTAACTTCTGGACTAGCTATCAGTAGCTTCCCTTCTCTTCTCTGCAATCTCAATCATGTAAGCATTAGTAATTTTTCACTATTAAAACCTTTCAAGTAAAACAAGCGACCAACCTTGTTCTATGATACCAAATTGATCTGTAATTAATTGCTAGTTATTGTTGTGCAAGTTTCATTTTAGATATAAACTTTTCTTTGCATTTTTTTACTTATCCTTCATGAGTTTATTTAAGAGCATGTGATTGGAAAACAATGTGCTTAGTGAAATTATGAGTTTTTCATAAGCATATAAAAGAATAATTTTAAATGACAGAATAAAAGTAATAGAAAACACAACAACAACATATAACAGAGCTTAACACAGAGAATTTTGATAAAGGGGTTCACCCCTCCTGGGATACATCTCCTTGGTCCAGCTTCATAGTGTGACCTTTCTATTAGCTTAAAGTGTGCTCAAATTGATGTTACAATCTTTAGAACCTCTTGGAACCTCTTCCAATGAGTTTAAAACATCACAATAACCCAAAAATTACTATTTTTTTGTTGAATTTGGACTTTGGATGCCCTGGCAATGACCTCAACAACTAGTGGACTTAACCTACAAAAATCTTCAAACGCACTAAAACACCTATAGATGACCTTTTCTACCTCTGCAACCTACTCCAATGAGTTCCTAGCATGCTAAATATATATGAATGACTTTTACTGAGCTTTATTTGGTCGAAAATTGAGTGAGTTATGACCAAAACCAACTTTGCCCCAATTTCTCCTCCAAAACTGGAGAAACTGCCAATTAAAATTCTAATTTTGGAAATTTCGCCAATTTTGGTGCTGCCTCCAAAAATTCCGCTAGTCTAAGCACTGAGTTTAATTATCTCTTAAGCAGGATTAGCGGCAGATAAACATGTATTAAATGTTAAGCAAGGTTTACGCATTAATGGTGGTTTAACGTCATAACCCCATGTATTAACCTTAATTAAGTATAATTAAAACTTTGTCGGTTTTGTTTTCTTCGGTGCCTGTTCTTCAGAGTTGTGGCCACATGGGAGGGGGTTGACCCCCTCCAACCCCCAACAGGTCAGCTATTGAAATTTAAATACAAGCGAAAATCTATAGGGGTAAGAAACACCCCAGAGCATAGACAGTATGGTGGTCGGTTTGCAGGCGGGAGGTCAGGGTTTCGAGCCCCGACTCTGCCATAAATTTTTTTCTCTAATAAATAAGTGAATCCTTCGCTATATGTTTCAATTTGAGCAACTTGACTCTACTCCAGATTTGTATAGTGGTTCCACCAAACTTGGTAATGTCTGCCAGTTTGTAGGTTTGAAACTATATATATATATAGTAATATATATACATGTATTATATATTTGAAATTCCACCGTAACCTTAGTCTAATCAAACATCAAAACTTGTTATTCAACCTTAGGGTTAGAAGGTGGCCCACCAGAGAGGACACATGGTGCCCCATGGTTGGGTTTCACTCCAACCCTTAAAAAAAATTCAAATTCAAACTTCGGAAGAATTTGAATGTCATTGGGAAATTTTTCTCTTCACTTAACCCATTTGGCGAATCTAAATATGACACTTTTCATAGTGTCACTAGCTACAATTTGGAGAATATTATTGCAATGCTGATTGTACCTGCCACATCAACACTGTACCCGTCCTTCTCATTTTTTTCCTGTTTTGGAAAATTAACAGTAGACGATAACTCAATCATATGAAATTATATTTTGATGAAACAAGTTTCACTGGAATCCTAATGACGAACTCTATCCGGTCGTTTAGGTTTGAATCAATTTAGAGTACTTTCAAATTTTAGCAAAAACTTGAGCCTTAGATCAGTGTGCGACTGGAGAATTCCAGTCACACTCTTGCCCGTGTCAAGGGAGAAAATGGGGGATTGATTCATGAAAAGTTCAGGATGGATTAGTGGCTAGCCTCCTAGAAGTTTGGGGTGGCTTCTAGGTGTCTTGTAGCATGTGCAGAAGGTCTGTGTTGTTGTGTGGTGTCGGTCCTAATTCCTTAAGGTGACCTAGGAGGTTTATTCAAATCATAGTAACTCTTTGTCACATGTTTACCTTGGTTGGCCAATTACTTGGGTAGATATGGGAGGAGGGTGTTACAGAGTGGTATCAGAGCATGGTTCACCCCTCAAACTAGATGGGCGGTGTGTTGGTCATGCATTCATGTCGGTTGCGTATGTGTTTCTTATGCTTGCAGTTTATGTTCTTGTTATATCTGCATGGTTTTCTTCATGGTTGTAGTGATGTTTCCATGGGAGAACTGATGATGTTGTTGTGAATTTTTTTTTCATGAGTGTATGAATGATTATGTGTTGTTTGTACATGTCAAGTGTTCACGTATTGTCAGTGTACATTGGTATGGTTGTTGTTTTCATGCATCAGGTCATGGTACGTGTAATTGATATGTTCATGCATTGATGACTGGACTATAGCTAGAATGATGTTTATGTGTTGATATACCTATGTGCTATATGTATATATGTTATTATGATTATGTATATACATTTATTACAATGATTGGTTGATCTTTCATATGAGATATCCTCCCCAAATTAGGATAAGGTATGTTGGTTTATTGTGATTTGGTTTAGCTGACATGAGATGCCTTGCAGGAAGAAAGAAAATATGACTAGCGAGATCGTAGACTAAAAAGATTCTCCATATTAATCACATGAGCAGCATGGTGTTGGGAACTTTTTTGACTTAGCAGACACATTGAGAAGTTTGACGAAATAAATAAGGAGTTGTAAAGAAGATGATGAAAAAATAATATAGGCACGAGAGAATCAAGCAGTAGTTAATGTAGTAATCCTTTAGATTTTGTCAGAGTTACAGTGACATGGACTACTTCAAATCAGCTATGCACAAGAGGATGGGACTAATAGAGAATATGGAAGTATATCTCATGGTGGGCATAGGTTGTATAAATATGACATGCTCAGAGATGGTAGGTTCTTGGACACTTCGGATATGAGAGGTGATAGACACAGGTACTATTCTAGTTTTTGTTCTGACAGACATTATGATTGTCATCATTATCATTTTTACTGGAGGAGTGACAACGGATATTTTATATATGAGTTTAATAAATAAAAACTACTGACATTTTTTGGAGGAATGAAGAAATCACATGATGCAGAGGCATGATTGCTTGGTATGAGGAAGTTCTTCAAGTTGAATGATTACATAGAAAACATGAAAGACAAAATAACTACATTCATCCTCAAAGGTAAAGAAAATATTTGGTGGGAAGATGTATAGAATTTCAGGGATATTTAGGAGGAGGAGTTGACTTGGAGTGAGTTTGAGAGGCTATTCCATAATAAGTATCTATTGCAGAGATACTATGGTGATAGAGAAAAATTATTTTATGATCTTAATATGGGATCTATGACTGATGAGGAGTGAAATAGTAGATTTATGGAGTTTTTGAGGTATGTTCCTTACCTCAAGGAGGAGAAGGAAAATATTCAATGATTCATTAGTGGGTTTCTGATAACACTCAAAGATAGGATTGATTTTGATGATCCTAGTTCATTGGAGGGGGCCATATGTAAACTAAATAATTGTTATGAGAAATCAAAGCAGATATCTAAGACAAAATTGGATTGGAAAGGTAATGATAAGAATAAAGGAAAATGGGACAAGAAGCAAACAAGACTTTAGGGTATAGGTAACAAAGAGAATGTTGTGCCACCTAAGAAGTTGACTACATCTAGAAGAGGACAGGGACTTCAATTTGAGGATGAGAATAAGGGTGAAGTCTAGAATCCTATACAATGTTGGACTTGTGGAAAATTTCATCATAAGAGAGAATTTCCACAACATCAGGGTGGTAGAATATAGATCTATAGTGATCAAGATGCACATATAGTGAGAAATGTTGGACAGAATATTCCTAGGATCTATGAAACACTGGATAATAGGCAGTCACATCACCATGTGTCTATTATCAAGATGGATGGTAAGATTTGTGATAAAGTTGTTTCTATTTTGATTAACCCTGGATCTAGTTATAGTTATGTTAATCATGACCCGGTGGAAAAGTTTGGTTTGAATAAATAAGTGCATGAAGAGTCTTGGTTAAGGAAGTTGGCTACAAGTACAAAGAGGAGAGTTCATCATTGGGTAAGAGCTTGTGAATTTTACTTGAATGGTATGTATACATAAAAAAATTTGAATGTATTGTCATTGGGTTCGTATCACATTATTTTGGGTATGGAATAGTTGTATCTTCATAGGAACAAGGTGGATTCTTATGAGAAGGCTATTGCATGGTTGGATGACAATGGGGAATGAAGATTCTTGCTCATTCAGAAGAAAGAAACATGGGTTAGAATGGTTATAGCTATGAAATCCAAGCATAATCGCAGGAAATGGTGTGTGTTATTTGTAGTACACATTTCTAGTAACAAAGGTAAGGAATTTGAGGATGAAAATGTTTTGAGCAGGTACTGAGTTATACAACAGTTTTAGGATGTATTTCCTACATATATTTCATATTTTCCACCTCACAGGGAAGTATACTTTTTTATTGAGTTGGTACCATGGGTAGTGCCAACATCTAAATCATCTTACAGGATGGGCACACCAGATTTGGTAGAGTTGAGGCTACACTTGGAGAAAATGTTGGGCAAGGGATCCATTAGGGCAATTGTATCACCATGGGGTGCACCAGTATTTTTTTTTCAATAAGAAATATGGTGCTCTTTGGTTATGCATTGATTATAGATAGTTGAATAAAGTGATCATCATAAACATGTATTCATTGTCGAGGATTGATTACTTGTTCGATCAGTTGAAGGGAGTAGCAGTGTTATCGAAGATTGATCTAAGATCGGGATATCATCATGTACACATTAAAGAAGATGACATTCACAAGAAAGACTTACGGACCATGTACAAAAATTATCAGTTTGTTGTAGTTCCACTCAGTTTGACTAATGCTCCAGATATATATTTTTTGCCTGATAAAAAATGTGTTGCATCCTTATTTGGACAAGTTTGTTATTGTATTCATTGATGATATATTAGTATATTCTAAAAATTAAGAAGATCATGTGGAAAACTTAAAAGAAGTATTAATATTGTAATACAGAAGTGTCCTCAAACATGTAATTTTATTGATAATGGAAAAGAAATTACATAAAAACTGATAGAGTTTACAAACATAAAATTCCACTAATTTGCAATTAGAAAACTAACCTATTTATAAGCTATATGTCCTAACTTAATTTAGTTATGGACCACTTGATAAAACAACAAGTGTCCATTTACAATAAATGATCTTCTATCCATTCTACTAACTTTATTGCTATTTTAGAGCCTAATATACGACTCTGTTCTAGAGTCCTATCTTTAGTAATAATATTATATTTCTAAGTGTCTCTAATATTTATTAAATATTATAATTTAATAAATATTTTATCCTAAATTTACATTATGATATTTGGATCATCTAACATTCCCCCCTATGATTCAAAGATACAATACAACATATACCAAGTTCATCCCTGAACTTAGTAAATTTTATCCTGCCAAGAGGTTTGGTGAAGATATCAGAGGTATGATCTTCTGAAGGACAATACATCGGCTTGATGACATCCTTTGCAATGGGTGATCTGATATGATGACACTTGGTGTCCACATGCTTTGTATTTGAATGAAAAATTGGATTCTTGGCAAGGTTTATTGTTGACTGGTTTTCGATGAATAATGAAGTAGCTTCTGCTGGAGGAATTCCCGAGTCCTGTAAAACTCTACACAACCAAACAATCTCACATGTTGCTTCCCATGCTAGTATGTACTCTGCTTTTGCTGAAGAAGTGGTCAATTTAGCTTGCTTCTTGCAACTCTAGGACACTGCAGTTGACCCCATGTTCATTAAATAACCTGAGGCTGATGCCCTATCATCAATACTGCAAGCAAAGTCAGCATCTGAAAATCCACCAAGTACAAAATTTTGTCTTTTTGTAAAGAAGACCAAAATATTTTGTTCCTTGGATATAACGAAGAACTCTTTTGGCTGCATTCCATTGACTGTCTCGTGGTTTCTGCATAAAGCGGGAAATAATACTGACGGCATAAGAAATATTTGGTCGAGTAGTTGTCAAACAAATCAGGCTACCAATCAACTGACGATAAGTAGTGCTATCCACAATTTCCCACCCTTCAAATTTTGAAAGTTTCAAGTTTTGTTCCATAGGGGTAAGAACAGTCTTGTAATCCTACATTCCATATTGTTGAATAATTTCTGCTGCATACTTACCCTGATAAATGAAGGTATGATGTGGACGTTGGAATACTTCAACTCCAAGATAGAAGTGAAGTAGTCCCAAACCTATCATTTTAAAACCTACATGTAACTCCTTTTTCAATTGTGCAATGTGATCATCATTGTTTCCAGTGATAATTAAATCATCTACATACGTAACCAGAATCACCAGATTTTTACCTTGTTGGCATACGTACAAGGTATCATCAGATTCACTTCAGTGAAAACCAACTTTTCGAAGGTATTCATTCATTTTGGCATACCAAGCTCGGGGAGCTTGTTTTAATCCATATAAAGCCTTTATCAGTTTGCATACTTTATGTTCATGTCCTTCAATTTCAAAACCTAGTGGTTGTGTCATGTACACTTGTTCCTGTAAATCTTTGTTGAGGAAAGCACTTTTTTCATCCATTTGGTGAACTTTCCATCCTTGTTGAGCTTCTAAGGCAAGTGTGAGTTGGATGGTGTTCCATTTAGCTGTAGGAGCAAATGTTTCCTCATAATCAATCCCTTCTTGTTACGCAAAACCCTTAGCAACAAGTCTATCTTTATACTTGTCGATATTGCCATTTTTCTTGTACTTAATTCGGTAAACCCATTTGCATCTGATGGGTTTAAAATTTTGAGGACAATCAATAAGTGTCCAAGTGTTGTTGTCGGGAACTGCCTGATATTCATCAACCATAGCTTGTTTTCATTCTTTATTTTTTATTTCCTCTCGATAAGTAGAAGGTTCAGTAAAATCATTTGCTATCAAAGAAAAATTTCCTTCATTTATTTATGATCCCCTTATTCCTATTTTATTCTGTTCATTAGGCCTTACATCTTTCAAAATTTGAACTGCCCATTTTGGCAATTGATGTTCATTTGTTTGAGATTGTGAAAAATCACCATCATTGTAAAGAGGATTGATGTAAACTGATGTTTTTTGATCAACCGCAGGTTCTAGGGGCAAAGAGTCATTGTCAGAAGAACTACTGCTACTAGGATATTTGGATGAACTGCCAGAAGACCCAGATGACACTGGTGAAGAAGACAGACTCGATGAATCATTTTCAGATGAAGGAAACTCAAGTTCATACCAATTTTGCAAATTTGGTTGACTTTGAAGATATTTGTTTCTTTTATCAACTTTTGTTTCTAAATATTGAAGAATACTTGCTACTTCTTCAGCACTCTTACTCTCATTTTCGTCAAAAGTCACATTTCTTCTTATAATAAATTTCCCATTCGACAAAAGTTGGTACCATTTCTTCTCATCAGAATACCCAAGCTTTGTGAGTCAAGCTTAGTTTGTTTTTCCTTCGGAACTAAGGCATAACATACTGATCAAAAAAATCTAAGATTTGTAACCCTAAGTTTGAAGCCAAACCATGCTTGATAAGGTGTGATTCCATCTAAAGAAGTAGTGGGAGATTTGTTCCTTAAGTAGACAGCAGTATGAATTACTTCAGCCCAATATATAGGAATTAACTTTTTGAAAGTTAACATAGATCTCGCCATTCCTAACAAGGTATGGTTCATTCTTTCTACTATTCCATTTTTCCATGGAGTGTAGACATTGGTAAGATGTTGTTTTATGTCGTTATCCATGCAATACATTTTGAATTCATTTGAAGTGAATTCTTCGCCATTGTCAGTTCTAAGAGTGTCAATCTTCTCCTTTAATTCATTTTCAATAAGCTGACGAAATTTTTTTAACTTTTCAAATGCTTCTAACTTTTTCTTCAAAAAATATACCTAATTCATCCTTCTAAAATCATCAACAAAGAGTAAGAGATATCTACATCCTCCTAGTGAAGTTGGTAGGGGTCCACAAATATCATTGTGAACCAATTCCAAACGCTTTTTTACTTGCCATGAACTTGAGGGAAAAGTCTCTCGATGTTGTTTTCCATAAATGCAAGCTTTACATTTTTCATTTTCCCTTTTGAAGGTTGGAAGTCCCTTAACCATTCCCTGTTTTTGTAACTGTGAGAGACTGTCAAAGTTGAGATGGCCATATCTTACATGCCACAATCTGATCAGTGAAATGTTTGTACTTGCTGCTCCTGCAAATTCAGAACTTCTTGGAATAACTGTCCCTTTCATCCTTAACAGTTTTCCATCTTCATAACCTATCATTACTATTTTCATGTTCTGTTTGACTGAGTTAATTTTAACTAAGTAATCTTCCATAATCACCATATGTCCTGCTTGTCGAATTGTGACTAAAGATAGAAAATTTTGCTTAAATGTTGGGACATACCATACATTTGAAATCATTCTTTATCCAATGCCAGGTAAAAAAAATTTAACTACTCCTTTGCTAGAAGGAGTATGTTTTGTTTTATCAACCATATAGATTGAATTGAGATGGAATTGTTGGAAGCTCCAAAAGAAATCCCGTCGAAAATTCATGTGTTGAGTTGCGCCTGTATCCATAATCCTTGCATCTTCATAATCACTTCTAAGAAAGCTTCAAACCTGTAAAGCTGTTGATTCTGTGTTGGCGAAGACATATTCTGAACCATCAAGATCATCTTCATCATTTGCAAACTATGCATATTTTGGATTAAACTTGGGAATTTTATCAATAGAAGTTCTCCAATCTTCTACATAATGGCCAACTTTGTTACATCTCCTGCAAACAATTTGACTAAAATCTCTGCCTCTGCTTTGAGACTGTCCTCTACCTTGATACTATCCTTTGCCTCTTCTTTGGCCTCTGTTCTGAGTTTGTCCTTTGCCTAGACTTTGTCCTCTGCCTATAATTTGTCCTCTGCCTTGATTATATCCTCTGTTTTGATTTTTTCCTCTTCCTTGAAAATTTCTCCTGCCTGAATTGTAGCCTTTGTTGAAATTGTTTCCTCTACTTTGACTGTGACCAGGACCTTGGGCTACTTTAATTTGATTGAAATTTCCTCTTCTGCGGTTTCTTAAACTATCAGCTGAGGAGTTACTTGAGCTGGCTTCGGTGAAGAAGACATCTTCCCCAATCTGTTTCTTCTTCTCAAAGTTTTTATCATGTTGGGCTAAAATATCGCTCATTTCATCAAACTTTATATTCTCTATCTTTCTAATGACTTGCAAAGTTTCCAAAAAATGTGTGTAAGATTATGGAAATCTAGCAATTAAAATTGTAGTCAAGAAACTTTCATCGAAAGCTTGAAAACCAACATTTATTATTTCTTGCTTGATGTTTTTAAGCCATGAAATATATTCAAGGACATCACCCCCTTCAGTTAATTTCTGTTGAAGAAATTCTAATTGAAGATCAACCTTCTTTGATTCAGGTTGTGTATCAAAGAGATCTTTGAATGTACGTAAAGCAGTCCATGCATCTAAGGAATTTTCAATATGTATGTACATTTCATTATTAACTGAAGCATTTATAAGAGCTAATGCCTTGGCATTTTTTACTTCCCATTTTGCAAGTGAAGCTACATCTATTGGTTTATTAGGCTTAATGTTGCCATCGCATATTTCATTCCACAATTCATTATATATAAGAGTGCTTTCAATTAGACGTTTCCATGTCTTATAAGATTTCACCCCTTCTAGCTTATCAGAATCAAAGAATAGATTAATTAACTATGACATTGTAGTGTTTGAAGCAACACATCAAAGGAGTCAAGCACAAGAAAGAATGATCAACTCATCACATGAAACACGCCACGCAAAAAATGACACATGCCACGCAAAGAAAAAATTATCTATCGGGGCTTGGCCTTGACCCTCGTATAGTCGTTGAAAAAGGATAAAAATGACTGAACTTTTCACTTGGCTCTAGTCAATTTCTTGTTGAGTGTTTACAATGAAATCTTTTCAAAATTTGACCACTTGACAATGCCAGTACAAATTACTTCTTAAAAAAATCTACCCCCCCTCAAAGCAAAAGGTACTTTGAGTTAAAAATAATAACCCTTATTTCTCCAAAATAAAAATTATACTTATTCCTCCAAAAAAAATGACAACATTTTCACTTCACCTTATTGCTCCAAATAAAAAAATAAGAAAATTTGAATTTTCTCCCTTATAACTCCAATTACAAAATCAATTATCACTCCACAAAAAAATGATCCCACTTACATTACAAATATATATATATATTAAAAGGCCAAATTTTTTGTCTCGATCATGTACAAAATGATCCAATGATCCTTATTGTGTGCTTCCTTTTGACCTGTGTTCATCTATCTGCGTCTCAACTCTTCCTTCATCACATCACAGCTCTATGTTCCTCCTTTTTTAATGTGTTGACAACACTGCCTCCAGCTCATGCTGTTGCTGCTCTGACCTTTTCCTTTTGTGTGCTTCTCCACAGCAATCATATGGCCCCACTATCCAAGAGTCGAACTGTTGTCAAAATGAATGTATTGAAGTCTCCTCCAGCAGCTCAAAAATCTATGTGATTTAATTGATGAACAATTTACTGGACTTTTCCATAGGCTTATAGAGCTGGAATCTCCTCTCGTCAACTGTATTAGTGAAGATATGATACTACATTAATACAGAAGTGTCCTCAGACATGTAATTTTATTGATAATGGAAAAGAAATTACATAAAAATTGATAGAGTTTACAAACATAAACTTCCACTGATTTTCAATTAGAAAACTAACCTATTTATAAGCTATATGTCCTAACTTAATTTAGTTATGGACCACTTGATAAAACAACAAATGTCCATTTACAATAAATGATCTTCTATCCAATATACTAACTTTATTCCTATTTTAGAGCCTAAAATACGACTCTACTATAGAGTCCTATCTTTACTAACAATATTCTATTTCTAAGTGTCTCTAATATTTATTAAATATTGTAATTTAATAAATATTTTATCCTAACTTTACATTATGATATTCGAATCATCTAACAGATTGTTGATAGAGGCATCGGTTGTATGCTAAGCTTATAAAATTCAATTTATTTCATACAAAGGTACATTACTTGGGAAATGTTGTCTCTAAGGAAGGAATAACATTAGATCTAGAAAATATAAGGGATATTATGGAGTGGGAATCTCCTAGGAATGTGGATTAGATAAGATCATTTATGGGGTTAGAACGGGAACTCTAACCCAAAAAGACTCAAAAAACATGAAAAAACACCCCAAAAACAAAAAAAGTGTATTCCAGAACGCACTTGGTTTTTTTTTAAGGTCAAATTTCAACATTTTATAAAATTATGCTAAAAACAAAATTGTTTCTTGAAAAAACGAGTTAAAAAACACTCTCAAAACAAAACCAGTTGATGTTGGAATAACAAAAAAAAAATTTGTCATATTTTTGACATATTTAAAAATAAAAATAACATTTTTTAATCTTTAAAATTCAAACATTAAAAAAAACCTAAAATTTGAGGAAAAAAAAATAAAAAAATAAAAAAAAACATTTTAAAGCTTAAAATTTAAAAATATATAGGAATAAAAAATAAATAAAAAATAAATAAAAATAAAAATTTTAATTCAAACATTAAAAAAAAACCTAAAATTAAAGGAAAAAAAAATTTCAAAATTAAAATTTCAAAATATATAGAAATTAAAAAAAAAAAAACAAACAAAACAAAATAAAAACAAAATAAAAATAAAAACAAGTTAAAAAAGCAAAGAAATTATAAAAAAAAAAATATAGTAATTAAATTTAAAAAAGAAAAAGAAAATGTTTATTAAATTAGAAAATAAAAAATTAATTTTAAAATAAAAAATTAAATTTAAAGAAATATATTAAATTTTAATAAATTTAAAACTTAAACCAAAAAAAAAAACATTATTGAAATTAAAAGTAAAAAAATTAAAAATTAATTAAAAATAAAAAATGAAAAATAAAATACAATAATTTTTTTTTTTTTTTTTTTTTTTTATCAGGAGGGAAACCGGTAACTAGAACCATACAATCAAATTAGCCACACAAGATCACATCGCGTTGCTGCCAATGAAAACCCTCCTGGCTGGCATCATCCCCCGCTGACAATACACAGCAAGTTTCACAGGCTTACGCCTGACGGGCACCCACGGGGTTTGAACCGGTGACCTTTACAAACAAGTGCCTTAACAGAACACTCAATCACCAACAAGTCGCCACCCCGTGGGTTAAATACAATAAAAATATTAAATTTAAATTATAAAAAATAATATATATATATATATATATATATATATATATATATATATATATATATATATATATATATATATATAAGATTTTATTAAATTAAAAAAAAAAAAAAATATATATATATATATATATATATATATATATATATATATATATATATATATATAATAATAATAAATAAATCAATAAACAAATAAATTTTGAAATAAAAAATAAATTTTAAATAGAAAGAAGAAGAAAAAAAAACATTGTTAAAATAAAAACTTTTAAAATCAATTAAAATTGAAAAATTGAAAAAAATAAATTAAAAAATATATATTAAATAAAAAATAAAATAAAAAACAAATTAATTTGAAAATATTATATATATATATATATATATATTAAATACACAATTTTAATTGAAATAAAAATAAAAATAAAAATTTTATGTAATTAAGAAAATAATAATAAAAAAACAAAATATTAAAAAAAAAATATTAAATTCAAAGAAATTAAAAAAAAAAAAAAAAAAAAAAAAAACTTACGAAATTTTAAAAAATAAATGAAAAAACTAAACATAAAATTTAATAATAAAAAAAAGGAAAAAAAAAAAACAAAATTTAATAAAAATTTTTAACAAAATTTAGAAAAAAAAGTTAAAAACAAAAAAAAAATGAATAAAATTTAAAAATAAATGAAAGAAACAAAAAAAAATAAAACAAATTAAATTTCAAATATAAAAATTAAATTAAAAAAATAAAAATAAAAATAAAAAAATAAAAAGTATTAAAAATATTTAAAATTAAAAAAAAAAAAAATTGATCGTGGTAGTGCCGCCAGTCGGCCTCCCGCCCAGGTGGCGGCGGAGGCCGGATGCTGGGCGGGAGGTCGATTCTGAGAATCGCCCTCCTGCGGCGCAAGGCTGATTCCGGGAATCACCCTAAGGCTGATTCCCAGAATTGCCCTCCCGCGACGGGAGGCTAATTCCGATAATCGCCCTCCCGCCACAAGAGGGAAATTCTCAGAATCGGCCTCTCACCGCGAGAGGACGATTCCCGAAATCGGCCTCCTGCGACAGGAGGGCGATTATCGAAATCGGCCTCAGGGCGATTCCCGGAATTGGCCTCCCGCCACAGGAGGGCGATTCTCGGAATCGGTCTCCCGCGCCGCAACAGGGCGATTCCCCAAATCGGCCTTAGGGCGATTCCCAGAATCGGCCTCCCGCGCTGCAGCAGGGCAATTCCTGGAATTGGCCTCAGGGCGATTCCCAGAATCGGCCACCTGCCGCGGGAGGGCGATTCCCGGAATCGGCCTGAGCGGCCTCAGGGCGATTCCCGGAAACGGCCTCCCCAGAATCGGCCTCCTGCCGCGGGAGGACGATTCTCGGAATCGACCTCCCGCCCAGCAGCCGGCCTCCGCCGCCACCTGCGCGGGAGGCCGATTGGCGGCGCCACCATGATCAAAAAATTCTTTTTTTATTTTTTTTAATTTTTTTAATTTTTAATACTTTTTTTAATTTGATTTTTTTTTTAAATTCAAAAAATTTAAAATTATTTGTTTTTTAATTCAAATTTTTTATTTTAAATTTAAATTGTTTTAATTTTTTTTGTTTTTTTTTTAAATTTTGTTTTTAAATTTAATATTTTAGATTAATTATTTTTTTTAAATTTAAAATTTAAAATTTATTTATTAAATTTATTAAATTTTAATTTAATTTAATTTATTTTTTTATTCTTTTAGTTTATTTAGTTTTTCATTTTTAAAATTTATAAATTGTTTCATTTAAAAAAAAACAGTAAATTTATGGATATTTGTTTTTTAATTATTTGCACGTAGTTTTTTTCATTTTTTTTGTTTTTTAATGATAGTTTTTTTTTAATTTTAATTTTCTTTTTCAATTTTAAATTTTGTTTTTTTTTTTTTTTTTTAAATTTGTTTTTTTTGTTAATTTTAAAATTTGTATTTTTTTGTCTTCTTATTATTATTATTTTAATTTTAATTTCTAAATTTAATTTTTTCTTTTTTGTATTTTATTTTTTTATCTAAATTTTAATTTTGTAATTTAAATTATTTTTAAATTTTCTATTTAATTTTTTTTTTTTTTAATTATATGGTTTTTTTTAATAACTTAGAAAAAAATGTTTTTGATGTTTTTTTTTTAATCTTTTTGGTTAATTTTTTTTTTTTTTCAAATTTTGTCATTTCTTTTGATATAATTTTCGAATATTTTTGTTTTTTTTTGTTTTTTTATTTATTTATTTTTGTTTAAATTTTTTATTTTTACGAGTTAATTTTGTTTCTTTTTACATTTTTATTGGTTTTTTTTATTGTTTTTATATACATATATATTTTTATCTAAGTTTTGTGTTTTATTACCAACATGAAAATCACCACTCTAAAAAAAAAAGGTTGATGCTGCATCAATACGTTTCAAAATTAGCATGAAAATCACCGCTCTAAAAAAAAAATTGATGCTGCATCAATACGTTTCAAAATTAGCATGAAAATCACTAACATTTTAAAACAAATATTAATACTTCATAAATAAAAATATTAGAGTGTCAAAAATGTGCTAAAAAAAAAAAAGGTGATTCTGCATCACCACTTTTCAAAATCGGGTGCTTTTTATGCTACCAAAAAAATGTAGGTAACAGTGCGGTTACCTATTTCATCAGTAGCACTGTTACATTTTTCTTATCGTTTCACATAATTTCAAAGGAAAGGTAATAGGTTTGAATGGACAGAGGAATTTGCAACAAGTTTTGATAATTTAAAGAAGTTGTTGACACATGCTCTAGTGTTAAAGATCATAAATATAGAAAAATATTTTGTGTTGTGTAAAGATTCTTCAAAAAGAGGGCTTGGAGGAGTCCTTATGAAGGAAGGACAAGTGGTATGCTATGAGTCACAGAAAATAAATCAGCATGAGTGGAACTATCCAAAAAATATCTTGATTTGGCAGTGATCATTCATGCATTGAATATGTGGAGGCACTATCTTATGGGAAGATGATATGTATTGATGAGGGATCATAGTGGATTATGGTATCTATTTGACCAACGGAATCTGAGTGCTAGGAAAGTTATATGGTTGGACATGATCAGTGAGTTTGACTTTGATATTAGGTATATTAAAGGTAAATATAACATGGTTGTAGATGCTCTTAGCAGGCACATACAGGTGAATTATATCGCAGTTATGAGTTCCTATCAGACAAATCTACAGGATAGGATATTGCAGTTATGTCAAAAGGATGTTAGGTATATGGAGATTAGGTATAGATTGCAGGAGAATACACATACAGGTGTAGGTAGTGGTATAGGTAGAGGTACATGTAGTGGTACAAGTACACATATAGGTAGTTGTACAGGTACAGGTGCAGGAGCATAGGATGTGGACTATCATCTCAGAGTAGATGACTTGATCATGTTTTGAGACAAGATATACGTGCTAGACAACAGTGAAATCGAGAAGGTGATCTTGAGGGAGTTTCACATGAAACCGTATTCAAGTCACCCTGGATATAAGAAGACGTTGACACCAGTGAAGAAGTTTTAATATTGGTCAAATTTGAAGAGAGATGTAGAAAATTTTGTGGCTAGGTGCTTGTATTTTCAATAGGTCTATTAGTGTCCTGTGATTTGGCTGATTAGCAGGCCAAATGACAGTGTAACATCAAACCAGTCTTTGGAGCTCAAGGACCTAGCTTTCCTGGACTCAGAGAGGGCTCTCTCTATTTGTGTAAGGGATATCTATGTGTTTGCTTATTGTGTTCTGATTTTAGGCTAGTTATGAAGTAGGTTTTTGGTTTTGGTTTTTAGGTTGTGAGGGATGAACTGATCAAAGATATAAGATAGGTAAAAATATGTCAGATCAACTAGGCTATGGGGTTGAAAAGATCGAGAAAGCTTTCAAATGGTGATACAAGGTTGTTGGAAGGCCGATTTGATTCGAGGTAAAATGGATCTTTGGGAAAAATGGGGTAAGATGGACATCAAGTTTGTGAATAACAAAGGATTTCAAGCACAGATAGTTTAATAGTTGACAAAAACATGGTAGGGAAAATAATTAATCATGAGAAATGTAACTTTAAGCTAATCAATGCATATAAATAAATATTCAAGCCATGCATAGAGATATATAACTCTCTAACTTTAGGAAATGGCTATCAGACTTTGGGGAAATACATTTAAGACAAAAAAACAACTGAAATCACTACGTCGGAACGCCTAAATACAGTACTTCGGGCTATTGGGCACTTTGAAAACAAGATTGCATAGTCTTAGGCAAAGGGCAAGATCAGAACAAGACCTCCTTGGTTCAACAAATGACAATCTAATCAGTCAAAGAGAAGTTTCATAGATGGAGCTATGGCTAGCCATGAGTAAGCAGGGAATATCGTAAATCATACTTAGCATGCATAAAACCATGAATGAAACAAGCAAACAATATTCTTAAGTTATTAAAGAGAAATCAAGAATTCTTTAATGTGACTAAAAATGAAGAAAACATGGAAGCTATGAAGAAACAGGAAAATTGAGGTGCCTCCAAGGGCATGTCTCAAATTTGTTCTCTACTGTCCTATAGCAAGAAATAACATGTATTTATGAATGAAAACTAGGAAAAAAAACAGAGAGAGAGACACTATACCATTCTACCAAGTCATGGAATCCAACAACAATCCTCTTTCATCATCCAAGAACATCCAAGAGACTATCCAAAAGCATGAGACAAGTATTTCTTCCAAAGCTTATATGACCATATATTGCTTCTATTCATCAAGTTCATCCTTTTTTACAATGAAAGCCTTTGGAATATATAGGCCAAAGTGAGGAAAACCTCTTAGTTCAACTTGCAATTTTATTGGCCTATTCAAAATATCTTATTTTTTCCTTGAGGCTTTGCAAAGCCCAAGGCACAAAATATCTAATAAAATATCTCAAAAATGCTAAAAAGGAGAAATAAATTGAATTTTCCTAACTAACCATGTACAAAAATAGCTAAACGCACATGAGGAAAAGTCACTTTTGAAAGGTTCAATTTTTACAAAAATACTCAAAAAATATATCAGCAAAAGGTCCCTTGACTTGCTGGCAACCTTTGGAGGCCTTCCCGATGTCGAAATAAGGCTCACGATAGCTCATTGGAAAGCTCTAGGTATCTACTTTCTGAAAATGTTTATTTTGCTCCAAAATAACCATTGGAAGTCTTCCAAAAATAGGCCTATGTGTAAAAACCCAAAAAATAAGCCTTGGTAATAAACGGGGCAGAGTGTAGAAAAAGCGAGTGTTTTTCGCCATTTTGGAGGAGAAAAAGATCTTCAATTGTTTTGAAAATCACTGAGTATTTTCCCTTGAAATTATGGCATCCAATGATACCATTTTCATCCTTTGATGGTGTCCCAAACTGAAATGGCGATTCCCATGAGTTTTGGCCAAAAACTCAAAAATGACAAAAAACCAAAATATGTCGAATTTCGCCCAAACTTGGTGAGCATGACCCTCAAGGGTTTTTAGAAAGATTTTGTGAAGCAGAGGCCAAAATTTGGAGCCTTGAGGTGTCTTTCCTCAATTTTTGTGCCGGGCGCTTGCCTTTAGCCTCCTTGAGTTTTTCCTGAGCAACCTTCAACTTCCGCCGGGCAAACTGATTGAGCTTTTTATAATGCCCGATCATATTCTGTTGAAGGTCCAAGTCCCTATTTTCCTTCTCCAATTTCTTCTCCAAATGATCATTAACTCTCTCAAGCCATGCTTCCCGACTTTTCTCTATCTCTTGTTCAAACAACGTAGTGAGAGGGGTAGATTGGAGGAGTGCATCTTCTTCTTCTTTTTGTTTCTCGAGGGCCTTTTTGAGCCTCATGGTTCGTGGCCTCTTTCGCCTAGGATGATCTTCACCTTCACTTTCATGGAACTCACCCATGCGTTCTTCCAATCTCACCTATGCTTTGGAGGCCTCCTTTTTGTATCGGATGGCCCATGTCTCATATACAACCATATGGACACTCATTTTCTTGTTTTGGACTTGCAAAAAGTGATTGAAGTTCCTAGCCCTATCAAGATCAGTCTTCAAGGCATCAATTTGGCTTTCTCTATGGATCAAGAGGTTTCCTAGGATCCAAGCTTCATTATCATTATCATCACTTTGGATTTGGATGATGTCGAATTCCCTTTCCTGTTCATGACTGCTTTCTTCCTTGTCGTTCACTTTGTTTTGGGTGTCTCTTTTAGTCCTCTTCCTCTTGAGCAATTCGACCATGGGCTTTTTGGGAAATTTTCCCTTTCTTTGGAGGGCCCTAGTCACATTTGGAGTTACAACTCTAGGCACCCTTTTATTTGATGTCTGGGGCTTGGCGACTTTCAGAGAAGAGAGCATGGCCCCTTGCCTAGGAGAGGCAGCTAGCACATGCTCCATGGGCTCTTTACCCTTTTCACTTTGCTCCTCAGTTTTTCCACTGTCTTGGATTTATTTATCGATGCCTTGGCTATCCTTTTGAACTTCCTTTTGAGGGCTATCTCCTCACTGTGTTGAACATATTCATGTTTCTTCCCCTCTTCCTCTTGAGGTTGTTGTTCCTTTCTAGGAGGTTTTTTTGTATCATGTTGTGGCTACTATGTATATTGTTGTGGCTGCCCCTATTCAGCATCTTGTGGTTGTCCCTATTCAACACCTTCATGCTACTCATCATCATGCCCTTATTTCCCTTGTTGTTCTGTCTCACTATGATGCTACTCATCAGTACTTTCTTCTTCACCCCCTTGCTACCCTGTTTCATCTTACTGCTGCTCATCATCACTTTCCTCTTCCTGCTCATGTTCTTCTCCCTCTTCAGGCTCCTTTGTTTGTTCTGTGGTAAACTTGAGCTTCTTGGGAATAGGTCTGCTAGAAGAAGGAGAAGGATGGTGAGTAGGAGGTGTAGGGGATGTATGAACTGGAGGGACAGTGGAGAAATTCATATGGGTGATGAAAGTATCCCAAGAGACCTCCCTCTTTTCAAGTTTATGAAGAATGATGACTTTGATGAGGGAGTGATGGAAGAGGCAGGCTATTTGCTGTGAAGGAGGATTTTTCTAAAGAGTGGAGGCCATTTTCTCAATGCTCCTGTGTAAGAAGAAAGGAAGATTTACAATTTTCCCCTCGTGAAATGCATAATCAGTTGAATGTGATAGGCACAGACTCGAGAGAATCTTCCCTCACAAGTGAAGTATTTCATGGTGATCTTCATGAGGGGGGCGTAGCTAGTCAAAAGATATGAGAAAGGGAAAATGGAAGGACATGAATATCCATGCTCAGGCTTTAGAAAGGGCTTGTATTCTTCTGATTCCAGGTGTCTTTTTTTAAACCACTCTTTCCCAACATAAGGGATTTTAATGGCTTTGAAGATGGACCTTGGAGAAAATTTGAAATCTAGGCCTGCTAGCTGGAAATGCTTGTCTTGAAACCTTAAAGTGCAAAGATGTGTCAAAGGGGAAAATCTCTTCACCTCTTACACTCTTTGAAAAAAATCTAAACACCCAACCTCATGGAAATTGAACAAGACTGATGGGTGGGCATTCACTTCTTCAGTGGAAATAGGCTCAAATCTCTTATGCAATCCACTCCTACTATCCTACCTAGGAGGCATCTTGTTTTGAATGCTCTCTGCAACACCAAGCTGCCTCAAATGGCTTTTGAAATGCTTTCTCAAACAAAACTATGTCCTCTTTGTTAGCCACTGTTTGACTAAGGTGAATTTACCTCAAATGTTGTGTGAAATGGTTCTTTAATACCAGCTCTCTGCTCTTTCCAAATCACTGCTTGTCTTCCTTTGTATGCCAATCAACAAATAGTTATAATAGTAACAAGCACACAGTAAATTTGTTACTGGGCTTGGGTAAGGCTACAAGGATCTTCTATTTTTTTGGTATAAGCAAGACAACCTTGTATTTAGACAAAGGCAAAACACTCCTCCCAATCAAAAACACCTTCCTTGTATTCACTATTTCTCACACACAAGTAAACAAAAACACTTTCAAATTGATTTAACAGCTTCATTCACCACAATCTGTTTCATGGATCAAAAGAGGCAGCACTAGTTTTGCTTTTCACCACACAGAGAGGACTTTTGAAAGTGACAAAGTCATTCATGCATGATTACTGTTGTTAAATTAGGCTCACTATTTCACCTTGGGAACACTGTGTTTTCCTTTCAAAAAATGCTTCACCTTCTAACACTATTTTGAGGACAGGTTTTTAGGCCATTTGATATCAATATAAACTCACCACTTTCACTATGTCAATCTTGGGCAATCATAGCCACAACAATCTCGGATTTCAAACAAAACACTCAACCCTCCTTACCACTGTTTCTCCATTACATTTTGCTGATAGAGGTTGTGGTTTATCATTGTCTTGAGGATAGCTTTAGGCCTTTGAAACTAAAATGACCACTCCACTAGCCTCTCACTGTAACAATCTTCTTCAAACTATTTACCCAAAACACCTTGATTTATACCAAGACCTTCTCTTTTTTAATCACCATTTAGCAACTCGAATATACCAAGGAGGTAAATGAAAAATACCTTGAAGATGGATGGCAGCCTTTGTTTGAAGAGTTTGAGCAGCTTCAAGACCCTTTTGGAGGCGTTTTAACCTTTCAAACATGCACGACACATTCAAAAGGGTAAGCGTCGTGTAGTAATAGGGGTGTTGGGTCGATGATGGGCGGTCATGACCAATGCCTACAAGCGTGTCATGCGCCGCTACAGGCACGTCACGCAGACATTATAGCGTTGTGTAAATTCACTCCTGAACATGCCGCGCATTTTTCCAAGCACGCGGTGCAGTCTAAAAGCTTCAAACTCTGCGATTTTTGCTCAAGAATTCCTTGTTTCGGTTAGGGAGCAGCCTAGGGGAGTATTTATCATGCTTTTGAATCACAAGATAGATTTTGCAATGGTCAATCTACCCCTTATATTTGAAAAAATCAATGACCCTTTGAAATGATTTATGAAGGTTTTGAAAACGTTTGAAAAGGCCTTTGTTTAGAACAAAACATGGAGCACTACTGTTTGTCACTTATAATCTTTAAACCATCATAAAGTCAATAATTGACCAAGACCATTAAAAGTGTTGTGGATGACACTTTTCAAAGTGAATAAATCATCTTGAAATCCACAATTTCTCTTATTGTTTTCTCATCAAGGGAGGAAAGTTGTTTCCGGTGTCCATATCTGTTTTTAAGAGGAAACTTTTCTCAAACCATAAACTGACTGTACAAGCATTATTTAAATGGAATTTCTCTTTGACTATGGGTGAAGCTTAGTTGTATTCACCTAGGTTTTACTATCATCTTTGACATATTTCCATAAGGAATAGGCCTTTATTTGTAACAGTGGCATGCTTTATTTTCTTTGAGTGTTGTTCCTGAACTTGAAACACATGCCACAATCCTTCTTGCACATTTATGAACTTATGTGTCTATTTGCAAAGCCTCTTTGAGAAAACTAAGCTCAGGTTACCTTCTTGTCCATTGTGATGAGTTATTGAAAGAAAATTCTTCATGAACAGGAAGAACGAAACTTTTTGAAAATCAATCATCATTCTTTGGCCTATGTCTAACCCGTCTCTCAACCTCAGCAAGGTTGTTTCATTTTGGCTCTAGACTACTTTTGAAAGAAAACTCTGATAGGAGATAAGATCAACCTCTTGGATTTTTATAGTACCCCTGCTTTCTCTTTTTCTTTTAACACCATTTCTTCTTATTCAAAAACCCTCAACTATTGTCCCACTGTACCTAAAATTTTCCTTTACAGTTAGTGAAAAAAATTAAAATCAAACTTTTATCCCTAGCCCTTTGCTTATAGATGAAGGAGGCCTTCTCAGTCTTCAACCCTCAGCTTATAAAATGAAGGTTGTCTTCTCAGTCCTCAACCCTCTTCGTATAAAATGAAGGAGGTTTTCTCAGTGATGCCATTTCATCAGTTTTTAAACATTGTTATCTTTACCTTTACTGCATATTCATGCTTAAACAAATGAAGATGACAAACTTTCAATAATTCATGATGGGCATTTCTCTGAGACATGTAATTCTGCTTTCCAAATACCCTTGCGCCTCTTTTAGACATCACAAGTAGTTTGGCTAGTATTTTCAAAGCACTTCGTGTCATTCATAATTTACTAACCATTGACTGTGATTGCAGGAGCTTAATGAAATAACTCTCTACCCTGTAGCTGCATCCCAGGCTCAAAATCACATGAGAAGCAGTTGTCTTCTCATGTTGAGCTAAATATTGTCTTCTAGAATGCTCGTACACTTCTGCTCTTGAAAGATCCATTAAAACATTGTCAAACCACCCAATATTAGTTTGACCTATGGCATATGCATTGCTGAGACTTAAGGGCTTGTAAGTGGCGCGAATTAAGGGTGTCACAAACTTTATTTGCAGAATAGGAAGGTCTGTTATGCCTGGTCTATAGTAGATAGAGGTTCTTTGGCTTTAGGATAGTTTGCCAAGGGATAAATTCCTAAAGCGCCATTACCTAACTTAGGGGAGACTTTTTGGACAGATTTGGATTGTTTTCTTTGGAGCTGACGGACAAGCTAGTATGGCTAAGGCTAGATAGGGCTTGATAATGAGGTTCCATCTCGTCATGGGCGGATTGAAAAGTTAGGAGGGAAAAAAATGTTTATGAGTGTTTTCCAGCTAGCAAATTTGACAATTTTTAGATCAGTTGTTATAAAACTTGGCTGTTACAACTAGTCATCACCAACAAGTGAAAAATACTGATGACTAACAGTGGCTCCATTTGGGGAGGGCAGCTCCTTTTCAGGAGGTGTCTAGAATTTCAGATCTTTGGCTTATGAAGACTAGTTCCTTATCCATTGGCGCAAATTTCATTCTTCCTTGAGGCTATTTCTGAAAATTGACAGCATGATTAGCATCAATGATATTTCTACCTACCCCACTATCTTTCCTAACATTTATTTTTCTTCCTTTGGGTGCATTTGGACTAGCAACCCTTTGACAATATATATTTTTTGAAAAACGAACCTATCTAGTTCTACACTTATATCTGCTGGGAGTTCAGATTAAGCTTATGAACTCCTTCATTACTCTACCTATGCTAGATCGACTGTCAAGGTTAAGCTGTTTGACAATATTTTGTTCTCTAATCTAAAACATGAAATTGAAAAATGATCAAATCAGGGTTAGACAGTCTAATTTTTCATGTACTTGTGGCATGAAAGACAAGTTTCACACAAATATTATTTTGCAAAAAATGAAATCTAGAAAAATAGGGCTAGGATGCACAATTTGTTTTTCATCCCCGCTTCCCTCTTTGGTTCTATTTTGAGCATGTGGAACCGGTATCTTTTCCTAATCTACTCTCTTTGATAAGTCAAGCTTACACAATGTTGACTATCTTTTTCCACTCACTAACTTATCAGCAAATTAATTTAAAACATGTTCAACTATGATTAGGCTAGATAACTGAACAAGACATTTGAGCACTAGTAGCGGCATTTAGACTTTTTGCACTTTCTGAATGACTATTTTTTGAACATGGGGCCTTCTTTCTATTTTTCAAACCACCCTCTTTTTCTATTTTTCTATTATTTTTTGAATTTTATGTTTTTATCTATTTTTCAAACAATGGTATATACAATGATTACAAATGTTTTAAACACAGAAATCTTGGAAATGGTGAAACTTAAGCATCTTATCCTTATAAGGATCTCCTACCACTATTGGTCCACTCAGCTCTTGAAAAGAAAAATTTGGAAAATTTTCTCTTTCAAGCATGACATAAGGATTCATGCATGAATCTCTGAACAAACCCGTATCTTCCCGTTGTACCTCTTTATACCTCTGATTTCCACTCCTTCCTTTACTGTACATCTTTTTCAAGTAATGCAGATATTATTTGTCATTTTTGAAATATATGATGACATCATCAAGGTATGTCAAAATGAAGAAATTCAGGACTGGAAACATGGACTTTAGGAGCATATTTTTTATATCTAGTGGTTTTGCAGTTCTGAGTTTGAAACTGGAACTACTTCCATCATACTGGAAAAAATATTTGAGCTGTCCACTTTGCAAGGGGATCAATTGGTTATACCCTGAAACATCATCTTGCAAAGACATATGGTTAAAAGCACTTATCATTGGCATATCATGGTCTTGGGCAGGAAAGATAAAATTTCTATCACAAGGATCTGTATTAGTGTTTCTAAAATCAAAACAGATCCTATGACCAACTATTTTATCTTTGACTATTACTGATTGGTTCAAATTTTTGTATTTTCTTTTGTCAAAGTTATTTCTTGGAGTTATGGTAGTGGCATAGTGTTTCCCAGTGTTTTCTCTGTATGAAGTAGCATTTTGAATGAGAGTGCCAATTCTAGCAATTCTAAGTCTTTGGTGGAGTGATAGAATATTATCCAGTTCGAGTAACTCAGGTATATTCGGACCGCAGTCATCATCTCCTCTCATAAGAAGTTTATCAGGCATTTTTTCTGAATTTTGAGCTGTTATGGCTATAGTCAAGGTTTCATTTGCAGTGAAAGAGTTATGTGATGGTAAATCCTTGAGGTATGGTAAAAACATTAAGCTTCCCTGCTCCTGAGTTCCAAAGAGGTTTGTGATATGTAAGTCTTCTAATGCCTCTATTCTGAAAACGTTTCCTGATGTTAATGCTGATGTTTGCCTAAGGTTTGAGAAATTTTCTTGATAGTACATAATGGTTTGTGCTTCTTGCTCTATCCCTGTTTCAAAAGGAACACACTTACTTTCCTCAAGACATAGTTGTTTGTGGTTATGAAAGTTTTGAGTGTCTAGTTCATCATAGAGAACTAGGGGCAGCTAATGTGGTGGGTCTAAGTTTGTTTCAAATCCTTCTGATTGTTCTTCAATGTCCTCATCAATGTGTAAAATGAAAGAGTTCAGATCGGAATGCAAGGAATACATCGGGATGTTATCTGGCCTTTCTTGGCTACTGATCATTTATTTCATGTGTGACTCTCGATAGAGTATTCTGGTTTGGTCAAACACAGGAATAGTGGTGTAGGACATATCCAGTTGAATATTTCCTTGAAGCTTGGCTCCCCAAGATCTGGATAGAAGCATTATGTACTTGGGAGGGATGTCTGCTACCACTATGTCCATGATCAGATGTTTTGCAGGTACTTGGGCCAAACTGAAACAAATATCTTTGATCAAACTTAGGCATTTGACTCTATTCGAGTCAAATGAATATAAGTCTTTATATGGTCTTGTTATTTCTAGGCCTAATCTTTCCATTACAACCTTTGGCATGAGATTATGCAAGGCTTCAGAGTCTAGCATGACATTGTGAAGGATTTGGTCATGGATATTCAGACTGATGTAAAAGGGAAGAGTGGTTCCTTCTTGGAATTTTCCTTGTATTTTCGGACCAAACAACACTTTAGGAGTGTTATCAGCTAGATTAAGGGTGTTCACATCATTTCCTATATTCAGGACCTTTAACACTTGGGATTTATAAGAGCTTTGGGCGATAAGTTCAGTGAGAGGCATGGTAATATTTATTTTGGCGATTTCCCCCTCAAAACTGAAAGGTACTTGTAGTTTAGACAGGTTTGCTTCAGCTTTTTTAGCCATGACTTTCTCTATGTTCTGAGTTTGTTGGCTTTGTTTTGGGATTTTGTTTGACACAGCCACCTTGGGAATATTTGTGGAAGTACTAGGAGCATTTGAGCCAAGACTTTTTTGGGTAGCTTTATCTTTGTTTTGGTCAGTTTTCCTGACCATGATTTTGTTGTTGTCCACTGCTTTTTTAGAGATGGTATCAGGGGTTTTAGCAGTATCTAAGCTGTCTTTCTTGGATTTGTCTTGGTTTTTTCTACTTCTGAGGTCATACTGCCTGTGAGCTTCTACTACGGCATTCTGAAAATCTATGGCAGGATCCTTAGGATCTTCATAGTTGGTTTCATCCTGATTCGGAGAGAAGAATGCTTTTTCTTCTTCTGTAAGGTACACCTCACTCTCATTATCAGACCCTATGAGGTTTAAATGATTTTCATCAATGGGTTCAGTATCCCTATCAACTTATTCCACACAATTTTCATTAAATGGTGGCCTAATTTGTTGGTCATTTTCCCTTGGTTTGTTTTGAGGCTGTTCCCTCCTAAAATTTTGGTTCCGGTTTCTATTTGGAGGGTTTGGCTGGTTGTCCCTAAGAGGGGTCTTTTCACTTATTTTTTCCCACATTTTGGCCACGGACCTAACCAAGTCATCTATTATAGGATCTAAGGAAGGGGTTGAAGTGGAGACCTCATCCTGATATGTGACTTTCCTCTCTGATCTAGTCCTATCTCTTTTTTCTGCTAAGTTGGCTTCTACTCTTATGGCCACTTTTTGCATCTCCTCTAAGGTAAGGGGATCCTTGTCTCTTAGTTGATAAGTCGTGTATGGGTCAAATCCCTCAGGGAATTTTTCCAAGGCTAAGCCAAGTGGGGGTTTGAAGTGAGATGTGAGGGCGTTATACACACTGTTGAACCTAGTGCAGTATCCCTGGACACTTTCCCCATTTTCCATTTTATATTTTTATACTCTGACAGGATTTGAATGGGGTTCTTTCGGATTTCCCACTTGTTTATGAAGGTTTGGTAGAGTTCTGGGAGATTGTGGATACTGTTTGGAGTTAATCTCTTAAACCATTTTTTGGGTTCTCCACCCATTCTTTGGGTGAACATCCTCATTCTGATGGTCTCGTCTTCTATTTCCATGTATTCAAAGGCATCACTAATCCTATCTACATGTTGTTGACTTGTGGTAGCCTCAACTCTGGTAAAGTGTGGGATTTTGGATTGATAGTCATTTTGTAAGGGATCCAAAGGTTGTGGCAACACCAAAAGTGCATACCAGGCTACCATGACAAGAGCTAATGGATGATGTACAAAATGAGGGCTTGTGTGATGAGCTAAAGTGGTTTGAATAGTAGTGGTTTGGATAGGTGTGGAAGATGTACTTGGACTAATGATTTGATTTTGAGCAGATCTGGGATGGTAGGAGCCAAAGTGATGGAGAAGCTGAAAGCTGGGAGGTATAGTAGGCGAGGCTTCTCTACTAGGACTCTGTGGCAGATCTAGGGGTTCAAGATCGTCAAAGTCTATCTTTCTTTGTGACTTGCTTCTAAAAAGGGTTTTTGTTGATTTTAAGTCAAAGGGGGAATCCTGCAAGGCTGCAAGATGTTTAGGTATTGATCTTGCTTTACAGATGGACCTATCGATAGCTAAATTGCTAGTTTCAGAAGCTTGCCACAGAATCTTCTCTGGGTCATCTACTATGAAAGGGGGATTTGGTCTGGATGAGATCCGGTGTTGATTCTTCGTGAAGCCATATTTCGAATCTAGAGTTTAGAGAGGATGGTATTTGTGATTGTTTCGGATGGATGGCCTCTCTAGGTTTTAATAATGTGAAGGATGGTTAAAACAAAAAGGATGGACTAGTGGAGTTGCTAGGTGGATTTCTATGAGAACTATGGTCTACCACTAACACTATCAAAGATGCTTATGGGAAAAAAAAATTATAGAAAATTTTGAGATGGAAACTTGCAAAGAAGACTGATTCACTTGGTTTTAACAGTTTGCTAGGCTGTATGGACAAGCTAATGGTTCTCATGGCAAGAAGACTTCTGCTTATCTCCTATGCTTAGGTGAGGTTTTCTGAATCACTAATTTATACTTAGTTTGTCACTGATTACAGAGTTTCTATCCTCAGCTTAAGTTTTTGGTAGGATGAGTTAGCAGAAAGGTATGGTTTATGAATTTTTTTGGTTTCTTATGGATTTTTTAGGCCTACTAGAGGCTAGCGGAGTTGCCAGGTGGAACTTGGTTGTTTTTGTAAAGACATAGCTATGGTCCACCACCAGTAACTAGGGGAAAAGCAAATCTGAGAATGTTTTGGGGTTTTTTGAGTTTTATGTGCCTATGAGGTTTGGAAGAGTTTCCTATAACTGAATCATCATTTTGCTAAGATGGTGAAAAATCTAGCTTCTACTCTTCAAACAACACTTAATTTTTCTAAGTTTGATTGAGACTTTGGGAATTACTAAGGAGTACTTAGATTGTCACTAACTCGGAATTTCCCACCGTGATCACCACTATGTTAGTGAGTGGTGGGATAAGTCAATCAGATAGTATTCTTAAGGCTGATAGAATGTTTAAGGAAACTAAGTTTGTTTATTACTCAGGGTCCCACCATGATCGCCATTATGTTAGTGTCCCATGATTTGGCTGATTGGAAAGCCAAATGACAGTGTAACATCAAACCAGTCTTTGGAGCCCAAGGACCTAGCCTTCCTATACTTATAGAGGGCTCTCTCTATTTGTGTAAGGGATATATGTGTGTTTGCTTATTGTGTTCTGATTTTAGGCTAGTTATGAAGTAGGTTTTTGGTTTTGGTTTTTAGGTTGTGAGGGATGAACTGATCAAAGATATAAGATAGGGAAAAAGATGTCAGATTAACTGGGCTATGGGGTCGAAAAGGTCGAGAAAGCTTTCAAATGGTGATACAAGGTTGTTGGGGGGGCGATTTGATTTGAGGTAAAATGAATCTTTGGGAAAAATGGGGTAAGATGGACATCAAGTTTGTGAATAACAAAGAAGTTCAAGAAAATATAGTTTAATAGCTGACAAAAACATGGTAGGGCAAACCATTAATAATGAGAAATGTAACTTTAAGCTAATAAATGCATAGAAATAAACATTCAAGCCATGTATAGAGATATATAACTCTCTAACTTTAGGAAATGGCTATCAGACTTTGGGGAAATACATTTAAGACAGACAAACAACTCAAATCACTATGTCGGAATGCCTAGACATAGTACTTCAAGCTATTTGGCACTTTGAAAACAATATTGCATAGTCTTAGGCAAAGGGCAGGATCAGAACAAGACCTCCTTGGTTCAACAAATGAAAATCTAATCAATCAAAGAGAAGTTTCATAGATGGAGCTATGGCTAGCCATGAGTAAGAATAGCATACCGTAAATCATACTTAGCATGCATAAAACCATGAATGAAACAAGAAAACAATATTCTTAAGTTATTAAAGAGCAATCAAGAATTCTTTAATGTGACTAAGAATGAAGAAAACATGGAAGCTATGAAGAAACAGGAAATTTGAGGTGCCTCCAAGGGCATGTCTCAAATTTGTTCTCTATTGTCCTATAGCAAGCAAGAACATGGATTTATGAATGAAAACTAGGAAACAAAACAGAGAGAGAGACACTATACCATTCTACCAAGTCATGGAATCCAACAACAATCCTCTTTCATCATCCAAGAACATCTTAGAGACTATCCAAAAGCATGAGACAAGTATTTCTTCCAAAGCTTATATGACCATATATTGCTTCTATTCATCAAGTTCATCCTTGTTTACAATGAAAGCCTTTATAATATATAGGCCAAAGTGAGGAAAACCTCTTAGTTCAACTTGCAATCTTATTGGCCTATTCAAAATATCTTATTTTGTCCTTGAGGCTTTGCAAAGCCCAAGACACAAAATATCTAATAAAATATCTTAAAAATGCTAAAAAAAGGGAAATAAATTGACTTTTCCTAACTAACCATGTACAAAAATAGCTAAACACACATGAGGAAAAGTCACTTTTGAAAGGTTCAATTTTTACAAAAATACTCAAAAAATATATCAACAAAAGGTCCCCTAACTTGCCGGAAACCTTTGGAGGCCTTCCCGATGTCAAAATGAGGCTAATGATAGCTCGTTGGAAATATCTAAGTGTCTAATTTCTGAAAATGTTTATTTTTATCCCAACTCATCAATGGAAGTCCTCCAAAAATAGGTCTGTGTGTAAAAACCCAAAAAATAAGCCTTGCTGATAAACGGGGCAGAGTGTAGAAAAAACAAGTGTTTTTCGCCAATTTGAGGGAGCAAAAGATCTTCAATTTTTCTGAAAATCATTGAGTATGTGCCCCTGAAATTATGGCATCCAATGATACCATTTTTGTTCTTTGATGATGTCGCAAATTGAAATGGCGATGCCCATGAGTTTTGGCCAAAAACCCAAAAATGATAAAAAACCAAAATATGTCGAATTTCGCCCAAACTTGGCGAGCATGACCCTCAAGGGTTTTCAGCAACATGTTGTAAAGTAGAGGCAAAAATTTGAAGCCTTGAGGTGTCTTTCCTCAATTTTTGTGCTGGGCACTTGCCTTTAGCCTCCTTGAGTTTTTCCTGAGGAGCCTTCAAATTCCGTCGGGCAAGCTGATTGAGCTTTTTATAATGCCCGGTCATCTTCGGTTGAAGGTCCAAATCCCTATTTTCCTTCTCCAATTTCTTCTCCAAATGATCATTAACTCTCTCAAGCCATGCTTCCTGATTGTTCTCTATCTCTTGTTTGAACAATGCAGTGAGAGGGGTAGATTGGAGGAGGGCATCTTCTTCTTCTTTTTGTTTCTCAAGGGCCATTTTGAGCCCCATGGTTCGTGGCCTCTTTCGCCTAGGCTGATCTTCACCTTCACTTCCATCGAACTCACCCATGAGTTCTTCTAATCTCACCTATGCTTTGGAGGCCTCCCTTTTGTATTGGATGGCCCGTGTCTCATATCCAACCATATGGACACTCATTTGCTTGTTTTGGACTTGCAAAAAGTGATTGAAGTTCCTAGCCCTATCAAGATCAGTCTTCAAGGCATCAATTTGGCTTTCTCTATGGATCAAGAGGTTTTCTAGGATCCAGGCTTCATTATCACTATCATCACTTTGGATTTGGATGATGTTGAATTCCCTTTCTTGTTCATGACTGCTTTCTTCCTTGTCCTTCCCTTTGTTTTGGGTGTCTCTTTTAGTCCTCTTCCTCTTGGGCAATTCGACCATGGGCTTTTTGGGCAATTTTCCCTTGCTTCGGAGGGCCCTAGTCACATTTGGAGTTACAACTCTAGGCACTCTTTTCTTTGATGTCCAGGGCTTGGCAACTTTTGGAGAAGAGAGCATGGCCCCTTGCCTAGGAGAGGCAGCTAGCACATGCTCCATGGGCTCTTTACCCTTGTCACTTTGCTCCTCATTTTTTCCACTGTCTTGGATTTCTTTATGGATACTTTGGCCATCCTTTTGCACTTCCTTTTGAGGGTTGTCTTCCTCACTATGTTGAACATCTTCATGCTGCTGCCCCTCTTCCTCTTGAGATTGTTGTTCCTTTTTAGGAGGCTGTTGTGTCTCATGCTGTGGCTGCTATGTATATTGCTGTGGTTACCCCTGTTCAGCATCTTGTGGCTATCCCTGTTCAACACCTTCATGTTGCTCATCATCATTCCCTTCTTTCCATTGCTGTTCTGTCTCACTGTGATGCTACTCATTAGCACTTTCTTCTTGACCCCCTTGCTGCCCTGTTTCATCTTGCTGTTGTTCATCATCACTTTCCTATTCCTACTCATGTTCTTCTCCCTCTTCAGGCTCCTTTGTTTGTTCTGTGGTAAACTTGAGCTTCTTGGGAATAGGTCTGCTGGAAGAAGGCAAAGAATGGTTAGTAGGAGGTGTAGAGGATGTATGAACTGGAGGGACAGTGGAGAAATCTGGATGGGTGATGAAAGTATCCCAAGAGACCTCCCTCTTTTCAAGCCGATGAAGAATGATGACTTTGATGAGGGAGTGATGGAAGAGGCAGGTTGTTTGCTGTGAAGGAGGATTTTTCTGAACAGTGAAGTCCATTTTCTCAATGCTCCTGTGTAAGAAGAAAGGAAGATTTAGCAATTTGGCCCTCGTGAAATGCATGAGCAGTTGAATGTGATAGGCACAGACTCGGGAGAATATTCCCTCACAAGTGAAGTATTTCATGATGATCTTCATGAGGGGGGCGTAGCTAGTCAAAAGATATGAGAAAGGGAAAATGGAAGGACATGAATATCTATGCTCAAGCTTTAGAAAGGGCTTGTATTCTTCTGAGTCTAGGTGGCTTTTTTTAAACCACTTTTCCCTGAAATCAGGGATTTTAGTGGCTTTGGAGATGGAACTTGGAGAGAATTTGAAATCTAGGCCTGCCAGCTGGAAATGCTTGTCTTGAAACCTTAAAGCGCAAAGATGTGTCAAAGGGGAAAAGCTCTTCACCTCTTGCACTCTTTGAAAAAAACCTAAACACCCAACCTCATGGAAATTGAACAAGACTGATGGGAGGGCATTCACTTCTTCAGTGGAAATAGGCTCAAATCTCTTATGCAATCCACTCCTACTGTCCTGCTTGGGAGGCATCTTGTTTTGAATGCTCTCTGCAACACCAAGCTACCTCAAATGGCTTTTGAAATGCTTTCTCAAACACAACTCTGTCCTATTTGTTAGTCATTGTTTGACCAAGGTGAATTTGCCTCAAATGCTGTGTGAAATGGTTCTTTAATACCAGCTCTCTGCTCTTTCCAAATCACTGCTTGTCTTCCTTTGTATACCAATCAAAAAATATTTATAATAGTAACAAGCACACAGTCAATTTGTTACTGTGCTTGGGTAAGGCTATAAGGATCTTCTGTGTTTTTGGTATAAGCAAGACAACCTTGTATTTAGACAAAGGCAAAACACTCCTCCCAATCAAAAACACCCTCCTTGTATTCACTATTTCTCACACACAGGTAAACAAAAACACTTTCAAATTGATTTAACAGCTTCATTCACCACAATCTATTTCATGGATCAAAAGAGGCAGCACTGGTTTTGCTTTTCACCACACAGAGAGGAATTTTGAAAGTGACAAATTCATTCATGCATGATTACTATTGTTAAATTAGGCTCACTGTTTCACCCCGGGAACATTGTGTTTTCCTTTCAAAAACTGCTTCACCTTCTAACATTGTTTTGAGGGTAGTTTTTAGGCCTTTTGATATCAATATAAACTCACCACTTTCACTATGTCAATCTTGGGGAATCATAGCCATAGAAATCTCAGATTTCAAACAAAACACTCAACCCTCCTTACCACTGTTTCTCCATTACATTTTGCTGACAAAGGTTGTGGTTTATCATTGTCTTGAGGACAACTCTAGGCCTTTCAAACTAAAATTATCACTCCACTAGCCTCTCACTGTAACAATCTTCTTCAAAATATTTAACCAAAAAACCTTGATTTATACCAATACCTTCTCTTTTTTAATCACCATTTAGAAACTTGAATATACCAAGGAGGTAAATGAAAAATACCTTGAAGATGGATGGCAACCTTTGTTTTAAGAGTTTGAGCAGCTTCAAGTCCCTTTTGGAGGTGTTTTAACTATCCAAACATGCGCAACATGTTCAAAAGGGTAAGCATCGCACAGCAATAGGGGTGTCAGGTCAATGATGGGCAGTCGTGACCAGCTCCTACAGGTGCGCCGCGCGCCGCTACAGGCACACCGCGCAAACGTTATAAAGCTGTGTAAATTCACTCCTGAACGCATCGCGCGTTTTTCCGGGCGCACCCGCGGTCTAAAAGCTTCAAACTTTGTGATTTTTGATCAAGAATTCCTTGTTTCGGTTGGGGAGCAGCCTAGGGGAATATTTCTGTGCTTTTGAATCGCAAGATAGATTTTTGCAACGGTCAATCTAACCCTTATATTTGAAAAAATCAATGACCCTTTTAAATGCTTTATCAAGGTTTTGAAAACGTTTGAAAAGGACTTTGTTTAGAACAAAACATGGAGCACTACTGTTTGTCACTTATAATATTTAAACCATCATAAAGTCAATAATTGACCAAGACCATTAAAATTGTTGTGGATGACACTTTTCAAAGTGAAGAAATCATCCTTAAAGCCATAATTTCTCTTAGTGTTTTCTCATCAAGGGAGGAAAGTTTTTTCCAGTGTCCATATCTGTTTTTAAGAGGAAAATTTTCTCAAACCATAAACTGACTGTAGAGGCATTCTTTAAATGGCATTTCTCTTTGACTATGGGTGAAGCTTAGTTGTATTCACCTAGGCTTTACTATCATCTTGACATATTTCCATAAGGAACAGGCCTTTATTTGTAACAGTGGCATGCTTTATTTGCTTTGAGTGTTGTTCCTGAACTTGAAACACATGCCACAATCCTTCTTGCACATTTATGAACCTATGTGTCTATTTTCAAAGCCTCTTTGAGAAAACTAAGCTCAGGTTACCTTCTTGTCCATTGTGATGAGTTATTGAAAGAAAATTCTTTCATGAACATGAAGAATAGAACTTTTTGAAAAGAAATCATCATTCTTTGGCCTGTGTCTAACCCATCTCTCAACCTCAGCAAGGTTGTTTCATTTTAGCTCCAGACTGCTTTTGAAAGAAAACTCTGATAGGAGATACGATCAACCTCTTTGATTTTTATAGTACCCCTGCTTTCTTTTTGTTTTTTAACACCATTTCTTATTCAGAAAACCTCAGCTGCTGTCCCACTGTACCTAAAATTTTCCTTTATAGTTAGTGAAAAAACTTAAAATAAAACTTTTATCCCTGGTCCTCTGCTTATAAATGAAGGAGGCCTTCTCAGTCTTCAACCCTCTGCTTATAAAATGAAGGAGGTCTTCTTAGTCCTCAACCCTCTGCTTATAAAATGAAGGAGGTTTTCTTAGTGATCCTATTTCATCAGTTTTTAAACAGTGTTATCTTTACCTTTACTGCCTATTCATGCTTAAAAAAATGAAGATGACAAAATTTCAATAATTCATGATGGGCATTTCTCTGAGACATGTAATTCTGCTTTCCAAATACCCTTGCACCTCTTTTAGAAATCACAAGCAGTTTGGCTAGTATTTGCAAAGCACTTCTTGTCATTCATAATTTACTAACCATTGATTGTGATTGCAGGAGCTTAATGAACTAACTCTCTACCCTGTAGTTGCATCCCAGGCTCAAAATCGCATGAGAAGCAAATTTCTTCTCATGTTGAGCTAAATACTATCTTTTGGAATGCTGGTACACTTCTGCTCTTGAAAGATCCATTGAAACACTGTGAAACCACCTAATATCAGTTTGACCTATGACATATGCATTGTTGAGACTTAAGGGCTTGTTAGTGGCACGACTTAAGGGTGTAACCAACTTTATTTGCAGAATAGGAAGGTCGGTTATGCCTGTTCTATAGTAGATAGAGGTTCTTTGGCTTTAGGATAGTTTTCCAAGGGAAAAATGCCTAAAGCACCACTACCTAACTTAGGGGAGACTTTTTGGACAGATTTGGATTGTTTTCTTTGGAGACGATGGACAAGCTAGTATGGCTGAGGCTAGATAGGGCTTGATAATAAGGTTCCATCTCGTCATGGGTGGATTGAAAAGGTAGGAGGGAAAAAAATGTTTATGGGTGTTTTCCAGCTGGAAAATTTGACAATTTTTAGATCAGATGTTAGAAAACTTGGCTGTTACAACTAGTCATCACCAACAAGTAAAAAATACTGATGACTAACAAGGTCAAGGAAAAGTGTAAGCATCTAAGTGGAATATTACAACCAATTCAAAATCTAGAGTGGAAATTGGAGGTCATTTCCATGGAATTTATCACAGATTTACCGAGGACATATAGACAACATTATTCCATCATGGTTGTAGTGGGCAGGTTGGCGAAGGTAGCACACTTCATTCCAGTGAATTCTACAAAACCAGTGAATAATGTAGCACAAGTATTTATTCTGGATTTGGTCAAATTGCATGGTGTTCTGCAGAATATTGTGTCAGACAGAGATGTGAAGTTCACTTCCAAGTTTTGGAAGGAGTTGTTTGCAGGTTTGGGCATAGAGTTGGCCTTCAATACAACGTATCACCCACCGAAATATGGATAGATAAATAGGGTCAACAATATCCTTGAGTAAATTTTGAGAATCTATGTGATGCATCAATAATGAGAGTGGTAAGAGTTTTGTCCACTAGTAGAGTTCTCTTACAAAAATGGGTATCAGGAATCTTTGAGAATGATTCTGTTTGAGGCATTGTATGGATGGAGCTACAATACTCCCATAATTTGAAGTGATCTAGTTAACAGGATGTTAATTGGAGTAGACATGTTGGAAAAAATGGAACAAGAAATGTAGGTAATTAAGAAGAATTTGAAAGTATCACATGACAGGTAGAAGAGCTATGTAGATCGGAACATGTTGTTTAATGAGTTTCAGGTTGGGGAACATGTGTACTTGCACATCATGCTAAAGAAGAGCTCCTTGTGGATTAGATCATGTGCCAAGCTAACACCTCAGTTTTGTGGAGCTTTCAAGATTATTGAGAGGATTGGGCCAGTATCCTATCAACTTGCACTACCTTCGATAGTGAAATTCCATGATTTTTCCATGTTTAATTGCTTAAGAAGTATGTTAAATATGTTGATCATGTGATTGATTTGTCTGTATTGTAGGTGGAGCTAGAAGGAGAATTCCAGTCGAAACCTTAGTGCATTTTTCAAAGAAAGATGCTCATTGTCCAGACCAGAGCAATTGAGAAGGTTAAAGTGCAATGTAATCAATTTGGGCCCAATAAAGCTACATGGTAGATGGTGGATCATATGCAGGCTATGTATCCCTCCTTATTTTTTCGTTAAGTGAATGATTTTGCATGAGGTTTTGGTATATGTACATTTGTATATGGATGTAAATACCACCATGAGATATGTTATAAAGCTCCAATAAGTGGTATGGGTTTCATGTAATTATGATGTTATATTTTTCATGTTGTCATGTTGGTCTACTTCTCAGTAGGTTGACCTTTGTAAATACTGCAACGAGCTAAGTTATAAAGCTCCATGGGTAGTATGTTTTTCTTACAACAGTCTTGTTAGTTATAGGTGCTATTGAACACCGAGGATAGTAATCCCTGAAGGTGGATGCTTATGTGACATCCCTGGTGAAAATTCCATGTAATAAAAGTTAATAAAGGAAAAATAATAACAAAGTTCATGGGAAACGTATTCCAAGTTGAATGTTGGGAAAAACATCCTAGTATGGGTGTTCATATGTTTTATTATGGCTATGGAAATTGGCAAAGGCAATGACTAAGGATTTGGAAATGAAAAACAACATTTATTGGCATTTATTTATGAAAATAATGGAAAATAGGAGAAAAGGGAGGTGAAAGGTCATAGGTTGCATGTGAGGAGGAAAATGAAGGAAAATAATGGAAAATTGAAGAAATTAGAGTCCTCAATAATAAAAAGGCTTATGAGGATTAGTTGGTAACCTTTTGTCAGATTAGTTTTTGGAGCTCTCATTCTATTCTCTCTCTCTCATACTCTTGGATATTAGATTTTCTTGGAGCACTCTTGGAGAGTTTAGCATACTTGGAGTTTTGGAGCAAGAAGGCAAAGGGAGAGCAAGAAATCACAAGAGGACATCGGGATCAACAACTACAGTGGGTTTTTCTCGTAGGTCCCGAGTTGCACACATGTTTTCCTCACTATTTTTGCATGCATGGCCTATGCATGTGATTTCTTAGTCATGATATATCATTGGCATGGAGGATTGCCTATATTTATAGTGGATTTTCCTAGCCTTTCCATTTCTTAGATAGCCATGGTGTTGTGGGTTCATTTCATTGTTTTTTTTTTCTGGTTGGCTATCATGTGCCTTTGGTTGTGGGTTGAGTTATTAGTTCCTAGAAGACTTCGTTGGAAAAATGCTCTAGAATCTCTGTAACAACTTGGATTGAGTTACTAGTCTTGGAAAAATTCATTGGAAAAATGATTTGGAATCCCTTTATTAGTTGAGTTAATAGTCTTGCAAGCCCTAGTTGGACAAACACTCTGGAATCCTGACGAAAATTATGCGGTGCGTTACTAGTCCTAGAAGCCTTGGTTGGAACAAACACTCTGGAGCCCTTGAAAACTTGGGTAGAGACCAATCTAGTGATTGTTGTGATATTTGACCATGAGGTGGAATCACTAGTTGAGGGTTGAGGTGGTTTGGATTCTGGAAGCCCTAGTTTGGTTGTTATTGATGTTTTTTATAAGGTCCCACATTCATGCTTGGAATATGGCATGGGGGTGATTGGATGAAGAGATATTTGGCTCAGCCATGTCTATAGTCAGGTGGAACATGGAAGTCCTAAACTTGGTTTCACTTTTCTTATGGAAATAAGATATATTTTCTTCTGGTATTGATGGGTAAATATGCTTGTTGCTATGTGGCATATATGGATGCTATATTTTTGTCATTTATGTTGTTTATGAGTGTGTTTTATGATAGTGATGATGTATGGATCTCATCATGTTTTGAGTTTTAAATGAATGAATAATGTATCTATGATTGAATATATGATAATGTGATTAATGCGATGAGGCAACAATTCTTCTTAGAAATTCTCAAATAAGTATGAGACCCTTATGCTCAGATTTGTTCTTTAAAATTGTAGATTAAATATTTGTGACATGTTTGATGAAACACTTGTCATGGCTAGTAGGGGTCCAATCAAGCCCTTGTTTAAGTTTTTTCTTTTACATCATTATTCTGATGTTATATTTTAGTTATGAAAGTGTCATGGAGTTCTAGGAAGTGACCTAAGCTTTGAGCCTAAAAAAGTGGCACAAAAATCGGGGTCACAAGCTCGTAACTATAGGGAAAAGTCCCCAATCGCATGCATACCCATGTTGTGCATTCGACTAAAGGCTTTTAGTCACAGTTTTTCCGATTTCAAGGGAGTGACTGGGGGATTCATGTATGGGAGTTCAATTTGGATTAGGGGCTAGCTTCCTAGAAAGTTGGGGTCGCTACTGGGTGTCCTATAGCATGTGCAAAAGGTATGTTTTGTTGTGTGGTGTTGGTTCCACTTCCTTAAGGTGACCTAGATGGTTGAATAAAATCATAGTAACTCTTTGTCACATGTTTACCCTAGTTGGTCAGTTAATTGGGTAGGTGTGGGAGGAGGGAGTTACTATAAACAAGTTGAATAACAACACAGAACATACTGACATAAATGAAATTATACCCCACTGACCCTTCATACCTGGAACACAACTCAAATTATCACATAATGATACTTTTTGTACAATTTCAGATTCCTTAAGCACATTTTTCTTATTTGTTTTAGTTTTCTATGCTAAATTTTCAGTGATGGTACAAACATAGTTTTACTTTCATAACCTTCCCTCTTTAACTATTCCACTATTTGAAAAGATTTTGTTTCCTTTATAGGGCGAGAATGCACAATATATTCAATTCCCCTTTCAAACAAATGATGTTAATTTGTTCCATGTAGAATATTTATTTCTAACCATATAAATATGGACTACCTAAGACCATTCCACATGCATTTAGTCATACTACATCACATGTTACCTTATCCATATATTAAGATGTAATTACAAATTGTAACACAAACTTCTTAGTTAATTAAAACTTATGACTTTTACTCATCCAATTTAATGTATAAGGTTTATGATTCATTTTATATTTTAGCCCCAACTGTTTAACCACCTTCTTAGAAATTAAGTTAACTTGCTATCTACTATAAATCAAAGTGTCGATCTTAGTAGTCTTCATAATGACCCTTATGTGAAAGAAATTGTATCTCTTCTTATCACAAGACCTTTAAAAATTAATTCCATCATCAACATTAGGGGAATTTTATCCCACGTGGTGTAGAGCAGTCGGTGATGGGGTGCTCTGTTAAGGCACTCTGTCTGCAAGGTCACCGGTTCAAAACCCGTGGGTTTAGGATTTAGTCTAAACTGCCAAAAAAAAAAAACATTAGGGGAATTTTGAGGTCTAAAATAGGCCTCCTAAGGGAATTATAAAATAATAGTGGAAATAATAAATAATATTATATTAAATCATCAAATTTTAGAGCGAAAAAAGGAAAAACTATTTTTTCAACTCATATTTTCAACTTTTCTCCCTATGGGTTTACTCAAATTGAGAGTGGGAACACTTGTTGGATGCATAATTTGATTCCTCATCCAATGAGTACCCACGTTGCTTACTTTCGATGGTCCCTGGTACACAAAAAATGATAAATACATGAAAAACATGATTGCAATAACATTTTTTCATTTATTTCTCATTTTTCATCGAGCAGGGTTAATCAAAAGTATGCAACATGGGTACTCCTTGGATGAAGAATTAAATTTTGCATCCAACGAGTACTCCTACTCAAAATTTGAGTAAAAACTTAGGGAGATAAGTTGAAAATACGAGTTGAAAAAGTAGTTTTTATTATTTTATTATTTTTTTAATCTTTTTACGTTTTTACCCCAAAAATGGTGAATCACCCCCCATGGTTGAATCATCATCCTGAATTCTATTGGTTCATATAAATTTTAATTTGGTTGTACATCTTTCTTAGAAGGCCCATTTTAGACCTAAAAATTTCTCTAATGATTTACCTACCGAACCTACTACTATTTGAGCCTCATCATTTGTTTTTGAACATAAATATGTTGGCATTATTGTTGTTGCAACGTTTTTCTTACCCTTCTTTCCTTTAGACCACTTTGGTCACTTGGGAGGGAATATTTTTCCAGCAATGTTCATCTGTTGGAAATATGATGCAGAGTGTTGTCCTTGATGGCAACCCACTTGATGAAGATGATGGCAACCTACTTAATGAAGTTGTTCTTGATGCATTAATGATGTAAATCTGATGTTCTACAAGAAGGGCAGAAGTACCAGAAAAATAATGTATCTATCTGTTGTGGTGGTCAAACACCTTCGTGGTTGCCATCAAGTCCAAATGGGGAGATTGTTGGAAATATGATGCAGAGTGTTGTCCTTGATGGCAACCCACTTGATGAAGATGATGGCAACCTACTTAATGAAGTTGTTCTTGATGCATTAATGATGTAAATCTGATGTTCTACAAGAAGGGCAGAAGTACCATAAAAATAAATATCATCATGTGCAAGAATAATGATGAACAATTGTGTGTCTTAAGGCATATGCGGGTTTGTCTAGGAGAAGTAGCGTATGCACACGGAAAAGTACGTGCCAAGTCGCGTATGCTCAATTGTGCTCTAAACTTGTAAAACCAAGGGTTACTACCATTGTATTGACCCATTGTATTGAGAGTTGGGTTGTCTATTTGATCCCGTCCAGGAATACCATCGGATGAGATGTGGTTTTGGCTCATGGTATTGAAAAAGGGTAAACCTATATAAGGAGAAGAAAATCATTGTGCATGGGGTGCATGAGTCTGGGCTTTGATGAATACTTCACTCTGAAGTACATCTGTTTGGGTGAACACTGTTCCTAATTGATAGATCTTAATCTAGGATGCTCCTATGAACATGATGAAGGCTCAAGATCTCTAGATATAGAAATGGTGAATGCCAAGGATGATCTGAAAAGAAGTGAAGAAGGCCTGGCGCAATCCTGTTGAAGAGATTGAAGAAATCTGGGTAAGTTTATAGATCTGGTCTATACTGCAAAATTTATCCTTTATAGATCTATACACAGGTTCATTTCATGAAAAGCGCGTGTATACGTCGGTCTGTGGAAAGAAAAGCGCGTATGCGCAGTTAGGGTTTTCTTTGGAAAATGTACTGAAGTATACGCGGGTTCGTCTTATGGAAAGCGCGTATATACGCGGGTCTGATTAAATAAAAGCGCGTATGATTTCTGATCTAATGGTAGCTGAAGGTTGAATGTGTTTCTGCATATCTATTCTGAAGTCTGGGTTATATCTGATATTCTGGCTACAGTGGTTTCACTATTCTGTTTGATGCTTTGGGAAAGGTTGTTTATTGACAAGTAAAGGGTTGTGTTGGAGTTGTTTGATCCAGTTTGAAAATTGATGAAACGTGGTCTACAGTGGATCTGAGGGTTGAAGCCTTCAGTATGAAAGTGGAAGCTTTCTGCCAGTAGAAGCTGGTACTCATATCAGGGGGTAGTAACTCCCTTCCAGGAGAGGCTGGTAAACTAGTGCAGGGGGTTGTAGCTCCCTTCCATGAGAGACTGGTAAATGAGAGAAGGTTGTAGCCTTCTGTAGGTGGGTGCCTGCGTGCTGGTTTGATTCTGCACCAGTACATGATTGTAAGAATTTTTCTTAATAATAAATTTTGAAGGCTGAAACAACGGCAGCGGTGGTTTTCTCCCGAATTGGGTTTCCACCTAAAAATCCTAGTGTTCATGTGTGTTGCATATGTGTGATGATTATTCTGTCCTGTCTGCTCCTGTTTCCTGTTTCTGAAATATCTGATGAATGAATAATGCAATGATCTGAGTTAAGATTCAAACACATAACTAGATCTCTGAACATACGTGAGTTCTGTAAAGGATATCCGCATACATATGCTAGTTTCCTTCAGTAAAGTAGCGTATGGGTTTTTAGAAAGGAAAAAGAAAAAGTTTGATTGTCTGCACTAAATACTGATTCACCCCCCCCTCTCAGTATTTTTCCCAACATCATCATCATGCCCTTCTTGTAATTCTTGCAAGAGAGCTTCTCCTCTTCCATCAAAATGGAATTTTTCCTCTTGGATTTTCCCTTACCTTTTCCCTCTTTTATGGATGTTGATTCTGATGATACAACAACTCTAGATTTTCCCACTTTAATATAAATTGCTTGAAAACCCACTTCATCCAGGGTAGTAGGACTAAACATGAATATAGTATTACGAATATATTTAGGTAATCCTCTTATGTATTGTGTTAGATTTTCTTTTGTATGTAAGGGAATATTAAGCATTAATTCCTTCTTGCAAAATTCATCTATCTATTCTTGCATTGATTTCCATTTCTTAACTTTAAGATTTTTCCATTCTATTAAGGATTTCTCCTTATATCCCAACGAGTAGAATTAATTTCTAAGTGTAGAAAAAAATCATTTCATGATGGAAAATCTTATCAGTCTGATGAACCCCATGATGTAACTTTCTCTTCCACCAAATGAGTGTTGTTCCTTATAGATGAATTAAAGCCAATCAAATTTTGACCACATTGTCTAAAATTTGTTGCACAATACAATACACCTCCATCTTTCTAATCTAGTTATCATCTTTCTCAAAATTTATCATCCAATTTAACAAAAGGTTTTGGAAAAGACGATTCTGATTGACCACCAAAAAGAGAAGAGAAAATATATTTTCTATTATCATCAGTTTATATTTTTTTACCTAAATCATATGGTCCTTCATCTTTAAGATTTTCAGAATATGATACCCCACCTTCCTCATCTTTTTGTTTATATTCCTCTTTCTACTTTTTGACCTCATGGTACATCTACTCAACCATGGATCACAAGGTCATGAAAACCTCCACATAGCCTGGATCAGATCTAAAAGGATGATCGTTTCTTCCTTATTCAACCATATATTCTCCTTGATTTGTCCTTATTTTCAATATAACTTCTCGATCTCCTTTAAAAAGTTATCCTTCACCATGCCTTGACTTTCTCCTAGTGATCATGCACACCTAAACCAAACTATCAATAACCCACTCTGATACCAATTGATCTAAAATCTCTGATCGAAATTGATATTGGTTCATTAACTTTTTAAAAGTGTTTTCATGTAATTAAAATCACATAACAAACTTGAAAGGAAATTGCAGAAAATAAACATTAATAACAAACCATAAAAAATAAAATGACACCAACACGTTGATAATGAATTTTGGCTATCTTCAAGCATGTGTCTCCATGTCTGATCTTCAATGGGGAGGCCTCTTTATTGAAAATGCTAAAAATTCATGTACATCAAAATATAAGCACTATCTTATCAAAATAATTCCACAAGTGCGTTCAGAAGGCCTCAAAACCCCTATTTAGGCTCTTCCCGTGCTGAAAAAGGTGTCCAAATGTCCATAATAAGCCAAAAACACTCACTCTTGTAGCCAAAATGACTTAGCATTGTAAATTATTCAACAAGTGAACCTTTGGATCAATGGTTGAGCCCCCAGGTTATAAAGGTGAAGGTCGGGTATTCGATCCTCAATGAGCACAATTTTGTTTTATATGTCAGAAGTGGTTGTATTACATATATGGAAAAAAATTAATTTCTAACAAAGGATATGGTGGTGGGGTCAACAGACTTGCCACCCCACCTTACCACAATTCATTTCATATGTTAATATTTATGGCCTTAGGCCTTAACTAGAGCACATAGGTGTAGGATATGTTGGCAGATAGATATGTATGTCGGGGGATATGGAAGATCCCCCAGATATGGCGGGCTCCCATGATATCCCTTCCCCAATATGTGTCGACACTAAACTTAAAATAACACATCTCCACTATACATAACAAGAGAATCCCATGGATTAGTGGTAAAAAATGAGATTTATTCCCACTAGATTCATGGCTAGACCCTTGCCGAGCACAATTCTTAAATTTTTTTCGACACCACTGGGCCACGTGGCCTCCTTGGATTGGGCCACGTGTCGCCCTCTGATTGGGCTTCATGGTGCCAATCCATTAGTCCACATTCCACCAACCACAAGTTGGCACTTGTAGAAACATGGACACGCCACGTGTAACCCAGAACCATGAGCTTGGAACACTAACCACCAAAACCATGAGTTGATCATTGACTTCCAGAACCTTGAGCATTGAATTTGACTTTGACCTATTGACCTTTGAATTTTTTCCCTGCTCGGACCTAAAATTTGACTAGATGTAAATTCATCATACAATATCCTTTTTCAACTTTTCAAGTTGTGTTGGATTAAGAATGACAAAATATACCTAATGGAGATGGTTAGAAAATCATCAAACATATTTTATTTTCGAGCATTTTCCAAAAGTTTGAGCATCTTTTGGATCCTCCAGATCACTCCTTGATCATTTTGGATCATTTGACTATAGAATTTAACTTTTAATGCATGTATATTCTTTTGTATCTTTGTTTTATGCATGTTTTGTGAATTTATTTTTCCTTCAAATTGAGTCATGTTGTATGGGTGGAAGGACTAAAGCCAATGCTGTTTTTATTTTATTAGAGAATTAGTTTGAGTAATATTCATTTATTATATTATTGTAGGGTTAGTCTGAGTAATATTCATTTATTATTAGATCACAATGTTAGTTTGAGTAATCTTCATTTAGTCATTGGTCCTCCTCCATTTTTCATTCAGTTAGTTTGAGTGGTATTCATTTGGTCATTGGCTATTTTTGAATGTTACACATTGGAGGTTCTAACCCAAAGGTCAAATCAAAAGGGAAATCTGGGGATCATGAAGACCCAAAAATGGAGTCAAGAAAAGAGATGGAGAAAGAGTATTTGAGTTTGAGTACCATTAACCATTCATATTCCTTGTTCAAGATTGAATTAGAAGTGAACATAAAGGCATACCAAGGTGAGATGGATGCAATAAGGATAAATCATTGATTGCAACAACTAGAAGCTTCTTACAACATTCCTTTTATAGGTGAAGAGAAAAAAATTTAATTTTCTATATTGAAGTTAGAGGGTCATGATCTAACCTAGTGGGAAATCCATATGAAAACACTTACGTTGGAGGCTAATCTGTTAGTAAATAGGTTGGAGGAATTTAAATCCTCATTAAATCCTAGTTCTACCTTTTTGGGTATGTAGAGGACCAATACATTTGATGGTAGTACTTCAAACAAAGGAATATTCATAGTGTACATAAGTACACCACTAATTCAAAAAATGTGCATCATGCTAAGTATCTCTTCCAAGAGCCTAGATGTACTTCTAAATTATATAGGGGGTCTACAAGTCATGTACAAAAGCAAGTGATTATTTTCAAACCAAGCACCACTAGCAAGTTATGTCCATCAACATAATATTTGTAGGGAATACACCAAATTAAAGAGAAATCAAGTGGTTTAAAGCAAAAAGAGCACCAGGAATCTTCCAAGGAGAGAAATAAGAAGTGGAAATGATGGAAGGATAATAATATAATAGCCATTTCACATCAGTGCAATAGCACTAGCAACCATTGTAACAATTGCAACATTCATGGTCACATTGAGGATAAGTGTTGGAAACTACATTAAGAGATAAACTCAAAGAACCACAAGAAGGATGCAAAGAAAAATAATATTTTAGCCACATATTTGAGCAATCAAGTTGAAATTAGCTATAATGTGGACACGAATATTATCTACACATCAATGTACAAGGAGGTGAATTTGAGTATCCTTCATCACTAGGAAGAGAAATACATGATGAAACTACTCCACATTAAGATCCAGTTTAAGAATACTAAGATAGATGCTCTTTTCAACTTAGCCTCATAGGTTAATCTTATAGTAGTGTATTTTACCAACAAAATTGGATTGGAGGTTTGAAATCATCATACCCCATATCAATTGGGATGGGTAAACAAGGATGCAAATATAAAGGTAATAAAATAGTGCAAGATAAAACTTGTCGCAAGTGTTGACTAGATTGATGAAGTGGAATTGGATGTAGTACCACTTAATGTATGTGGAGTCATGTTTGGTAATAATTTCATGTATACGAGGGATGAAATTTTCATGTAGAAATACAACCACTACCACTTCATTAAGGATGGGAAATACTTCATCATCAACATGAAAAAAGACAAGTCTAATTTTTCATTTGTAACTGCCAACCAAGCTAAGAAGATCATTAGTTCTTGTAATAAATTCGTTTAATATTATAAGAAAATTCAATTCACTAATGAGTCAATAAGAGAAAAGGAATCCCTAGAGGGTTTTACTAAAGAAAAAAAATACCAATTAAAAGGGTTGTTATAGTCATACATGGGAGTGTTCTAAGAGCCTAAAGAGCTACCATCCGAGAGAGAAGTGGAGCATGGAATAGGATTATTTCAGAACACTCCATTTCCCAAAATTTGGCTATACAAACAGTCTATCATCGAAGCAAATGGATTTTAGAAGTGGTTGAAAAAACTACAGGAGTAGGGTGTGAATTAGCCAAGAACCTCACCTTGTGGGTCACCCATCATAATTGTACAAGATAATGACGGGACTTGGTTAATATGTATCAATTATAAAGCATTAAAAAAGATTCATTACAAGGAAAATACCTTCTAGCAGAGGTTATAACATAGATTTTTATTGTTATAAAATTGGGAAAAAAATTCAAAAGAACCTCCGTGTCACAACATCCATTTGTGGTAGCATATTTTTTAGCGGAGTTGATAACATAACATCATAAAAAATAAAAAAAAATGGTTTCTCATAGGTTTTAGAAGATTTTTTTCTTAATGATATGCTTATTAGAAAAATCTCATCTATACACTACTAATATATACGCATCGATGTTGTAAACTTAAATAAAAGCACTGGGATTGTGTTAACAGTGTTGGAAATATGTCAACCAAGGGGGTCTCCACGAAGTGAAGTTTTAATTACACCTCATACCATTTGGAATAGGAGAAATATCTAGGATATTGGCTCGACTTCCATATATTATTGAATATTTTCCTTGGCTCTAAATGTCAACACGAAAGAGGGGTTTAGATGTTCCTTCGAAAAGAAAGTAAGTGTGCCTAGTGAGTGTTCCTTTGTGGATGTCAAGGTTCTTCTACTGTGGGGAGGAGAGAGAAGTGACCCTCTAAGAGAGAGGTAACATTACCACCCTAGTAGAGATACGTGCAATCAAGAAGGATCTATCTAACATCCAGTGGAATAGTCCACAAAGATGTGACGATCATTACAACCAATGAAAAATAAATATCTGTCTAATATCCAATTGAATAGTCCACAATGATGTGATAGTTATAGCAACTGTTACAACACATTATCAACATGATAAGTACTAAAATAGATGAAATAGTTCAACTACTTTAGCACAGATGAAAGAAAACATAACTTATAAACATCCACATAATAGTATTACAAATATTCATAATTCATGCATGAAGAACATGTTGGACATAATTATTATGATATTAAGTAAAAGTTCGAAGACACATGTTTAAAATGAACACCACTAGTTCCAATAGTGGAGCATTGGAACCACTCCTTGCTCCCCAAAGGAACTAGCTTGTTTCTTTAATGCCTTGTAGAAGGAGCCAAGGTGAAAAGTCCCTTGCTCATAAAATGAGGGTGTATATATAACTAATAGATGATGCTTTACCTTCCTTATGACTCTTTGACTACCCCCATGACTATTTGACTTCCTATGACTTTTCGAATTTACATGACTCTTCATATTCTAAAGGTGTCCTTTAGACTTCCACTTTAAAATATAGTTTGAATAGATAATTACATAATCCACAATAATGATGTGGCATATGATAAATCATGATAGGACATGACATGGACTACATGATGATGTGTAAGTGCCAAGTTTTCCTTCTTATTTCTTCTTTATTTCTATCTTCAATAAGAGATGTATCCAATACTTCATCTTCATGAGAGATATGATTTTTTCTTCATATCTACCCTCCAAAGGGTTTCAAATGAGGTGGAGTATTCATGTAGTCCCCATCTTTGGTATTTTGTTGTAATCTAGTGTTCCTTAATCTTCTTGTATAATGATCATCTTATCTCCTCATCTCCTTAGGTTCCTAGCAAGTCCTTCTTCTTCATCTCCTTCATCATATTTCCATAGCATGATAGAGTTCCTACATCTACAATCCACTCATGGAAATATGAAATCAATATGATGAACCCCTTGTCTAAGATGTTGCATGTTGATCCACTGACTGAGCCAAAATCAGGTGGTAGGCCAAAGGAGAGGCTCAGTGACTGTGAAGTTATGCAGCTCAGGAATTTAAGGGCTAGGCTTGATCCTTGAGACTGCATAATGCACAATTTAGGCTTGGAATGAGAAAAAATTTTGTGCAGATAGAGAGCTCAAGAAGTTAGAATGAGGGACTGAGTACTGATTTTTCCCATTACACAGTTCTGGAAGACAGAGGATCCTAGGTTATTGTGAAATTTAGCAGTTGAAGAGATCAAGGCTAAGGCATGATCCTTGAGACTACACGATGTGAAAAACTGACTGGGAAGGAGAAATAAATTGTGAAATTTTCAAAGTAAGTGAGCCAAGCTAAGTTATTTTGCATTTTTTTAGCCAATTGTGTAGTTCTGGGAGGAAAAGCAGGCCTGGTGATTGCATAGTTGCGCAGTTCAAGAGCTCAAGGTTTGAGATTGAGCTCAGATATTGCATAGTGTGTAGTTGGGGCTAGCCTAAAAGGATAAATTACGCAATTTTGGAGGCCAAGGATTGAGTTTGAGCATTGAAACTGCGCAAAATATAATCCTGGGAGGCCGGATGAGGCTAAGTTGCTGGAAATATTTAGAAATTTTTAGAAAGATAAGAGCTTGTATAACTAGCATACAAGACTGAATGTCTTGCTTACCAATAGAAATATATGTGTAATTTTAACAAATTCACATTCTTAATTTACCGATGAAGATCACAACTAAAAAAAACTTAGAAACTTCTTGAGGACATATCTTCATCTGCGTAATCCCTTTTATAAAGCATCAGAAAATACCACAACGTGTAATTAGCAAAAGGGCTTGCTAAGTAATATGATTCTAGGAAATAATGGATTACATCATGAAACTCAAAAAAACTCTCTTGAAAACTCCAAAATCCTTGAAAATATGAATTTTAAACTAGAATCATAGGGTCAAGAATTTTAAACTAGAAGAATAGTGAGATGTTGAACCATGCAGATCAAAGGATGTAAAACAACTATCATTGGATATGTTTATGGGAAAATGATAAACTGAATGAAAATCATCAGAGACAGAATCATGATCATGTGGGCAGATTAAAGCATCATATTCCCAATTTGTAATAAAAAAAAGATAAATCAATTTGAATAGATCTGTGAATGCTCTGATCAATAGAACTAACTTCCTTGCATATCGAATGTGACAAAACATTTTCCTATAACTAGTGATAAATTGTACAAGCATCATAATCATCAAAATAATTTAAAAGGAATGCCAACACAACAAACACATGAGACCAATCGAGACATAGTGAATAGAGAAGAATTACATTCATGTAATAACTCGTGCTTGTTGGGAGTCACGATTGTCATTAAACCAAAACCTGTAGGTGTTAGTCAATAGTCACATCACCAAAGATAAGGATCCATGAGAGGCAGTTAGTCCATGTCGTGAAACACATGGGGAGAATTTTTTTACCCAATGTCCAACAATCTCCCCAAAAATGCGAGTCGGGTGTTTATCGAACTCATGACCTATGCTTGGATACCACTTGTTGTTTTCACGGTTTGCATCATTTCTATTTAAGGGTTAACCTACATAGTCAAGACATGATTTATCAAGAGGAGGTCTTTGATGACTCAGGATGTCATCTAGGGCTTGAGAGATCTTGAGACTCTTTTTCAGATGATCAACTTCTTTCCTTAGGAGATCAATTTCTTCTTTCATCATCTTGCATTCTTCATCCTTCTTTGCTAGATGATTCTCAGATTTCATCCTTCTATCTCATTGATTCACATGTTTGGGCCTTAATTGAGGTTATTTCTGATTTCAATTTGGATATACCTTCATTATTTTCTTCAATTTGGCATATCATGGAATTCATTTCCTTTTCTACTTCGTCAACTTCTCCTTCCAGAAGTGCCAAATATTCCATCACCTTTTCAACTCCTTGTACTTGTTTCTTTGCTTCTTCCAACTATGATTTAAGGGAGGAGACATATTCCCTATATTGACCACTTTTTCTTTCAATTTTTTTCAATTATTCATGTATTTATTCAAAATGTCTTGAAAAATTTTCTTCCCTTTTCTTTTCTTTATCTAACTTATTTGGCATGGATATGACTGCTTCATGATGCCTTTTCTTGTTTTGATGAAATTTCTCTTTCTCGCTTGGTGAGCTCCTCATCTTTTTCTTGTACTTGAAGATTGAATATGTCAACTTCATTCATTGTATTGTCAAGTTCATGGTCAGAATCTTGTGATTGTTTCTTGAGCTCCTCATCTTACTTTATCAAACTGGTTATCTCTTCTAGGGCAGCTACAAGCTTTTCCTTGAGATCTGATTTGAGATCTTCTTAATTTTCTTCATCTTCTAGGTCCTCCTTGGTCTTGATGTCTTCACTCTTGTTTTCACCTTCATTTATGGGTTTTATATTTCCTTCTTTCTTTCCATCATATTCTTGATTACAGATCATGGTCAATGCTCATTTTGAGGGAATATTTTTAAGTTTGTCCCACATATCTTTTGTCAATGAGCATTTTTCCATTTTGGCCTTTATAGGATCTGGTAGCCCACTCAAGATTTATTTTATCACTCTTGCATTATATTCCTTGGATTATTTTTCCATTGTACTTTTAGTAATCACTGATTCCCAAAATTTAAAACCTCAAGCCATAAAAAATAATTTCATTCTACCCTTCAATACTTCAACATTTGTTCCATTAAACATAGGGGCTTTGTCAACCTGTTTTTCATTTGAATTCTTGATTGAGGAAGAGACATATTCACATGGTTTGGAGTCTTTCTTCCTTGATATTTCCATTTTTTTTCTAAGGATATACCTCCAAGCTGTTAGGCTTTGAGTGAAGGTATTGGCTCTGAGACCAATTGTTGGGAGTCATGATTTTCATTAAATCAATACTTGCAGGTGTTAGTCGACGATGACATCGCCAAAGATAAGGATCCATGAGAGTAATTTAGTCCATGATGTGAAACATACAGGGATCATTGGTATATCCATGTCCAACAATCTCCCCCCTATGTGAGGGAGGTGTGTATCGAGATCATGACCTATGCTCTGATACGAATTGTTGGAAATACTAAGGGGGGGGGTGAATTAATATTTATTTTCAATTTTTTATTTTTACTAGTTAAGATCACTTATAATGATCTGAAAATGGAGGTACTTGAAAATGTGTGCAAGGTATCCATTTCCATTAATTAAATGTGTGCAAAATTCTCCATGTCTGGCTGATTAATCAAAGTGTTTTTGGTAACTGTTTATGAGTTTATGTGTGAAGGCAATTTAATTTAATTTTATATTTAACATATTAAATAAGAAATGTATATCAAGATAACTTCAGCATAACATGACACAAATTTTTGATGAGTATTTCACCCCTCCTGGGCTATGTCTGCTGGATCAAGCCTCCCAAAATGAGCTGTCCTCTTGTATTAAAATTCTTCAAAATGCTAATACAAGTTTAAATGTGTCTCAATAGAAAAATATGAATGCAAATAATGATTCAAAAGACATGAAAAAGCTAAGAATGCCTTTCCAAATTCACTAAACAGTGAAGAATGACCATAAACAATGACTTCTTCAACAAGGCCCTGATGGATCTATGAACTCCTATGAAGCTTTTTGGGCTGTAGAAGTCCTCAAAAAGATATAAAGCCTCTTCCATTAGGTTCGGAAGGTCGAAATTAGCTGAAAATTATCTTTGGTTCACCTCAAACAGAGAGGTACAACTCAAAACAACTCCATTTCCCAAATGGCTTTGATGGCTTTGAAAACTCTCCTGAAGCTTTAGGGATATGAAAGTATTTAAAAAGTTTTGAAACCTCTTCCATTAGGTTCATAAGGTTTGAAATAGCTTAAAATGATCTTTGGTTCACCTCAAGCAGAGACGTAAAACCCAATATAGCTCCATTTTCCCAATGGCCCTAATGGCTCAAAAAGGTTTCTTGAAGCTAAACTGGTTGTATAACACCTTTAATTCCTTTGGAACCTATCCCAATGGATCTATAATGCTGAAAATAGTCGAAAATGACTTTTTTATCACCTCAAATGGTTAAGCATAGCCCAAAATAGCTCCAACTCCCTCTTGGCCCTGATGGCTCTCATTGCTTCCCTGAAGAAAAAGGGGCTGAATATCAACTCAAATGGCTCTGAAACCTGTTTAAATGGATTTTAAATCCTCTGAATACTTGAAATAAAAAAAAAAAATCATCCAAAAAGGTTCAGTTTGCTGAAAGTTATCATCAAAACAGTATTTTCCCAATATCCCCTAAACAAACTCCACCAAATGCAGAGAAACTGTAGTTAACAAGATAAATTTGGCAGAATCTCCAGAATTAGAGGAAACCACTCCAAATTTAGCATGGTTTTGGGTGGCATTAAATTTTTATGGGTCAGCAGTCACATGGACCGTCTGAACCCGTCGGTTTAACCGTTGGCCCAATGGTTTCATAACCGTGGCCTAAACACTTGGCATAAACTCTGACGTTGTAATGCATGTGAACACGATGTATTAAAATTAACTGAAAATGAATAGCATAACCGTTGGGGTTGAGGGCTAGGGTTCCAAGCCCTCGGTCCTATGTGTAGGGGACTGGCCCTTAGGGGCTGGCCCCCTTTCTGCCCAATGTGACCATTGATAACATTTAAATATACAATGTGACATTCATATGTTAAGAACCAACTTGTGGCACAATGGTAAGCACGTGCACCTTGTTCTCAGGAGGTCCATGGTTTGACTCCTATGGAGTCATAAAATTTTTGCAATGATCATTAAACCACTGGTCTGGGGCCATGCAGCGACCTCCAGGCTTGCACATGGCACCCTTTGATTGGCCAAAAAAACCATAGTCAAACCAATGTGCAATCCCGCACTATCACTTGTCAAATGATGATTGGCCCAGGTGGAATATTTTGAGAAGTATTCTAGAGAATATTTTGAAGAATATTCCAATAATATTCCTTGGAATATTCTTTTTTTAATTATTTTTTTAATCAAAGTCAACCCTAGTCAAGCTGGTCTTTTGCATGAAATTGTGAATTTTCAAACTTGAATAACTTTCACATACAGTGTCAGATTTGAGTGATGTTTGTGGCGTCAGAATCATATCTCCAAGGCCTATCTGGTCATTCAGGTTGCAAGTGATTTTAAGCACTTTCAATTTTGAGCTTTTTCCATAGCTTAGACTTGAGCTCCTGATCACACCTCCCAAATGAGAAGCTTTTGGACCCCAAAAGCTCACTGAAATTCTGAAACTAAAATGAACATTAAATGAGAGAATAAAAACATCCTCTTCTCTTCAACCTCCAAAAATTTTCCTGACTTGTCAACTGTCCTCATGGAGAATTTTTGCTGATTGATCCATGTACTTGTGCTGAATCCTGACCAAGTTTTCTCACCATACCAATCTGCCATTCTAAAACCAGCAATGACCCTTGCTGAAATTTGTGCCCTTTTTGCTTGCATGCCTTTCCATCTCATGGAATCTTGCACTACTTTGCACCAACACTTCATTTTCTACACCAAATGACACCAAAGGCACCTTGTGCAACATACGACATCAACAATAAGTTGAAAATGAAATGTGTTATACAATTGACACAACCATCAATGTAAAAAGTGTGCCCATAATCGACACAAGTTGACAATCATGTGTAACATGATTGACACAAGTCGATAATCATGTGTAACACAATCGACACAAGTCGAAAATCATGTGTAACATAATCGACACAAGTCGACAATCAACAAGATACATCTTGAAAAACACTTGTGTATGTATCATGTACAATGAACTATATACAATTCGCTAATTACATATACAATCCTCTATGTACATGTGCAACTTCAACTCTTCTTTTCAAATACCAACAAGCACACCATCCCAAAAACATGTGGGTGACTAAGAGCTAAAACTAAAAGAAATTGCTGCAATAATAGTGAGTATCATACTCATCTTTTACACCTCCATGGTGAAATTTTGCAACAACAAAGAAATTCCTTCAACTAAAAATTCTTTTACATGTAATCTTGCATCAAACTTTTCAATTGAAATACATGCATACAAATCTGAAATTTTCATGTATAAAATGAGTAATGACTTACTGCATTAAGAAGTTAATCCACTTCCTACCAAGCCAACTCCATGGCTTCTTTTTCGGTTGCAATACACCTTCATGTGAATATTCCATTTCCACATCGATAATGGACTCCATAGATCCACTTGCGCCAAACTTGTTGTCCTCTAGTTGCATGTGCTTTGGACAATGAGTTGGATGCAAGGTCCAACAATGAGAGACATCATGTCCCTTCCTTTGAAAAAATGTGCAACTTTGAAACACTTTCTGTGAAAGTTTTCTTTGCCTCTTCTGCTTCCTGCGTGCTTTCTTTTTCAACCAGCATCTTGAAGCAACATGGTTAAATCCACCACAAAATGTGCAACAAAAATTTATTTCATTTGAACAAGAAAAATTATCATTCTTTGCTGAAACACAATCAAATTGATCATGTGAATAATTATACCTCTTTTGCTGCATGGAATTTCCATCCTTTTTGTCTTCAAAGGATTATGAACTAGTAGAGGATACAACTTTCTTTTTTAGACTTTCATCATAGTTCTTGTCTTGAAAACTGATTAAACTTGGAGGCTCACCATAAGCGACATGTTTACCCTCTACTTGTTGCAATGATGGCTTAAAAAAATGGCAACCATCCTCAAAACAATTTTGACATATAAGCATTTTAGAACTTGGAATAAAGGTTCTCTTTAAATTTGCATCACATGCATTCAAGGATTGGGAGTCTTCGCCATTAAACTGCACATAACCAAGACCAAAATTCTTGGGTCACACCACAACTAAAATAGGGTCAACCATGCCTTTTGCATTCTTTCCCAAACCTTTTCCTTCATGATAGCCCATCTTAAACATTAATTTGTACCCAATGCCCTTTGTATGTTTGTCAAAAGAACCAACACAATTTTCAATTGAGGAAATTGAAGACAAGTTGGAATGGTTTACCTCTTCCTCGCGCTTGTTCTTGGACAAAGCTTCTTGAGCTTGAAGGAGTTTTTTCTCCATGTCATTCAACCTTTGGAGAATTGTTTCCTTCTTTTCCTTCATGGCTAACAATTTGGCATGAAGCTTAACACTTTTTCTTTGATCCTCAATTAGAATTTGCACCATGTCCTTCACCTTAATGAACTCATTCTTCATGTCATCATTGAAGAATATTGTGAAGGAGGAAACATCACTTGTAGAAGAAGTTGACATTATGTAAATGGTAAAATTAACAAAATGAACTTCCAAAGAAAAGTTCCCAAAGTTTTCAAACAAATGACAAGCTTTTAACCAAATGTCCTTAAAAGACACCTTCTTATTCAAGCAGCCATAAAACACAAACTCTAATAGATTTTGTATCAAACACTAATCAAGTGGGTTTTTTTCCCAAAGATAATCTTGAGGTACTTTGGGGTAAGTAAATAGCCTACAACTCTTTTTTCCTTTCCAAGACTTAGCTAACATCATATCTTTTCAACTCAAGCAAACTCAACAATCAACCATTTTGAAACCAATAAAACAATCAATCTTTTACATTGTTTTAACACCTTTTTCACAAAAAAAAATGCTCAACCTAAGCTCAACCTATGCTTTGATACCATATGATCTGAAAATGGAGGTACTTGAAAATGTGTGCAAGGTATCCATTTCCATTAATTAAATGTGTGCAAAATTCTCCATGTCTGGCTGATTAAACAAAGTGTTTTTGGTAACTGTTTATGAGTTTATGTGTGAAGGAAAGTTAATTTAAATTTTTTTTTAACATATTAAATAAAAAATGTACAGCAAGATAACTTCAGCATAACATCAGAAATGTTTGATGAGTAGTTCACCCCTCCTAGGCTACATCTGCTGGATCAAGCCTCCCAAAATGAGCTTGTCCTCTTGCATTAAAATGCTTCAAAATGATAATACAAGTCTAAAGGTGTCTCAATAGACAAATATTAATGCAATTACTGATTCAGAAGACATGAAAAAGCTAAGAATGTCTTTCCAAATTCACTAAACAGTGAAGAATTACCATAAACAATGACTTCTACAACAAGGCCCTAATGGCTCTCTAAAATCCTCTAAATATTTTCGGGCTGTATAAGCCCTAAAATAGATCTGAAACCTCTTCCATTAGGTTCATAAGGTCGAAATTAGCTGAAAATGATCTTTGGTTCATCTCAAACAGAGAGGTACAACTCAAAATAGTTCTATTTCCCAAATGGCTCTAATGGCTCTCAAAACTCTCCTGAAGCTTTTCGGGCTCTGAAAGTCTTCAAAAAGTTCTTAAACCTCTTCCATTAAGTTAAGAAGGTGGAAAATAGCTGAAAATGGTTTTTGGTTCACCTAAAATAGAGAGATACAACCCAATACAACTTCATTTTCCCAATGGCCCTAATGGCTCAAAAATATTCCCTGAAGATAAAATGGCTATAGAACACCTCTAGGACCTCTGGAACCTATCCCAATGGCTCTAGAATGATGAAAATAGTCAAAAATTACTTTTGGATCACCTCAAATGGTTAAGCATAGCCCAAAACAACTCCAACTCTCTCTTGGCCCTGATGGCTCTTATTGGTTCCCTGAAGCAAAAGGGGTTGAAGATTAACTCCATGAACTTGAAGACTCACCATAAGCGACATGGTTACCCTCTACTTGCATAAATTATGGCTTAAAACAATGGAAATCATCCTTAAAACAATTTTGACATATATGCATTTTATAACTTGGAATAAAGGTTCTCTTCAAATTCGCATCACATGCATTCAAGGATTGGGAGTCTTCACCATTAAACTGCACATAACCAAGACCAAAATTATTGGGTCACTCCACAACTAAAATAGGGTCAACCATGCCTTGTGCATGCTTGCCCAAACCTTTTCCTTCATGATATCCCATCTTAAACATTAATTTGGACCCGATGCCCTTTGTATGTTTTTGAAAAGAACCAACACACTTTTCCATTGAGGAAATTGAAGACAAGTTGGAATGGTTTACCTCTTCCTCGCACTTGTTCTTGGACAAAGCTTCTTGAGCTTGAAGGAGTTGTTTCTCGATGTCATGCAACCTTTGGAGAATTGTTTCCTTCTTTTCCTTCATGGCTAACAATTGTGCATGAAGCTTAACACTTTCTCTTTGATCCTCAATTAGAATCTGCACCATGTCCTTCACCTTAATGAACTCATTCTTCATGTCATCATTGAATAATATTGTGAGAAACATCACTTGTCGAATAATTTGACATTATGTAAATGGTAAAATTAATAAAAGGAACTTCCAAAGAAAAGTTCCCAAAGCTTTCAAAAAAATGACAAGCTTTTAACCAAATATCTTTAAAAGACCCCTTCTTATTCAAGAAGCCATAAAACACAAACTCCAATAGCTTTTGTAGCAAACACTAATCAAGTGGGTTTGTTTTCCAAACATAATATTGAGTTAATTTGGGGTAAGGAAATAGCCTACAACTCTTTTTTCCTTTCTAAGAATTAGCTAACATCAGCTATCTTTTCAACTCAAGCAAACTCAACAATCAACCATTTTGCAACCAGTAAAACAGTCAATATTTTACACTATTTTAAAACCTTTTGCACAAAAAAAAATGCTCAACCTGAGCTCCACCTATGCTTTAATACCATATGATCTAAAAATGGAGGTACTTGAAAATGTGTGCAAGGTATCTATTTCCATTAATTAAATGTGTGCAAAATTCTCAATGTCTGGCTTATTAAACAAAGTGTTTTTGGTAACTGTTTATGAGTTTATGTGTGAAGGAAATTTAATTTAATTTTTTGTTTAACATATTAAATAAAAAATTTATATCAATATAACTTCAACATAACATGACACAAATGTTTGATGAGCAGTTCACCCCTCCTGGGCTACGTCTGCTGGATCAAGCCTCCCAAAATGAGCATGTCCTCTTGTATTAAAATGATTCAAAATGCTAATACAAGTTTAAAGGTGTCCCAATAGACAAATATGACTGCAAATACTGATTCAAAAGACATGAAAAAGCTAAGAATGCCTTTCCAAATTCACTAAACAGTGAAGAATTACCATAAACAGTGACTTCTTCAACAAGGCCCCGATGGCTCTTTGAACTCCTATTAAGATTTTCGAGCTGTAGAAGTCCTCAAATAGGTCTGAAACCTCTTCCATTAGGTTCATAAGGTTGAAATTAGCTTAAAATGATCTTTTTTTCTCCTCAAACAAAGAGGTACAACTCAAAACAACTCCATTTCCCAAATGGCTCTGATGGCTCTGAAAACTCTCCTAAAGCTTTTTGGGCTTTGAAAGTCTTCAAACAGTTATTAAACCTCTTCCTTTAGGTTCATAAGGTGGAAAATAGCTGAAAATGGTCATTTTTTTACCTCAAACAGAGAGGTACAACCCAATACAGCTTCATTTTCCCAATGGCCCTAATGGCTCAAAAAGGTTCCCTAAAGCTAAAATGGCTATAGAACACCTCTACTACCTTTGGAACCTGTCCCAATGGCTCTGGAATGCTGAAAATAGTCAAAAATGACTTTTTTATCACCTCAAATGGTTAAGCATAGCCCAAAACAACTCCAACTCCCTCTTGGCCCTAACGGCTCTTATTGCTTCCATGAAGAAAAAAGGGCTAAATATAAACTCCAATGGCTCTGTAACCTATTCCAATGGGTTCAAAATCCTCTAAATACCCGAAATCCAAAAAAAAAATTGTCCAAAAAGGTTTAGTCTGCTGAAAGTTATCATCAAAATAGTATTTGCCCAATATCCCCTAAACAAACTCCACCAAATGTGGATAAACTGCAGTAAACAAGATAAATTTGGCTGAATCTCCAGAATTAGAGGAACTTGCTCCAAATTTAGTGTGTGTTTTTGGGTGGCATTAATTTTTTATGGGTTAATGGTCACATGAGCCATCCGAACCCGTTGGTTTAACCGTTGACCCAATGGTTTCATAACTATGGCCTTAACACTTGGCATAAAATCCAACGCCGCAATGCATGTGAACACGATGTATTAAACTTAACCGAAACTGAATAGCATAACCATCGGGGTTGAGGGATAGGGTTTTGAGCCTGCGGTGCTATGTGTAGGGGGCTGGCCTTTAGGGGCTAGCCCCCTTTCCGCCCAACTTGACCATTGATAACATTTAAATATACAATGTGACATTCATATGTTAAGAACCAACTTGTGGCACAATGGTAAGCGCGTGCACCTTGTTCTTGAGAGGTTCGTTTTTTGATTCCTGTGGAGTCATAAAAAATTTGCAACGACCATTAAACCACCAGCTTGGAGCCACGTGGCGGCCTCCAGGCTTGCCACGTGGAACCCTTTGATTGGCCAATAAAACCACGGTCAAACCAATGTGTAATCCCGCACTGCCACTTGTGAAATGATGATTGGCCCAGGTGGAATATTTTGAGAAATATTCTAGGGAATATTTTGAGGAATGTTCCAAGAATATTCCTTGGAATATTCTTTTTTCAATATTTTTTTTAATCAAAGTCAACCTTAGTCAAACTCGTCTTTTGCATGAAATTGTGAATTTTCAAACTTGAATAACTTTCACATACAGTGTCGGATTTGAGTGTCGTTCATGGTGTTAGGATCGTATTGTCGAGGCCTATCCGGTCGTTCAGGTTGCAAGTGATTTTGAACACTTTCAATTTTGAGCTTTTTCCATAGCTCGAACTTGAGCTCCTGATCATATAATTAGAAGAAAAAGTGAAAAATGATAGAATCAATCATTTTATTAATCAGATATATCGAGTAATCCAATCCTCTTGTTACAATAAATCGATTAAAATAATAATTAGGTCTCCAACCATAGATGAAGACACCAATCTTCAATCCACCAGGCTCTAACCTATACTCTACTAAGCACCGACTTGGTTTTCACGAGGCTCAAACTGCTAAGGCTCCAACCCTATCTTCCAAAGGCTAAACCTTGTCACTATGATGCACCAACATCTAGGGATCCAACCCTGTCATTGGTATAGGCTCCAACCTAGTTTTCTTTAGGACTCCTATCCTTTAGAGCTCCAACCCACAACTTCAATTCTTCAATATGCATTCAATGATTCTTCAAGGCTCCCAATATCTTTTGTAACTAGCCTCGACAAAATATTCACCTTCAGAAATGCCTTCAATTAATCTCCAAATCACTTCATCAATGACAACTTTATCTTCTCAGAAGTTTCCACCACAACTCTTCATTTCACCCAAAAAAAATCTTCAAGGTTACCTCATGATGTCTTCAATGCATCATGGTCTCCAAGTATGCCTCTAGGCATCTTCAATAAATTGTTAAATTTCTTCACCAAATCTTCCAAAAATCTCCAAGATATCTACAAAACCTTTCTTCAAGTTACTTCTTCATCAATGATCTTCAAGGCTCCTCAGAGGTGCCTACTAAAAATTTTCCCCAAAATGTATTTAATGGTGCTCTAAGGAGACTTGATGAATGTTGCTCAAAAGTGCTACTATAGGGTTGCTCCAATGATTGTCTTCACTCTAGCTTTGGTATGTTCTTAACAAGCTCCAAAATTTTGTAAGATATTTGTTCAAATAAAATGTTGAGATTAGGGTCTATCATAGACCTTCCACAGAGCACAAACCTAAAAATCCTTTAGGTTACAATTATGAGTTTTTTATGCCAAAACTATGAGGTGTTAGTGTTACAGGTCTGATCCACTATAGTTAATGTTCCACAGACTAGTCTAAGATGCCTCACTAGTCATAGGTTACTAATATAAGCTTGAAGAGATGACTATCCATAAAACGAGTGATTTTTTTGAGCTTGAAGAGATCATTGTCCAAGTGGCTGCTACAAATCCAAGCTCGAGCCTTCACAATGAATTTGAGTCACTTACAAGCTATTTATCCACTAATTTCTCTCGTTGAACTGTAACTCTAGTATTTCACATGAAATCTTTCCACACATAGGCCAATAATTCAAATTCAAGCTACGTAGGTGAAGGTATAGTCACAAGACTTTGGGGATGAGATAGGTTGTTGTATCTCACAAGCAGATTTCTGAGGGTGATAATTCTTTACAGGTCTAAGATATCCATAGTCCTCTACCCACAGGTCATCTGTCCTGAAGTCTGCACCAAGTTTGACTTTGAAAGAGCTTGAGATTGATGGTTGTTCTTAAATTTTGAACCTCACAAACGTAGGTTTGTCTAAGCCTCTAGAGGTGACAGTCCACCACAAGTACAAGCATATATAGCCTCCACAAGGTCTTCAACCAATCTATAACGAAATTCTTCCACGGGTTTTGTGTTGTATGTTGGTTTATATTCTTTCCACAATTAGTCACACTCATGGGGGGGCCACAGGGGGCGATATAACTCACCCTGTACGTTGTGTCAGGTGCAATAGGGGGGTCAAAGGGGGTGGGGGGGGGGAAGCCCCCCTTGTTCGGGGTCCGAGGCAGCGCCTGGGGAAAAAAAATTGGACCCGTTTTTTGGTGGGCGGACCCGCCCATGGTATTGTGCATGGATTTGCACATGGTTTTGGGGCATAGTGGTTTTTCGCCCCTGGTATTTTGTAGATCCGATCAAGGAAACTACGATTATGTTCTAATCCAGGGTTAATGGATTGGGGTTTATGTATGCTTCAGAATGTATATATATGTGTTGTAACACTAAAAGGAATATAATGAAAAATCAAACTGGTCATCTCGATTTGGGATCCAAGGGAAACTCTCTATGTATATCTGTTTTATGTTTTATGCTCTCACTATTGTTTATTTTATAGTTTTAAGATTCATTTGTAGATAATTTTTGTAAAGGGTTAAAACCTACAATGTAGACCGAGTTTCACAATTACCACATATGTTTTTTTAAGGTTCCAAGCTCCTACAATCTTTAAGATTATGGGATAATCCATAGGTTGTTGCCACTTCATGTGACACTTCTTAGTCTAAGCTCCTAAATGGTAATTGTTCACAAGTTTAGGGTCTACAATCCACAGGTCCCAATTTATAGATTTTTCCTCTAAAGCTCCCTCCTTTGTCTGCCTTAAGGACCACAATTTCGTTGTTATTGCGAAGGGCTCTAAGAGCACCTATCTCCTCCTTGCTAAGGTTACTTTTAGGGGGTTTACCTTTCCTTAGAATCAGGGAGAATTCATGTCTAAGAGCCTCTTTGTCATCCAATGGTAAACCTCAAATTCCCTCCTCAATGCTACACAAAATGCTCTCATTTGGAATACCTTTAGGAGCAGCAACAAATCCCAAAACTTCGTTGAGAATCCTATGGGTATCATGACCTAATTCCATTGAGGAAAGGTTAACAACATTTTTATTAATGGAATCATAAAATAAGGTTCTCCTATTAATATTTTTCTCCAAATCATATACGGGTTTTCTATTAATATTTATTTCATTATATAACGGCTTCTTATTATTACTCAAAGAGCCACATGGGCCATGCTTTCCTTTCTCCTCTATTTGTGAATTAATGCTCTTTAATGAATCATAATAACCTTCACAGTTATGAAAAAGACCCTAACCAAACATATAATTGTCACCATTCAATCGATGATCATAACGCTCTTATCCATCTTCGAGGATATTAATATCACCATTCAATCATTGACCAATACTGAATTCTCCATTTGCGTGGTTTGCATGGTTAGGGTTCATGTCATTATCTATGTTGATATAACAATCCACAGTGCTTAAGGGTGCGACATCTTCATCCCTGGGATTTAAGGGTACCTCCTCCATGGGTTGACTCGGTTTAGGACCATAGTAAGCCATATTACCGATATCTAACATAACTATTGATTCGATAATGTCATTGGAATTGAACAGGTTCATCGGCAAGTCTTGAAGAGGAGTCAATGCAGAGGAATCTCTAATTTTTAGCAGCTCAGTGTAGTTGTAGGAGATAAAACCTTTGGGAACATCCTTCCTCAGCTTTTCGATGTTTCTACTACTGCCGTCGGAGGAGATAGCTTGATCCTTATCCTTAGTTCATTTTTCAGAGGTTAAGATGTTGGAGTTACCATTTTCATTCCTCACACTAGACTGCGAAGAGCTGATGACACATAACTCTGCTCTACCTGCGTCCACGGGAGAGTAAGAGCCAATATTACAGACAGAGCTTGCCCGCCCATGGTATCTTCTGGATGACTATGGTTCTCCTTCAGAAAACAAGTAACCATTATTACTCGATACATGAGTCTCATTGAGAGCTAGCCTCTTAATTTTAACCAGCTTCTTCAAATGTCTGTCATGAGCTAGTTGACCCTCATTCTGAGCTTTGATAGCAGCCTTTGCATCAATAGTTCTCCACATATCCAGGTTGATTAAATTGGCAAGCTTCAGATGCAACAAAAGAGCCGATCGTCCTAGTTTATCTAACAATGTACAAGTGTGCTTAATCTCACCACGAAGAATGCTGAAAAAAAGTTTCAGAAAATATCTATTTTATCTGCGAAGATGTAGAATAGGTTTAATGTGGGCGAAGGTGGGAATCAGGTTTAAGTTACGACATTCCTTGAGAAAATGGAGGTCTATGGCCCTTCTTTAAATCTTAATTCGAGTTTTTTCCAAATACAAAATATCTACCCAAGACTCCCCTCTATGTAGGGAATTAATTATGGTTTTCAAACTTCTATGGTTATCATTGATTGCAGAATCTGGATTATCCACAGTATCATAAAACAATGGTTGACGTTTTGAATCCCAACGGGGATCCATCTCTGGGACGAGAAATTAATGAAGAATGAAAGAAGGTCACAAAAGATATAAATACTGAGATGATGAGAAGAGCCAACAACAGATTCTATAATTTATTTAAAATAATTTTTTATTTTATTCTTATTTAATTTTTTTTTAATTTTAATTTTTTTTTTTAAAGTTTTTTATAAATTAATTCTAATTTTAAATAACAAATATTTACAATTTTTATTAATTTAAATAATAAATATTTTAAAAAATTTTAAAAAGTTTATTTAATAAATATTTAAAACTAATTATATTTACTTTTATTTAGTTTTTTGATGCGCAATTTGATTTTTCTTCTGGACCTTAGAGATTTTTAAAATTTTTAAAATTCCCTAATGTGCCTCATCCCTGTAAATCCTTTCGCCTGAAATTTAATAATGTCATATTTTCTTGTCTGATTTTCCAGTAATAATAGTTTCCCCCTAATGTGTGAGGTCTACTAAGAACTATATAGCCAAAATACATTATAGTTTCTTTTATGTGTATTGTGTGGAGAGAGAGAGAGACCTGCGTGTAGCAAGGTGTTGGAAAAACCTTACACCGGGTCAAAGATCGAGCATGTCGTGTGGGAACCCTGCAAGAAAAGGTATAATACAATAAATACTATTTTTCTACAAAGTGGGCATGTCCCATGCTCGTGATGCTTTGACTAGATAAACAAATCTATTTGAAAGATACATATTATGTCTATGTCACTAGTATGGTAGTGATATTTTGGTTGATGATGATGATTGTTGACATCCTTAGGGGCATTTTTTCTTTGAGAATAGGTGGAATGTGGTACCCACATGTGTAAGCTTGGTATGGTGTACAAATTTTCATTCTACATATGGGGGTATGACTTGGACCTTCCCATGTAAGAATTGATTAAAGAGATGTTTATAATGGCACGGGTCTTTGATGAATTTCATCAAATTGCAATGGTTGTAAGGTACGATACCATCTTGACATGAAATATTGTGTCATAGTCGAATGTAAGGAGGATCAATGACATCTGTGGGAAATGATGTTTCCCACAGTGCCATCTAATGATGTCCCTTTTGTGGTGAGGGGTAATCCAAGGTACCGCTTCCTTTTTGGAAAATAGGTGTTGAAGTCGAAAAAGGGGAAGCTTCAACCGAACGAGGGAGTCACTGGTGCTAGGGATTAGGATCTTGGATGTGATAGGTTTAACATAGGAATGATGGCAAGGGGTAATTGAAAACTATTGATGGGGATTCAGTGGCCCAGGGTCGGAGTATAAAAAGCATCTTGGTAGCAGCCATAACTATTTCTAATGGGGAAATCCATGGATTCGGTAGGACATCTAGGGTGGGTATATTTGGTTATGAATTTCATGGTGGCTTATGCGTGAAGGGTGTGATACACTGACCAATGGTGACCAGGGACTATTTCCATGGGAGAAAAAAAATGGATGGATGAGTGGGGGACATTGTGCACTGTTGCGGTTTTTGTACACTTACCAAAAGAATGAAATAATGGGATTTTGATTATACAAAACACAAATACAGATGCCCCAAAACATGAAAGTGCTCACTCACTAATGATTTGAGGAGGGTTTTTTTGCTGAGGGTGGGGGCCCCATTGGTTAGTCTCTTGTGTGGGGGGTGATGAAGCCGATGGAAAATGTTGCAAATGGGCTATGCTGATGGAGGTATGGTAGGCCAAATGCAAGGCGTGGTGGTGCGCTTTCGATCTTCTTGCAAAACATGGTTGTCTGGGAAAGGGTTTTTATTTCGATATGGTAAAACTTGACTTGATGCATGGTGGATGAGTGGGCATGAAGTGCTTCTCAAACTAATGTGGTATGGCCATGGCGTCATGATTTTTCTGATGTATGGTCTACTTTGAGTGACAGGCACCATGGAGGGGAGGCTCTACTAACCAACAAGGATGTTTATCATGTTCAAGGTGGGGAGATGATAAACATGTTCGGGTGCTTGGAACCTATGGTCTATTTATTGTGGAGAATTGATGTCGAGATATGCGGCGTTTTTCTTGGACTCTATCATGTTGAGGGTAGAACGATACCTACTCTAGTACTTTCAATGGATGGAGCGATGGATGGTTTGCACAATTCCTGCAACAAAATTTCCCAAGTGAAATCATCTTCTTCATTCAAATATTATTTAAATACATGTGCTAAATGAAAAAGAAGATTAGAGAGGACATACATGCCATCACAGAAAAAAATATTTTTTCGGAGGTGTGAATGTGAGGCACCTTCTTTGGGCGTTATGAGGTGTTGATCACTCTGCTCCTTTTAGTTCCATGATCAGATACTCTGAGCTCCAATTTTCCCTTGGGATTTGTTACTTGGCTCTTGGTTTTTATTTCGCTTAGGGTTGCCCCCAAACTGATATTGCGAGGGGCATTATCGGTTACTGCCCCTCATCCATAGTCTGCCTTTTGTTTGTTCCTTGACTTATTTTTGCAGTACTTGGAGGATTTTCATAATTCTCCTTCTTTTATAGTTGTTGATGAGCCTGGGAAGGTTGCACTAGATGGACCAACTCATTATGCCATGGCGGTGGTCCACTCTATGCGGGGAATGGGGGATTGTAATATTCCAAAATAGGAAAAGCAGTAATATAGAACAAAAAAATAGAAATAGCAGTGAATAACATTACAACAACAAGTGAGACAAATATATAGCCATTTTATTATGCAAACCATTAGAAAATAAGTGCAATAAACATGGGCACAACTCAAATAATCAAGGGAAACAAGCCTCCAATGAATACATATGCCAAAATATGAAATGTTGTTGCATAGCATCATGCTGGAGAACAAGTAGAGCGCAGTCCCAATGAATATAACTGCAGATGAAAAATGTAATAACATTTATCTACTTATATATGGCTCAAAAAGTGTTGGGAATAGAGATCTAGGCTCCCAAGAACAATTCCAAGAATATCAAGAAGGGTTTTCGGAAATACACAAAATACAAAATGGTGTTCTACAGCCCTAGGACTGAAAAATCACTACAACTAAATAACTGGAAGGAGGTGGCTGAAACTGATATATAAATGTATGGAACTCCTCCAATAGATCCTCAAAGTGAAAGGTTGATCCCTTCACTAAAAATATAACCCTCTAATTGAAGCACTGAACCCTCCTCTGCAAATGCTCTCTGAAATAATGCAGTCCCTAAAGGAAAATGTGCTATAGGAGGTGGTAATCACTGGTCTTGATTCCAAATGATGAAATTATGCTCTAGGACCTTCCTTGCTGACCTCCAAATGGAAAGGCTACCTCTCCAATGAAAAAATCAAACCCAGAAAATGGCCCTATCAATCCTCCACTACCTCTGCCCTACAACACAAAACAACATTGGAAGAAACTGCATTGTAGATGAAGACTGAATATGGCCTGATGTTGGAATGTGGATATGTAGCTCCTGTTAGCCCCCCTATGAAATTCTTGACAAGCAAGATGGGGGCTAGATTGTTTTGGAGACTTCAAGGAATGCCTTTTCCCTAAAAACCCATCCTCGTTGAAGTCTCTGAGTGCTTTGCCTTGTATAAACCCTAGTTGCTGATCCATTCCTAAAAAGCCTACTATTTCCCCTTGAAGCCTTGCAAAATTTCCTTTTTCCCTTTGTTATCCTTCTGTCAAGGTGTTATTGTCCCCCTCTATTTCCACTCTAAAATCCCTGCACCCTTTTTTGTCCCCGACTCCCCCTCCATCTCCCTACCGTTACCCCTTCTAGCCTTTAATTCCATTTAAAATGGCTTTAAAACCCACTTTCCGACTATATAAGGCCTAGCCCCTTTCTTCCAAGCCCCACACCCCCCCTTTTCCATCATGTAACCCAGCGCCGTGACCTAAGCACTGTCCCCAAAGGCGCTTCTCATCAACCATGAAACTTTATAATAAAATTTTATTATAAAGTCCCTCACTTTCATCTCCGTCGTCCATTTAAAATTGATCCGATGGCGCGGAGCCCATCCAATCAGTGGTCCCCACTCCCGTCCCCGCGCGCTGTTCAAAACCGCTTGGTTTTTCCTTACCGCCTTTGGGCGGGTGGCGGTTTTCCCCCGTTTCCCAGCGATTCCACTGGCTACCCACCGCGTGTCATATGTATGACTCCGAAACCACTTTCTCCCCGCACGTTATCTTTCGACCAGAGTCACGCAGTGAAATCGTCATGAGCCGTTGGATCCTGCGCGCCCCATCCGACGGTCACCCATCAACGAAGCAGCGCATGGGTTAAATTACCTTTGCCATGCCCGATGGCCCACCATATTTCACCCTCGTCGTTGATTTCCTCTACGATCAATGGCCCAGATCTGCTCACTCTCCAATGCCCGAGTCCACCCGCCACGTTGTAATTCCACGTGTTTCACCGTACAGTTGCCCATCCGTTCATATATGTTCGTTCCAAGGTCTAAATTCATCGTTTTTTCCATTCAAATGCCTGCCCCGACATCCTCCCATGCATTTTCCACTGTGTCGTATCGTTTTCATCATTACCTCCATAGTCCTCGCCCCCCATCCACGTCCAACATGCTGCCATCATCATCGTTGTCATCGTGTCCACCACCTTTGTTCATTTTTTTCTTCACAGCTTTCATGTTTTGCAGGGTTGCAATGGATAAAGGACGACCACAATGTGCCACCTCTGTTATAGAGACATAAAAATCAAGGAAGATCATTTGCAGTGGTCGGAATTCATGGAAACTGACATGGGAGGTGAACATAGGACATGCATTAAAGAGAACACGGTTCAAATTTTATAAAATCTCCCAGCACCATTTAAAGCTCGAGCTAACCTGTAAGAGGTAGAATGGAGCAGCAAAGTGTTCCAGGTACGACACAAAGGAGATTAAGACACCCTAAAGAAGATCTGGAGTCGTGAATCATCAAGATTAAGAGATAAAGCATCAGTTTGAAGACCCTGAGGATCGATCAGGAGATCCTGTGCACAGTAAAGGTACCATCAGGGTTTGTTCATCAACAGAATGTTTTTCCCCATCAAGTACAGGATGCCCATTCAACGTTTATTATGCCCATTTTACCTGAAGGAATTTCCACCAGACCACAGTTCAAAACAACCAGAGCATTTATGAGGCAGATGTATCAGTAGTTTATTTTATCTTTTGTTCAAAGCACCTGGAGTACCACAGCCGAAACATGTCAAGATCATATCGGAAGAAGGTTGCTCATTCATAAGAGAGGTGACAGGAATTAAATGCTCAGCATTTAAACAGAATGGGCCTTGGCTCTTTTTCTCTGTTCTGTGTTTAATGATACATTAAGTGTTCACCTACCTCCTCAGTCGGTCTTTGTTCATCCTCTGCTATAAAGCACGGAAGGAAATTGTTGTAAGGGTTGTTGATGAGATATCAGTGAAATGCTAGTGTTTTCCTCTTGAGACAAGTTCTCTGTGTAATAAGTGTAAGATAGGCTGAGATTTGATGTATTCAGACTGAATGTTCAAGCCGTGGGCTATGATGTACCTGATTGGTGTGGTTCTAAATATGACAAGTACATTTCTTTGGATCCTGATCTAATGCAGATGGTGATGTTTTTCTTTCTCTATATTTGTGATTGACTTGCTTCATTTCACTACATTTCTTCAGGTTCACATCAGAAGTTTGGCATGATATTTACCCTTGATAGGTACCTCATGTCGCTGCTCTCCCAGCCTCTTATGTTTTTTGCTTATATGTGTGTCTAAATACTGATTTCAAATGGTTTAACCAGTGTAGTGGATGTTATTGCCTGGTCTCTGATGTATGAATTAATGAAATCTGTGTTTAGATGTTCTTGTTAGGATTTAGTTGGATGAGTTGAGAACACTGGGAGGTCTAGGACCCTGTCTTTGCCTCACCAGGACCTTTCCATCCCAATTAACCCTATCTAAGATCCCTCGTTTTGCCTCTGGTTTTTTCCAAGCAGGTCTAGAGTTAAATGACCTCTGACCTGATCTATAGACAGAATCGGATGGTTCTCCCTCACCCATTTTTAGTCCTCAATGTGCCATTCCATAAACCATCTTTAAGATCCAGATGCTCTAGATGACTAGCCCAACTGAAGCTTGCGCATCAAACACCAGTAAACCCTTTCTTGACTCCATTGCCCAATGGCCTTGATGTTCCCTGAGATATCTATTTCTATCTAAGCTTCCTCTTTGCTCATCCTTGTCTTATATTGGGCCTTTCTTTCCTGATTACCAACAACCAAAACAACAAACCTAAACATACAAATCTTGTGCCTCATAACTAGCCTAAAACATTAACATTTGAGCTTCAAAGACTTACAATTTGACTATCATAGAGAGATCCCTCTCTAGACCTAGGAGGGCTAGATCCTAAGGTCTGAAAGTGGTTCTATGTTGTCTCATCTTTTGGTCTTTCCAACCTGGCCAAAACATGGGAACCCCAACATAATGGCGACTCCACTGGGGATTTCTGAGTTTTCCTCTCTTTGATACATCACAAACCCTCAGAAAATCTAGAATCTCTGGTCAGGTTGGTAGTAAAACATTTTCCCTTACCTTCCACTTACCTCTTGTGTGTTTTACCCCATACTCTTAGACAGAGTCTGGTAAGGGCCAGGTAGCCTCCGGATTTCACACTCTTTTAGAGGTGACATATCTGGTAAATTCCCTCTCAGTCAATCTCTGGTTAGATTTTGTTGTTTTCTTGAGATATCCTTGAAAGATGGAACTTTTTAAACACTATGGTGGACAGTGTATCCCTTAGAACACCCTAAACCCTCCACCTGGCGACTCCATAGTTCCTAAACATTCAAAGACTCCACTGGTGATCAGTAGGGCTACTGATTCACTTGGTTTCACTTAAGACTCCACTGGGAGACCAGCCTTGAGACAACATCAACCACTGTAAAGTAACAAGTAGCGTTAAGCTGCTTGGCCGAAAACAGCATTCTGGCTCACAGAACCATCCATACAAGAGCTTATCCCAACCCTGATCCACCTGAGATAGTTGACAATCCAGATAGTATCCTCAAGGGAGCTCCTACACCTAAAAGACCAACTATTTCCACTCACATTCATAGAGCTAATTCTGCACCTGAAGATCTCACAGCTCTATTGGACCCCTTCCTTGACCTAGGCCTTCCAAACAGTTTATCTAGAACTAGGTCATTCAGTGTTCTAGACTAGCCAGACATTAGGGACAGAGGAACCCCTTCATCTACACCGCCTGACATTCACTTCATTCAAAACTTGGGGCTCTCCCACCCTAGGTCTTCTCAACAAGCCTCTGCTAGTCCAAATATCCCTGTTATCCACATACCAACTATTCAAGTTAACCCTTTACCCCACCAGAACATTATCATGGTAGCCTGGTATGCACCTCTGGTCTTACCTCAACCCTTGTTACCCCTGCCCAATGACTATCAGTCAAAAATCCCACACTTCACTGTTAAAGAATCCATCACAGCTTAGCAACATGTAGACAAGATGGAAGATTCTTTTGACTACATGGAAATCGATGATGAAACAATCAAAATGAGAATCTTTGCCTAGAGCCTGGGGGGTGATGTGAAGAAATGGTTTAAAAGCCTACCCCCTAATAGCATTCAAGACCTCTGTACTCTATACCAGACTTTTATCAACAAATGGGAAACTAGGGCAAACCCTCGCCAAATCCTAGCAGAATACCTAAGCCTTAAAAGGAATGTAGGAGAGAGTGTCCATGATTACACCACCAGATTTAACAGCATTTACAATGCTCTCCGTCCACATATGAAACCTCCACAAGGTATGGCCCTAGAAAAATATCCTGAGGGTTTTGATGCTGACATGGCCTATGAGCTTAGGGACAAAGAGTACACCACATTAGAGGACATGCAGAAAGGAGCAGTAAACATAGAGGCCAACCTGATTGAGAAAAGAGCAAGACTGAGATCCGAAAAGAGGGTAACATATAGAGACGACGCTGTAGCCTCCACATCTGACCCAAACTATGACAGACTATCTAAAAATGTGGATAAGCTGCAGCAAATGATGGAAAAAATGGTTGTCATAGTTAGCAATCAGAACAGGAACCAGAATCAAAATCAGAACCAGAACTTTAGAAGAAACAACAATGCCCCCAACAGACAGAAAGAATCAGATCAGCAAGTTATTCTTCCATTCCAAAAATTTTTAGATGAAGATGAGGGAATCATAGAAGATTCTGAAGGGAATACGATTAACATGTTTGAAACAGAAGACTCAGTCCTTAACTGTGATTCAGGGGAAGATCAGCCCTCACCTTCATACTGTGATGAGAAATGGTTAGAAACTGAGGATTATAGATTAGGATTTGAAAATGCGATGATGCAGGTCAGAGAGCAATATGAACATAGGAGCAAAAAGAACCAAGAAAATTCCAAAACAAAGACTCCTGAGGTTACCATCAAGAAAAGACCTGATAAAATGTCTAAAGTAGTTACTGAAAATAGCAAATCAACAGCTGATGGTTCTGGAAAAAACAAATAAAAGGACAACCTAAGCACCGAAAAACAAGATAAACCAACTAGTAGTAATAGCACCACAGTTAGTACTCCTGATATGATAGTTCCCAACACTGTATATAATGAGAATTAGCCCACTGATTCAGCCACTAAGGTGGTGGAAAATAAAACAGAGTTGAACGTTTCCAAGAGTCAGCCCACTTTCAATTTGGAAAGTGAGATTGCAAAAATCAAAATCTCTGTCCCACTCTCTGAGCTGGCCACTCAGAATGTATATAAAGGCCAAATTCTGAAAGCATTGAATCTGGGGGAAAATAATAACACTGTAAATTTGAATGATGACCAACCTGCCCTTCTGTTTGGTCCAAAGATTGAGGGAAAGTTTCAAGAAGGGGTAGTTCCACCTTTTTATGTCAGTATCAACATTCATGACAAAATACTCCACAATGCCATGCATGACTCTGGAGAATCACACAATTTAATGCCTAAGGTAGTAATGGAAAGGCTAGGCCTAGAAATAACACGACCTTACAAAGATCTATATTCATTCGACTCTAGCAGAGTAAAATGCCTAGGCCTAATCAAAGACTTATGTGTGAGCTTGACCCAGATCCTAGCTAAATGTATGGTCATGGATGTGGTGGTGGCAGATGTGCCACCTAAGTATGGCATGCTATTATCAAGGTCATGGGGAGCCAAGATTCAAGGAACAATGCAGATGGATGGCTCATATGCCACTATTCCTATCTTTGGCCAACTTAGAAGACTATATAGAGAATCCCAGATGAAATTCCTAGTCAGTAGCCCCTAGAAACCTGAAAATTCACCATTATACTCTGTACACAGAGACCTAGATTCTTTCATTCTTTACAACGACCAATCCTTAGAAGAGCCAGAGTCAGAATACAGAAATACAAACAAGGACACAGAGCCCATGGACTCTAGCATAATGGCTACCCTGGAAGAATACGATGAAGAAAACCATGGGTAGGATAATGAAAACGAAACTCAGAATGAACCAGAAACACAATGCAGTCAGCCTATTACTCCCACTCCCCAAACTAATACATCACGTGAAAAACAAGACAACCCACAACCTAGTACAGACCCCCCAACGCAACACAATGGCGAACCCCTGTGGGAAATGAATTTCGATGGGTCCTGTGCTAGAAACAATGCTGGAGCAGGGGTGTGGCTACGTAATACAGAGAATGATCACGCAGAAAGCCACGCTTTCAATCTGCATTTCAAATGTACTAATAATATTGCTGAGTACGAGGCTCTTATCCTGGGCCTAAATCTATTGAAAAAATTAGGAGCCCATAGGATAGCTGTGAGAGGAGACTCTGAGTTAGTAATCAAACAAGTGAATGGTGAATACGTAGCAAAACATCCCCGATTAAGAGTGTATAGGAATGACACTCTGGATTTACTGAAAACATTTGTTGAATATGAATTGGTATTTGTTCCCAGGAGTCAAAATCCCATTGCAAATGGATTAGCTTGCCTAGCTAGTTCATATCCTAAGCCTCCAGCTGACCAACAGATCATCATTCAGACCAAATTTAGACCTGCAGTGCCAGACAACGAAAAATATTGGCAGGTCTTTGAAGGAGACAAACAGATTGAAGATTTTCTGGTGGGCAGAAATGAGTTTGAATTTTCTGGTTCAGGCTCAGAATCTAACGACGGCTGCCCAAGCGAGGACCCCCCAGATAGACAAGAAACACCCTGTAACATAGAAATAAACACCTTTTCTGAAGAAACTGGAAATTCAACCGAAAAATGTGAAAACAAAGATAATGAAGATGTAGAAGTGTTGCAGGCCAGAGACAAGAGCATACCCAGAGGCCTAGCACCCTTAGAAGACCTATTTGACTTCGATGATGTAGCAAAAAATCCCACTATTGAACATGCAGACTCTGATGTTGAAGAATGCAATATAGGCATTGAAGATAAACCCAAAAAGATCAAACTGGCTAAGTCTTTACCTGCAGACATAAAGAAGAAATACATTGACCTGTTTAAGGAATTCATTGATGTGTTTGCATGGAGTTATGAAGACTTAAAGGCCTATGACACAAGCATAATACAACACAAGATACCCTTGAAGGAAAATCAGAAGCCTTTCAGAGAAAGACTTCGCAGAATCAATCCAAAACAACTGCCTGCAGTAGAGAAAGAGATCAAGAAGATGTATGATGTAGGCATAATAGTTCCTGTGAGGTTTTCCGACTGGGTATCAAACTTAGTGGCCGTGAGAAAGAAAAAAGGGGAGATCAGGCTATGCATAGACTTCAGAAACCTCAACAGGGCCTCCCTGAAGGACAACTACCCTTTTCCTAGAATGGAACATATCCTACAAAAGGTAGTGGGCTCGAAGAGAATCTCCCTGTTAGATGGTTTTTCAGGTTACAACCAAGTGTTAGTATTCCCAGAAGATCAACTCAAAACAGCATTTACCACTCCATGGGGCACCTTCATGTATGTCAAAATTCCCTTTGGACTGATGAATGCTGGAGCCACCTTCCAAAGAGCAATGGACATAGCATTCTCAGATGAGATAGGACATTTCATAGTTATCTACTTGGATGACTTAACTGTCTTTTCTAAAACTGAAGAAGAACACCTGAAACATCTGAGGAAATTTTTTGAAAAATGTAGAAGATATGGTCTGTCACTAAATCCCAAGAAAACTGTGTTTGGGCTGCAAGAGGGTAAGCTTCTAGGCCACATTATATCTGAGAAAGGGATTCGGATAGACCCACAAAGAGTTGAGGGAATACTGCAAATCACCCACCCAAGAAATATCAAGGAGTTACAATCCTTCATTGGGAAGATCAATTTCCTTAGGAAGTTTATTCCCAACTTGGCTGAACATCTTAGGAACATGACCAACATGCTAAAGAAGGGTGAGGGAGTTAAATGGACTGTAGGAGCTAAGAAATATTTTGAATCTGTGAAACTTTCACTCACACAAACTCCTGTTCTGATTAGCCCTGATTTCTCAAAAGATTTTCTGATATTCTCCTTTGCCTCAGAACACACCATAGCTGCAGTTTTGCTGTAGAAAAATGCAGAAGGTATGGAACAGCCAATTTTCTTTTTTAGAAAAGCACTAAGGGATGCACCCTTGAAGTACAACATAATGGAGAAACAGGCTTATGCTTTAGTCAAAGCCTTAAAAGACTTCAGGGTGTACATTTTTCATTCCCATAATATTGCTTATGTGCCTAATATTGTTGTCAAAGATATTTTTTCCCAAGACCCTGACGGGAAAAGGGGCAAATGGATTGCTATAATTCTAGAGTATGATCTTGATATTAAACCCACTAAGCTGATCTAAGGGCAAGGTTTAGCCAAGCTAATGGCTGAATCAAATCTGCAGGCCCTTGATATCAACATGCTGAACACCTTGGATGAGCAAGAAACCCTACCTAATCCCACTATAGAAGAAAATTTCCAAAACTATCCATGGTATTCTGATATCCTATATTTCCTCACCAATCTCAATGCCCCTCCGGAGCTGTCAAAAACTAAGGCCAGATTCACAAAACTCAAAGCCAGAAATTACTGCATCCTGAATGAAAACTTATATTGGAAAAATCCAAATGGCCTATTGCTGAAATGTTTGTCTGAGACTGAAGCTGAAAATGTTAAACAAGAATTCCATACTGGGGAGTGTGGAGGCCACCTGAGTTGGAAAGCCACTGCACATAAGATACTCAGGGCCGGTTACTATTGGCCCACACTCTTCAATTATGTCCATAAAATGATACTTGCCTGCCATAAATGTCAGATCTTTGAAGGCAGAAGAAAACTTCTCCCCCTTCCCTTACAGCCCATTACTGTTGAAGGACCCTTTATGCAATGGGGCCTAGATTTCATAGGGGAGATTCATCCAGCCTCTTCAGGACAACACAAATGGATCCTAACTACTACATATTACTTCACTAAATGGATAGAAGCCATACCCACTAGGAATGCCACTGATTCTGTCATCATTAGGTTCCTAGAAGACTTCATCTTATCTCGGTTTCGCTGTCCAAGGAAAATAATCACTGACAATGCTGCTGCTTTCGGGTCCAAGAAAATGGTTGATTTCTATCATAGGTATGGAATATCCCTTAGTCATTCAACTGCCTACTACCCTCAGGGTAATGGATTAGCTGAATCATCTAACAAAATCCTGGTTACAATCATCAAGAAGCTGCTGGAAGAGAACAAGAAGTCATGGCACAAAAAGTTGGTGTATGCTTTGTGGGCAGACAGATTCACAACAAAGAAATCCATTGGCATGTCACCACTCCAGCTTGTTTATGGAACTAAAGCAATTTTTCCTACCAGCTTGGGAGTTCCTGTGGTCAAACTCATTCAAGAGATCCAGTCAAAGGAAAACAACATGGTGAGAAGGATCAATGAAACTATGCATCTGCAGCAAACAAGGGAGCAGGTTAATAGCAGAGTGGTCAAAGTTCAAGAAAGCAAAAAGAGACAGTTTGACAAAAGAGCTAAAGCTTCAGATTTCAAAATTGGGGACAAGGTTCTGAAATGGGACTCAAGAAGAGAGGATAAAGGCAAACATGGCAAGTTTGACAGCTTATGGCAAGGTCCATACATTATCCAAGCCACTGTGGGTCCTAATGCATTTTTCTTACAAGAAATTGATGGTACAGAGTTGTTTGGGGGTCCTGTCAATGGCAGTATGCTCAAACACTACCTTTGCTAATTTTCACTTCCAGTTCCATTTCCATTATACATACCATCGCATTTTTACTTTCAAAGAAAACTGAGAAAATGTTTCAAAAACAGAAGAGAAAGGAGAGGTTCAGACACATTCAAATCATGAACCTCTGTGGCATGAAGATTGGCTTTGATAAGCTCATGCATTTTCCTGAGTAAGGGCCTACTCCAGACCAATTGAACAAGCAAGACATGTAATATGAACTTGGTCTGGAGTTTGCTCTTGCTCAGAAAAATTCTCAAGATGAGGCTCATGAAGATATCCCACCTCGGGATCAGACCATACAAGAAGTAAAGAAGCTGGTCCTAACACGCTCAAAAACTAGATCAGCAAAGAAAAAGAAGAATCGGCTCTAACATGCTTAAAACCAGAGCCGAAATGAAGAGAATAAGTGGCTCTAACATGCTCAAAACCTGAGTCACAGAAAAGAAGAATAGTTCAAATCGCAGATTTCATGCTCTCACAGTTTTGTTTTCAGTTTTCTACAAGTCTTCACTCCATCAAGTCAGAAAGTCTAATCCTGACTCGGTTGTTTTTCAATTTCCTGTTTTAGAATGTAGGAGAAGAAACCTGTTGGACAGTTTAAACCCAACAGGTAGTAGATTAGGTAGAGAAGCACGTGAGGCCAACTGTCTAATCTGGCCTCATGGAGAAATAAGGGTAGAAGTAGGATAGGTATGTTTTGATGTTTCAAGGATAAATAATGTAAAGGGTCTGCTAGCTCAAGTGCACCCAATGGAAAAATTGTTAGGACTGTAGTTTGGGTAGGTAGATTGGTTGGGAAATATTTCTGCTGATGTTGCTATCATATTGGGGCAACGAAAACTGATCAAAGAAAGGGATGTATCAAGTAGCAGGCAACTGGCCTACTCCAAATATCATTTCTGGTTTCTTGCCTCCTTCAAGAAGAATCCATCCCCATGTGGAGCCACTGTTAGCCCCCCTATGAAATTCTTGACAAGCAAGATGGGGGCTAGATTGTTTTGGAGCCTTCAAGGAATGAATTTCCCCTAAAAACCCATCCTCCTTGAAGTCTCTGAGTGCTTTGCCTTGAATAAACCCTAGTTGCTGATCCATTCCTAAAAAGCCTACTATTTCCCCTTGAAGCCTTGCAAAATTTCCTTTTTCCCTTTGTTATCCTTCTGTCAAGGTGTTATTGTCCCCCTCTATTTCCCCTCTAAAATCCCTGCACCCTTTGTTGTCCCCGACTCCCCCTCCATCTCCCTACCGTTACCCCTTCTAGCCTTTAATTCCATTTAAAATGGCTTTAAAACCCACTTTCCGACTATATAAGGCCTAACCCCTTTCTTCCAAGACCTGCACCCCCCCTTTTCCATCATGTAACCTAGCACCGTGACCTAAGCACTGTCCCAAAAGGCACTTCTCATCAACCATGAAACTTTATAATAAAATTGTATTATAAAGTCCCTCACTTTCATCTCCGCCATCCGTTAAAAATTGATCCGACGGCGCGGAGCCCATCCGATCAGTGGTCCCCACTCCCGTCCCTGCGCGCTGTTCAAAACCGCTTGGTTTTTCCACACCGCCTTTGGGCAGGTGGCGGTTTTTCCCCATTGCCCAGCGATTCCACTGGCCGCCCGCCGTGTGTCCTCTGTACGACTCCGAAACCACTTTCTCCCCGCACGTTATCTTTCGACCAGAGTCACGCAGCGAAATCGCTGTGAGCCGTTGGATCCTGTGCGCCCCATCCGATAGTCACCCATCAACGAAGTAGCGCATGGGTTAAATTACCTCCGCCGTGCCCGATGGCCCACCATATTTCACCCTCGTCATTGATTTCCTCCGCGATCAATGGCTCAGATCTGCTCACTCTCCAATGACTGAGTCCACCCGCCACATTGTAATTCCACGTGTTTCACCGTACATTTGACCATCCGTTCATATATGTTCATTCCAAGGTCTAAGGTCATCGTTTTTTTCCGTTCAAACGCCTGCCTCGACGTCCTCCCATGAATTTTCCACTGTGTCGTATCTTTTTCATCGTTGCCTCCACAGTCCTCGCCCCCCGTCCACGTCCAACATGCTGCCATCATCATCGTTGTCGTCGTGTCCACCACCTCTGTTCATTGTTTTCTTCACAGCTTTCATGTTTTGCAGGGTTGAAATGGATAAAGGACCGCCACAATGTGCCACCTCTGTTATAGAGACATAAAAATCAAGGAAGATCATTTGTAGCGGCCGGAATTCATGGAAACTAACCTGGGAGGTGAACACAGGACATGCATTAAAGAGAACAGGGTTCAAACTTTATAAAATCTCCTAGCACCATTTAAAGCTCGAGCTAACCTGTCAGAGGCAGAATGGAGCGGAAAAGTGTTCCAGGTACGACACAAAGGAGATTAAGACACCCTAAAGAAGATCTGGAGCCGTGAATCAGTAAGATTAAGAGACAAAGCATCAGTTTGAAGACCCCGAGGATCGATCAGGAGATCCTACGCACAGTAAAGGTACCATCAAGGTTTGTTCATCAACAGAATGTTTTCCCCATCAAGTACAGGACGCCCATTCAACATTTATTATGCACATTTTCCCTGAAGGAATTTCCACCAGACCACAGTTCAAAACCACCAGAGCATTTATGAGGCAGACGTATTAGTAGTTTATTTTATCTTTTGTTCAAAGCACCTGGAGTACCACAGCCGAAACATGTCGAGATCATATTGGAAGAAGGTTGCTCATTCATAAGAGAGGTGACAAAAATTAAATGCTCGGCATTTAAACAGAATGGGCCTCGGCTCTTTTTCTCTATTCTGTCTTTAATGATACATTAAGTGTTCACCTACCTCCTCAGTCAGTCTTTGTTCATCCTCTGCTATAAAGCATAGAAGGAAATTTTTGTAAGGGTTGTTGATGAGATATCAGTGAAATTCTAGTGTTTTCCTCTTGAGACAAGTTCTCTGTGTAATAAGGGTAAGATAGGCTGAGATTTGATGTATTCAGACTGAATGTTCAAGCCGTGGGCTATGATGTACCTGATTGGTGTGGTTCTAAATATGACAAGTACATTTCTTTGGATCCTGATCTAATGCAGCTGGTGATGTTTTCCTTTCTCTGTATTTGTGATTGACTTGCTTCATTTCACTATGTTTCTTCAGGCTCGCATCAGAAGTTTGGCATGAGATTTACCCTTGATAGGTACCTCATGTTGCTACTCTCCCAACCTCTTATGTTTTCTGCTTATATGTGTGTCTGAATACTGATTTCAAATGGTTTAACCAGTGTAGTGGATGTTATTTCCTACTCTCTGATGTATGAATTAATGAAATCTGTGTTTAGATGTTCTTGTTAGGATTTAGTTGGATGAGTTGAGAACACTGGGAGGTCTAGGACCCTGTCTTTGCCTCACCAGGACCTTTCCATCCCAATTAACCCTATCTAAGGTCCCTTGTTTTGCCTCTGGTTTTGTCCAAGCAGGTCCGGAGTTAAATTACCTCTGACCTGATCTATAGACAGAATCGGATGGTTCTCCCTCACCCATTTTCAGTCCTTGATGTGCCATTCCATAAACCATCTTTAAGATCCAGATGCTCTAGATGACTAGCCCAACTGAATCTTGTGCATTGAGCACCAGTAAACCCTTTCTTGACTCCATTTCCCAATGGCCTTGATGTTCCCTGAGATATCTATTTCTGTCTAAGCTTCCTCTTTGCTCATCCTTGTCTTATATTGGGCCTTTCTTTCCTGATTCCCAACAACCAAAACAACAAACCTAAACAAACAAATCATGTGCCTCATAACTAACCTAAAACATTAACATTTGAGCTTCAAAGACTTACAATTTGACTATCATAGAGAGATCCCTCTCTAGACCTAGGAGGGCTAGATCCTAAGGTCTAAAAGTGGTTCTATGTTGTCTCATCTTTTTGTCTTGCCAACCTGGCCAGAACATGGGAACCCCAACAGCTCCCAAACCTCTCCTGAGTGGGCACTCAAAGACCCCTGAGAATGAGGGTGGGATTCCCACTCAGGAACACCGTTGTGCTAAACAACACATCAGACCCCGCTAAACAGTTGAAGTGTGCAATAAGTCATAACAGACCAAAAACATAATAATAATCAACATGGCCTCTATGGCTGCCTTCCCCTTCATTATATGCATTGTGAGCCTTATCACCTTGGCCTCCACTCATTAAATCCGCTACTCTCGTGGAGAATTCATCCCATTAACATTGCATTTTCTCTCATTAACTATTCACTCTCTCCATACCAGTGTTGTTGATTTGGTCAAAATTGACCCCATCCACATGCTCCAACCTCTATTCACACATGAGGGTGCTTTATCCAGCTACTAAGATGCTACTTATTCACATTAGGAGTGAATTTATTCCTACTAAGGAGATTTATGGGTCTCCCTACCCTCTTATTCCTCTATCTAAGTGGAAAAAGCAAAATTTAATATTCCAACTAGCTAACAGCTAATTTGGAATATTATAGTCCTCCCCTCCCAAATGTTGCTTTTCCTCAAGCAACTATAAAGGTGAGTGCTACAAAACTTCTCCTACTTCCCTTGTGACACCTCCAAATGATAATATACCTTCATGATCTAAGTTTCCCCCAATCAATCCATCCCTGAAATCCTCCTCCCATGTGCTCATGAGATGCTCCTCCTAAGTGCTCAAGTTAACCAAATGGCTCAGCCCATAAGGAAACAAGAGATATAATGTAGCAACCATATACTGTCCAATGTTCTCCCTAAAGCATGAGTCATAAGGCGTGTGGGGAATATCGTTCCCAATGGGAAACTCCAGTCCGTGTGCCATCCCTCCAATCATGCCAACAACAATGATAAAAACATCATCAACATATGGGATCAAAATAAAATACACACTATCTGCCATATGAAATACCGGAGGAGGGTAATATTCCCTCAAGTGGAACCAGTGCAGTGTTACTCCTAACTTCCTCAGAATATGGTATGATGAGTGGTTTCCCAACCACTTTCTTACTACCACAATCCTCTCACATTCCTATAGGAGGTGAATAATGTGTGGTGTCCATTAAGCACACCCTAAGTAAGATAGCATCTCCCCAAAATCTCCTAGCGAGTGGCCATCCTCATCACTGCTTATGGCCCCAAATGGACCAAGCATTCTATAGGAAAAGGTGCCCCATTTTGGAGAAATGAATTGTACATGGATGGAAAGGAAATACAAATACTCAGTTAGTGGATCATTATGCACAAAAACACAATCCTAATCATGTACCTTGAGCAAGCTAGTGAAGTGTCTCATAGATGGGCCTCCCCTCATTCCCATTGAGAAAGGAAGTGGCTATGACAACTCTGCCAAGTAGTTGTGTCTCTCCTTAATCTCTAAACAACCCATGAATCTCCTGATATGCTGGTGCATATCCTCTTTGAAGCCTTCCCAAGTGAACCCCTCTATGATAGTTCGATATGCTCTCATGAAATCAGTGTTGCTGGGGAGAAAACCCCCATATGCTACATGTATAAGCTTCTCCTTGAGATTAGAAACTGTATTCAAGAAGATCCTATTCTGACAATAGATGATTCCATCTCTCACTGCATATCTCCCATCTGACAGCTGGCCATCAAGTACTCTCCATGAGAAGAGATCCTTGGAGTATTCCACCAACAGTTGGGATCTCCAATAAGGATCTATACTCAATAATGATAGCGTTGTTGGTTTGCAACATAAATCACTTGTCATGTTGATGCCCTCTTCTTTGACATATCCCATGCCAAATTCATATGCCATGATGCTGATATCCTTCCTCTATTGCCCCTCCTGTAGTTGCTCCTACTCAAGCAAAGGTTTAATTTTTTGGAGGTTAGGCTTCCATAGGAAGCTATCACCCATCCAAAACCCTCTGAGTTTGGCCAATGTATGTATGATTTTCCACCACCCGCTACCATATGTGGAAGATTCCTCCCTATGTGGAAGTATCTTTTGGTTCTCCAAAGCCATGGAATGATCTCCTTGCACCATGATGGTGCCATCATCCATCCTTGAAACATCTCATCTTAGTGAGAGTTGGTAATATTGATACTGGGAGAATGTCTCGCTCCTCCTTGAGCCTACTCAAGACTCTCTTCATTGTGCCAAGTTCTCCCAAGGTCCTCACCCCTCTTGGATCTATCAGTGGTGTAATATGTTGTGATAACTCTCCCATCAACTCTTGGTCTAATGGACTTCCTGGTGGAATGCCTCTAAATAGTAATGTGTCATAGGCCAAAGTCAACTACATAACTAAATGGGATGTTGGGGCCGTGCTTCCACTATGCAAATCCAACGATGTTTTCTGTATGGAAATTGTGTAAGAGGGATGAGTGTGCATTCCCCTAATCACCTGATGATTACCACTCTTTTTATATATCCATTCCATCTATAGAGTCTCCCAATTTGTGGTTACCTTCCCCAAAGTAGTCATCCATTGCACACCCAATATCACATTGGTGTTAGGGATATCAACCATAAAGAAGTGATCAGTCAAGGTGTATGTTTCCATGGTGATAGATAATGTCGAAACATACTTCATGCACTGCATGGTTCTAGATCCTAGGACCAAAACTGAAAATCCCGCAAAGTCATCAATAGGTATTACCCTCCCCTACACTAACTGGGCATCAATGAAGTTGTGGGTAGCCCCATTCCCACCTCCTGGTGGTGGTGGATCCTCTCCTGCTATCCCAACATTGTGACCTCCTTCTGGTTCCTCTTCTTCCTCCTCTTCATCATCAAAGCATACCTCTATATAGTGTGCCTTCCCTTCTACACATCTTTGTCCAGGTGCCCATGGTTCTTGGCATGTGAAGCAAATATTCCTTCTCCTCAAGTCTCTTCATACATCATCACTAATAGGTCCTTTGTTTTGGCTCTCCTTTGAAGGAGGAGCCTTCACATCTTTCCCCTTTGATGGAAAAGTGGGATTTTTCTAAAATGGTGCCTTTTCCCTTGGCAAAGCATCTTGTAGATCTCTAGCCCTTTCAACAACATCTTGAAGGGTAGTTGGCTTGGTTGATTTAACCAACCCATGTAGAGGCTCTGCTAGCCCATCAATAAACATATAGACCCTCCTAGCTGTAGATAAATCAGGAACCATAAAAGAAAGATTTAAAAATTCAGAAATGTAATTTTCTGGATTACCTGACTATTTGAGCTTAGCTAGCTCAATAAAAGGTGCCTCTGGATCTTTTCGATCAAACCTCTCCACCAACCTCCTAGTGAACTCTGAATATGTAGTCACATTGGCATGCCCCAATGTAGAAAGACCATGAAACCACCAATCATGTGCCTCACCCTCAAGGTGAAGTGCTTCTATTTTGATGGCTTCCATCTCTGGTTCTTGGTTCAACTGGAAGTATATGTCTAGCTTCTCCACCCAAGACTTGGCTATGCATTTGGATGACCCATCAAAAGCGAGGAAGAAAAATCTACCCATAGTCTGATGAAGATCATTATATTGTATGAATCCTCCACCTTTGTTGTGATGTCAGGGTCTCTTGTTGTCCTTGATTTGAAAAATTTCCTCAAAGCTCAAATGATCTTTGAATCTTTGAGATTGAGAATCATGCTCAAGAAATTAATCTTCAAGAGTTTCTTGTTATTGAGATCCTCCATTTCCCACTATTAGAAATGTCGGCATAGTAGAGTGTTGGTAAACTTGTTGCCTCACTAGTTGATCATGCCAGTGATGTGAAATTTCGGAGCCTTCTCCATGTAGAAGCATTTTAGAGGATTCCTTGTGTCTATCCATCCTCATGTCCTTGATTTCTCTTGCAATATCTTGCATGGCTTGGAGAAGAAGCTTGGGAAACTCCTTGTCATCCTCTTCTCCTGATATGGGAGTCTTTCCCTTATATTCTCTATTATCTGTATAGTCACATCTCCAGTTTCTATTGAGATACCTCTTCTCTCTTTATGTGAGAGTCTCTCCCTCTTTTGATTACATATTGCCTAAAATACATAGGATGGGCCAAGATTATGCTCTAATACCACTATAATATCCCAAAATAGGAAAAGCAGTAATATAGAACACAAAAATGGAAATAGTATTGAATAAAATTACACCAAAAATTGAGACAAACATAGAGCCATTTTATTATGCAAATCATCGGCAAATGTAAAATAAACATGGGCACAACTCAAATAATCGAGGCAAACAAGCCTCCAATGAATACATATGCCAAAATATGAAATTTTTCTACATAGAAAATTGCTGGAGAACTAGTACAGTGCAGTCCCAGTGAATATAAATATAGCTAGAAAATAGAATAACATGTATCTACTGATATATGGCTCAAAAAGTGTCGGGAATAGAGATCTAGGCTCCCAAGCACAAATCCAAGACAACCCAAGAAGGCTTTCCATAAATACACAAAATACAAAATGGTGATCTATAGCCCTAGGACTGAAGAATCATTGCAACTAAATAATTGGAAGGAAGTGGCTGAAAATAATATAGAAATGTATGGAACTACTCCATTAGATCCTCCAAGTGAAAGGTTGATCCCTTCATTGAAAATCTAACCCTCCAATTGAAGCACTGAACCCTCCTTTGCAAATGCTCTCTGAGATAATGTAGTCCTTGAAGGAAAATACAATGTAGGAGGTGGTAATAGCTAGGCCTAATTCCAAATGATGAAATTATGATCTAAGACCTTCCTTGCTGGCCTCCAAATGGAAAGGCTACCTCGCAACTAAAAAATAAAACCTATAAAATGGCCATATCAATCCTCCATTGCCTCTGCCCTACAAAAAAACACAACCTTGGAAGAAACTATGTTGTAGATGAAGACTGAAGCTGGCCTAATACCGGAATGTGGATATCCAGCTCACAAACCTCTCTTGAGTGGGCACTCGAAGTCCACCGAGGATGAGGGTGGGATTCCCGCTCAAGAACACCCTTATGCTAAATAGCACAACAGACTCCACTAAACAGCTGAAGTGTGAAATAATTCATAACAGACAAAAAACATAACAATAATAAACATGGCCTCTATGGCTTCCTTCCCACTGATTAAAGCCACTACTCTCATGGAGAATTCCTCCCATTAACATTGCGTTGTCTCTCATTGACCAGCACTATTGATTTGGTCAAACTTGACCCCATCCACATGATCCAACCTCTATTCACACATGGGATTTCTTTATCCAGCTCCTAAGATGCTCCTTACTCACATTAGGAGTGATTTTATTCTTACTAAGGAGATTTATTGGTCTCCCTACCCTCTTATTCCTCTATCTAAGTGGCAAAAACAAAATTTAATATTCCAACTAGCTAAAATATAATATGGAATATTACAGGGATATTGGTTCCCTTGTCCCTGGTTGGTGTATGAGTGCTTGGGTGACTTTCATGACAGTAGGTTGTGATACATTTTGAGTAGAATCGTATGAGTATCCAGGGTATTGATTAATGCTGCCTAGGTGTCCCTGGGCCAAAGACTTGATCAAACCATCTGTAGTACCGAGGTGAATGGTACTAATGCTACCTAAGTGATATTAGGCTAAAGTCCAGATCAAACTGTCTACAGTATCGACACACATGGTACTATTGTTGCCTAGGTGATCTTGGGCCAAAGACTAGATCAAACCATCTATAGTATCGATGCACATGGTACCATCACTACAAGGAAAAGACCCTCTAGCGGATATTTTTGAGGAACCCATTATCAAAATACCCCAGACATCTATTTCTAGCAGAGGTTACTAGAGGAGTTTGGTGGGTAGAGGGTTTTGCAGATGCTTTCTGCTCAGTGCACTTATCATCCAAAACCGCACCGATGTGCTCAATAAGAGAAAAAATCGGTGTGCACAAAACATTGGCACACCAGACACCGTGCACTCCATACACACCTACCCGGTGTGTCATATTATTGTAGAGAAACGGTGCTTTACAACTCTTCCACACTGGTGTGTCATAAAACACTGTGCTAAAATAGAAACTCCTCGATGTGGTATTAAGAAACTGCACCGATGCGCCTATAAAACCCCATGCATCGAAACAGGGTTAAATAAAAAAAATTATGGCCAAAAAACCACATTTTTCACTTTTATCAGTTCTCTAGAGCTCTCAAGCACTGGTGCAATTTATCCTTGTTTGAGACGCCCTGACATCGGTGCTCCCATTGCACCCATTCCACGCACTGCTGTTGTGCATTGCCCACCAATCTTCAGCTTGCATTTTGCAAAACGGTGGTCAAATTTCCTTTTGAAAAATCTACAGCCAATATGCCTCCTCGACGGTCAAATGTACAGGTAATTTTCTTGTTTTTCCATAATTAAGCTTTTTAGCAGATTAGAATTTCAAATAACCTTAAAATTAACCATTTAAAAGAAAAGAAAAAAATTATTGTGCGGTGCACTCGAGCTCTACAGCTCACACCAGTAAGCGGTGTTGCCTATAAAATTTACAGGCCGCACTACAACCGATGCTAATGGTATCCACACTTTTTCTGGGGTGGTACCAAAAGGCGCACCGTGTTATTTTAAAATTTAAAAAAAAGTGCGGTACGGTCATTTAGCTGGCCACACCGTTGACTATGTGGAATAGCGGCAACACGGTGCATTGACGGAAATATCCGCCTCGGTGTTTGTCAGCGCACCGCATTCAGCATTCCGACAGTGTCAATGGTGTGACATGGTAAAATACTGCACTGTTGACTATGTAATTAGTCAGGAGGTCCTTGTGCTGACACAACTATACACGCTAGGGCGTAGAGTTTAGTCTGCGCACCGCACTCTTGACACCATACATAGTCAATGGTGTTCTAAAAATTTTCAGTTGCACTGCCTATGGTGTGTTGATGTCATCTGGGGCACCACCCTCGATGCGCGACAAAAAAAAGACGCATTAGAACCAGTGCATGACTGGTTTTTGTGGCACAGTGACTGTTTTTTTTTCAAAAAAATTTATATATGTATATTCCTAAATATATTTCTCATTTAATAAAAAAAAATTATTTAATATGTCAATCATTCAGAGAGAATAGGGGGAACAACAACAACAACAGGCAGAGAAGTATAACATGGTTCGCCTATGGGAGGCACGAGAGAGGGAGAGAGATGTGTACCCTCACCCTATTACAACAGCTACCGTGGGGTTCCTAGGGCAGGTAGGCCTCCTCAGGTTCTATGAGGATGCTACTTCCATAAAGGGCTATGGTGTGTTTTTGAGACATCTTATTCGCAGGTAAAATGCCCACCGACAGGCTTTCCAAGTTGGTCCTAACCAGTGGTACATGCCCATTGAGTAGGATATATATTTCATTATAGGGCTGTTGAGGAGAGGGGTTGATTTTCCCTCGTTCCCAAAGGTTCCGGCTGGTTGTGTAGCAAGGATTCAGTTAGTGTATTCCCAGAGATACATTGGAGCAAATGTACTATCTCCTTCAGCTTTTCAGGTCATTGGAGGTCAGTTACATATTGGTGCATTTGGTAGTGAGGAGGTGTAGTGCATCTCACTTCTCATTTCGACCATTTCACACAACACCAGTGATGGGAAACACATTAATTTCTTACTTCTATATTATGTTGATTCTTTAGTATAGGAGCCATGACTTTTCAGGTGGTATGCCATTTTTTTGTGGCAATTTTGTACAGCCTTAGATAGATGTCATTCTCATGCACAAAGGAGGGTTAACTTCCATTTTTCTTCGGAGATTTTTTGTTTATTTTTTGAGAGGTTTCCAGAGACGAGGCATACTTTTGTTCGGTAGCCTCATAGGCCGATGCTCGAGGCGCAAATGCACATGTGGGGGAAGATGATGCCCGAGAGGGGCGAGACTATGTTTCCAGTGAGGATATCGCATGACGCACTGGAGTTGCTAGCCATTGTTGATGACTTGCATCCCTTCATTATGGTGTTTGTCCTAATGCTGGATTGGATTGGTGAGGGTGTGCCAACATCCTCTTCACACATGATGAGCTGCCAGATGATATCGTAATATTACTGTTTTATTTAAATTTATTCTAACATGTTATTTAACTTGTTTTTATTAAATTGTGTAACGAAATTGTCTAATTATTGTTGTGTACTTATATATATTTTGCAGACATTGGGTTTTTGATGGCGAGAACATGTCGATACCACCACATGATCTAGGTGTGGATCCTTATGATGATCAAGGCATGCCAGATGTCGAGGATCATTAGGAGGTCGATGCAAAGAGAACTACTCTTGCTGGTGCGTCGGTACTGCCTTTTGCTAAGCATGATCGCCTTGATACTAGATACAGGATGGAGTTGGGCAACCAACTCACTGCATTGATTATTGAGGTGGCATCAGGCATGCTCATATGAGAGACATATAGGCTTATGGCAGGCTGTTATAGATGTGGAGAGGCATGCCGCATGACATGTATAGGCTAATGCAGCATGTCGTAGGAGTTACGACCTTAGTTATGAGGCTCAGGAGGACCGTTGCACATTATAGGGGTGGTCGAGACGTAGCATGTGATCGACAGTCCATGAGCAGTGACTCATCATCTCATGATCGTTCACCTCGCACCACACCAGATGAGCAACCTCCACTAGCATCTAGCAGGAGTCATCATGGATATGAGTCTGGACCATCAACCGTCGACGCTGCACCATTAACTGAGTAGGCCTTGACTAGTACTGCTATTGATGTTGTACCAACAGCTGATCCATGACATTTATATTACAGTTGTATATTTTTTAACATTATTCAAATATATATATATATATATATATATATATATATATATATATATATATATATATATATATATATATATATATATATATATATATATATATATATATATATATATATATATATATATATATATATATATGGCCCATGTATTTTATGTTCATGTTGCAGTTGTACTTAATTTACATGTTGATGATCATCATAATGTTTATATTGTTAGGTCATGTTAGATATGTTCATTTAATGTGAAGCTTGCAGATAGATGTGTATGTGATAGCATGAGTTATTTGACATGAGATGTATATTTCATGTTTGTGTTGTGATGATGTTATACAATGCTAATTGTGTTTTGTTAGATGATCATGATCACGATGATGTTAGTGAATTTGAATGTGTTTTTTAGTCAAATATGATGTTTGTACAATGGTTATCATGATTGTGATGTTTATTAATTGATTTAATATTAAATTACCATGATATTTATTAAATATTATGTCGTGATTTTAATTGAAATTGAAATTTTAATTGTATGTAAAATTGTATTTGTATTTGTAATTGTAATTTTAACTATAATTGTATGTAAAATATTTGATGTAAAATTTTAATTGTAATTGTAATATTTAATTTATTGTGAAATGATTGTAATTGTAATTTTAATTGTAATTGTATATATGACCAATTATAAAATTCTAATTCTAATTCTAATTGTATGTAAAACTCTAAAATTGTAATTGTATTTGTAATTGTATGTAAAATATTTGTAAAATTGTAATTGTAATTGTAAATGTAATTCTCATTCTAATTCTAATTGTATGTAAAATTCTAAAATTGTAATTCTAATTCTAATCATAATTGAACTTAAAATATTTGTAAATTTTAATTGTATTACTGTGAAATTATTGTAACTATAAAATTTTAATTGTAATTGTAATTGTATGTAAAATTCTAAAATCGTAATTGTAATTCTAATCGTTATTGTATGTGAAATTGTAAAATTGTAATTGTAACTGTAATTCTAATTCTAATTGTAATTTTAATTGTAATTGTATGTAAAATATTTGTAAAATTTTAATTGTATCAATGTGAAATGATTTTATTAAAATTTGTAAATTTGTAAATTTGTAAATAATTGTAAAATAATAAATCTCGAATAATATGAATTTTTGTAACATAATAAATTTTAGAAAATAATGCAAATAAATTCATGTACTTCAGAATTATCATTATTTTATTATGATCTTACATACCAAAAAAAATAACTTTATACAGTACGTCATTTCTACTGAAGATTCCTGGTTTTTCATTAGGTGTGATTATCATCATAACCTGCATCGGTGTGTCTTAGTACTGTAGTGCATCAGTGCTTCACAACTCTTATGCACCATTGCGTCATTAAACACCACACCAAAACATAAACTGCGATCTTACTAAACCGCACCAGTGCGCCTATAAAACCTCGCGAACCGGAACAGGGTTAAATAAACCTCACCCGAACCAGGTATGTCATTGAAATATCTTTTCTAAGAAGGAAAATTTATTCTATAAAGTGTACTATTGGAGCAACTGAGGGTTCGAATCGAGGGCAAGAGTTTTTCTGAGGAGATGAGGGTTTGAAAAGATGAGAGTTAAAATTTTGGCTGAGAATTTTATAGCAGAGAAAATGAGTGATTCAAACATAAAGACGAAAAAATATGCTTACAGGGATGTAGACAACTATAGAGCTTGACAAAGTAGAAAAGGAGAAAAGTTTTATGAAAACTCTGAGAAGGGCGGTCAAGAAAGCTCAGTTGAGACCGACAAAGAGCATTTTTTTGAGGTCAGTGATAAGGTTAAGAGGTCCCATGATGGAGAAAGGGAGAGTATAGTTTATGGCAGAGAAATACTTGTCGATGCTCTCAAGACTAGCAAGGTGAAACAATCCTTCGAAAGCAAGGAGTCCTATTCACTAAGGGATGTTAGAGAGAGATCAATTGAGTCTCTTGAATGAGCCAAGAGATCACATGAAGGTAACGATTCTCATTCTTACAAGGATGGAAGGGAAATATTGGACAATAGAGAAAGATCAATCGAGGCAGTCGATAAAGCAAAGAGGCACCATGAAGGGAAGGATTCTCATTCCCTTAAGGACAATGGAGAAAGATCAATTAATGTTGTTGATCGGGCTGGTAGGTCCCATGAAGGGAAAGATTCTCTAGAATGTGTTTAAAAGCAGCCAAGAGTATTTTCCGAGCTTCGTTTGGCTTACATAAACTTTTACCAGCAAAGCTAACATCACATAAAATCACATCTTTGGCTTTCAATTGAACCTGAATGGCATCTCTAACTTGTCTGAGCTGTGGTCCTATGGATAACGAGGAATATCACATGGAAGGTACCCAAAAATCCATAATTTTGAAAGTATAGGTGAATTAACACTTATCAAAGAACGAAATGCTGAAAAAAATGCGAACAGGATACACTTAAGGATTCCCTAGTTCCATTTGTTATTTAAAATGATGCTCTCTCTGGATGAAACCAGTAAAATGTTTGCTTGTATTATAAATGGAAATCCAGTGACCATTTTTGTGGGAAGAAAAGCATAGATACCTGCAACTACCATATTTCCACCTGCAAATCAGTTTCCCATTGGAAAATATAATATAATATCCCATTTTACAATGTCTTTCCTATGCTCAACCCTATACTCATTTTCTACAGGAAACCATTGCCTCCACATGTAATAATTGCATCGTCTAGTTGAAAATTGATCTTCTTCTGCTAACAAATGTAGAATGAAGGACTTATTTTCATTTCTCTCAGAACATTCAAGGTTAGTTTCTCATAAAATAGAGATTGTATAAATTTTATTAAGATCAAGATAGAAAGCACAAAGGAGAAAAGAGGAAATTGGATGCCAAGATGGAGGAGGAATTTACAAATGAGAAAACAGATCATGGGGCACCTTTTTCTTGTTCCATGTTATGGAAAGGTTCAAGTTTATTTTTCTGAAACAAGAAGAGGTGTAGTTTTGAAAAGAAATGACACAAATACTTTCACAACAAAATTTACATTTCCAACATGTCTAATTTTGGTGTACACACGTAAAAGTAATTTCGGTGCCTCAACCACAAATTGGTGCTAATGTACAAATAACCACATCAGTGCATTCTAGTTACTACACATCAATGCATTTTAGTTTATATGCATCGGTGCTGTGTTACCAATGGACGCAATGGGGCGGTGCTATTAAGTGACGCATCGTGACGAATAAACGCAAATAAAAAAACCGCAACTCCATTTTCTTTAAGTGAAAAATAAATGGCAAATTGAAAAATGGGTAGAAAAATATTTTCAAAAATCTAATTTCATAAAACAATTCTTTAAATACTAAACACTTTTCATTATTTCATTATTTTTGCTAAAATTTTTAGCTAGAGATTTGCAGGAGACATACCTAGAGCAAGAGACCACGAGAGCACTGTGGAGCAGTGAAATACGTTCAAACAGAAGTATTCAGACAATCAGAATCCTAACGTCTGGTGATTCAAACCCTGTAGCATAGAATTTCAAATGATCTCATGATTAAATTTGATTATTTTTTTTATTTTTTCTGCATTTTTTTTACTTTTTATGTAGTTTTATCCATTTTTACCCTAAACCCTTCATTTTTTATTTTTTTTGGTTCTGCCCTTTCTTCTCCATGTTTTTGTGAATTCAGAATTAGGGATTTTCATTTTAGATTGGCATCCAACCCACAGGTTGAATTGCATAGTTGGATCCCAATCCATGTCGGCCCTTGCATGAATTTTTGAAAAAAATGGATTTTTTTTTTTTTTTTTTTTTTTTAATCGATGCGCCCTGTGTAACCTAGTGCACTAGGCGAGTACTGTGTAATAAAAATTTTAAATATTCTTTTTTAAATCAGTGTGCCATATCTAAAATAGGGCACCGGTGTGCTATGTTACGAGGATAACACCATACGGTCTATTATATTGTTTGTGTGGCGCATTTATAATACCCCCATGCACCAACATCAGTGCGTACATCATGAAAGGTGCACCAGTTTCTTGAGATTTAATTTTTACCTAAAAAGTTGACAATTTATTTATAAATATATTAATGAATGAAATGGCACCAGTTCAGATTGATAAAGAAATGACTTACAAGAGATCAAGTAACAAAAATACTGATAACACATCAAATAAAGCAAAAAAGGCAAGTTCTTTGTAGATTCTTTACAAAAAATATTGTTTTTGAACTATATGTAAGTTTAACTAATATGTATTGTTTATTGTGTATCATGGAGAGCCACGAAATCACGAAGCTCGATAAGATTATTTCTGATCTAGGACTAGAAGATCTTAAAATCTTGACGGAAAAATTGTAAAAGGCTGAATTAGGTGAATGAAAAAACACTATCGTTCCAATCTGTGTTTCTTTTTTTAATTTTCATTAATAGTATACTTAAAATTATTAGATAACATGTGTCAAACAATCTATTAATTCACATATTTTTAACGTTCTACAGGGACCAACAACTCAAAAAAGGAATGTTGTTCTAAGAAAAGAAAAAAAATAGAACATGCAAATGAAAATGAATTTCTCCTTAGCTCATCTGGAGTGGTGTTGGAGGTTAACAAAAGGGGGAAAAACTTTTAAAAAAGTTTGAGGGATCTAGTGGAATGAATGTATAGACGTTCTTTCCACTTACAATACAAAACCCAATCCAATGATTCAAAGAATCAAATTTTATTTAAACTACAGGAAGAGTTTCCAAAGAACTGGTCAATGAGACATGTAAGACTTTTAATAGCAAAAACGTACAACAACAAAAAAGAAGGAATGAAAAAGTAATATTCCTTTAAATGTTTGTCTAGAATTATTTATAAATATCACTTTTGTTATATTTACTTTTCATATATCAATGTAAAAATTAAATTGTTTATTGTCATGTTACATTTTGAGGAAGATTATGAAAATCTCAAAAGATGAACAAGCTGATATCAAAAATATGCTAATAGGAATTTCCAGAAAGGTGTACAAGGAGATGGTCAAAGAAATGGACAAATTGCATTGCAAGAGGAGCCATCTCAACAACAACGTGCTTCAAATGTAATATGTAATCATTGAATTTTTCGATCATTAGGTAGAATAAATAAGCAATTTAGCATTAAATATTAAAGTTCAAGAATTTTCTTGCAGAAAATTAAAGAAAATGGAAGCCATTCAGCACATAAAAGAGGATGACGAGAAAGAAAAGGGTTTATATCTAAGTTTGTGAGTAATTTTATTTCCTTATAACAACTTAAATAGATTTCATTTTTGTATTTTTAAAGTTGTTTTACAAAAATCATCATTGAATGTCTTCAAAAATGTGCTAACATACAAAGAAGAACCATCAGACGAATTTATTGAAATTGGGTTAAATATGGGTTGTGAATATATGTTGGCATATCATAAATTAATTGTGGAATTTGTAAGCAAGTATCGATCTTGTTTTACTTAGCTCCATCTATAATTAATAGAACAAAAAAATATTTTATATTAAATATATGATTTGTTATGGGGTATAAAACTTGTAGAAAACAAAGTATGGAACTGCGCAAATAGATGAAATTTTGAAAGATGGCATGGTACATGGTTTTGAAAGAATGTGTTTAGTTTATGAGTCAATTGTTTCTATGGTACGTCATTTTTCTTTTCGATTTATATTGATGTATATTATTTAATATTGAAATTTTTATTATTCTCACCAATGTATATACACTCATTCTAGTTTATTTTTATATTTGCAGATGGAAGGTGAAGAAGAAGAAAACAATAAACACCATGAACAAAACATTCCTGAAAATAACCGAAGTCATGGAAGTAGCTCTAGTAGTGACAACAGTTCAAGCGAAGAATGATGTTCACTATGTTTGGATATCAAAGCAAGGTGTTGTATTTTTTGAAATATTTTTCTGTGAAATCAGACATTTTGTTTAATGTAATGAACATAGTGTCCCAATTGAAAGACAAAGGGATGCCAATAATTGTCCCATTTTGTATGACAAAGACTGTCTTATTCATATATATATATATATATATATATATATATATAATAAAGTATGTTTTAATTTATTCTATTGCATTCTCCATTGTCGCTATTGCGTTCTCCATTGTCATTCTCAAATGCACTAATAAAAATTTAATTCATATGAATATTGTTATAAGATATATCTGTGTTGACTTTTAACGAATAATGAATTTTTAAAAATCACAATAATTATGATATGATGTAACAAATTAATCCAAACATCACATTCAAATGCATTAATAAAAATTTAATTAATATGAATATTGTTATAAGATGTGTCGACTTTTGATGAATAATGAATTTAGAAAAATCACAATGATTGCACTATCATAGGTCGATGTTTCTAAGAAATACAAAATGAACACTAGTGCATGTCAGTTACTGTACACTAGTGCTTTTGTATGCTGCAATGCACCAGTGTGTTTCTATGACCTATGGGCACTGCACGAATACCAAAACCAATTAAAAATATCGATGCATTTGTGCGGTACTGTGCACTGGGGATTTTATGTGAGACTATGCACTGGTGCATTTTTAAGACATATGGGCACCGCACAAATGCCAATACCAATTATAAATATTGGTGCATTTGTCTGATATGGTGCACTGGTGTGTTTCTATAAGTCTACGTATCGGTGCGTTGAGACGAACTATGGGAACTGCACAAATCCCAAGACCAATTGGTATGGCCCCGTGCGTTGTACCACCAAAACTGTGCCCGATGCGGTTTTATACCTTGACGACCCAGTGCAGGAACCTTCGACCACCCCAAGGCCACTCGTGTGTTGAAAACTTAGCAGCGCACCCATGAAAAAAGCATCCGTAATAACCTCCAGTAGCCCAATTTTTTTAGTTGTGTTGAATTTTCATTAAAAGCTCTGCCAAAACATCCGTAACCATAAACAGATATTGTAGAAAATGTTTTTTTTGACAATTTTTACCAATTTTATAACACTAAAAACCTCCTTTAGAGCCTCCACTGGAGGGTCTTTTCCTTGTAGTGTACTTTTTCCTAGGCAATCTTGTGCAAAAGACCCGATCAAACCATCTATAGTATCGATACACATGGTAACTCTTTGAGTATCATGGGTACTACTACTGCCTAAGTGATCTTGGGCCAAACACTCGATGAAAATGTCTGCAGTATCAACGCATGTGATAACTCCCTCAGTCTCCTAGGTACTGATTACTATTTCCTAGGTGATCTTTGGCCAAAGACCAGATCAAACCATTTGGAGTATACAACTTACCTGGAAACTCCATGAGTGTAAAGTTTGACAACTCAAGAGAGTGATACAACCAAGTTCCCTTGTCCTTGGTTTATGAATGGTTGTTGGGGGGAAGCTCTTTCGTTAAAATTTATAGTTGCGTACTGGGTCCCTTGTGCCAGAGGATATGGACCTCCCTATTAATGGTGGTACAACGACACCCTGTTGGTCATCTTTTGCGAAGGTGCATGATGACTCTGGTAGTCAGGTTGCGGGATGTTCTGTTTAGAATCATATGCATAACCGGGGTACAAAATGCTACTGCTTAGGTGATTTTGGGTGAATGACCCAATCAAACTGTCTGCGGAGTTTGACACACCTAGAAATTCTTGGTAAGTTTGTAGGTGCAGGGCATTAGGCAAGATATTGTAAATATATCTTGACTGCATATAGATTAGCTCGAGTTGTTGGGCCTTATTGATGGCTTCCTCTTCCCCCACATCCTTTTAAATATATGCGGTGAGAGTTTTCAAAAACAGGTCTAACAGAACTTGATCGTCAAGTTTGCCTTTGCACAAACTATGATGTTGCCCCCATTCGTGGAGATGGTCCGAGATATGGATGGCGGGTGTCTGCCAAAAGTGGGTCAGTAATTCCATCCCATAATCGTGGTGGATGGGTAACTGAAAGTAGGTAAGGAACACAGTAGTGACGGCGTTAAAAGTTCCATGTGTAACAGATGGTTGCTCCACATACCATTTCGTAGCTATACTGGTTAGGGTGCGTTAAAATTGTCTCAGTCAAACAGTATCGCCAATGATGATGTTCGATGAACACCACAGGTGGAAAGTCATAACATGATTTCCAAGGTCTTTCACTTGCTTCCCTTCAAAGTTTGGAATTTTTGAAGGGAGCTTCATGGGCATGGGTGGCCATATTGGGTTGTGTGCAATAGGGTCATTTGCTACTTAGTTAAATATGGCAGTTTTAATGAAGCTAAGAATGGTGATTACGAGTTGAGAGCCAATGCACACTATGAAGACTCAATTTTTTTGTTAGGTATAGGGTTTGTCTACTACATACCCATCTACGAGCTCACTTGGATTCCCAAATGGGTAGTGCTCCTCTTCCCCCTAGGGGTTGTGGGAGGAGTGGAATGTGGCAAACCTGTGGGGGTGCCCACTGGTGTGGAATTGGGTGACTGACGAGGGTTCGCAACTAATGATGCCCCAATAAAGGATGAACCGATAAGGGTGGTCATGTTCCACCTTTGAAGCCTAAATGGCGAAAGACCTGGAACCCCTCCTGGCAATGGGGGGAGGTCCAAAAGACGTCTAAAATGACGAGGTCTTGTTGGGTCCGTTATGGCGTCAAATACATATGGTTTTCGAAATATTTGAAAAGATAGATATTATAATCAAAGCAAAAATCCGATTGCATACATAAAACAAAGCGAAAAATAAAAGGTAAATTTTTCTTTAGATTAATCCTATGTGACCAGTCAATCAAAAAATATGCTTTTTTGGTTTTTGCGTATCATACTCAAATCCTAGAAGACCTAGTCATCCTCACACTCTCAAATTTAAATGGGCCTTGAGAATATATCTTACGAATGCAAGCACGACATCTCAAAATAACTGGTGATGCCCCCAATCAACCAAAGAAAATCGAATAAGGGAAAGGTAGAGGATCTAGTGCTGCCTGCACCGTCACCTATAGGGAAGGATGCCCTAGTTTTTGCCACTAAGTATCATCATCCAATGTGAGTATTCGAGTCTTGAGCTTATTTTTAATTCAACTACCACTACTGAGTATTACATGGGTCAGGTAGCCCCGAACAATACTGCACGCACTGGGCCTAAGCTTAACCCCCTCTAAATCAAGTCTCTGTGGTGCTTGCGTTTTCTATTCCACGGGTGGAGAGACAGATTTAAAAGCTCCCTAAAAATTCAAATTCTTTGTTTCAAGATGTAAACTAACCAAGACGGCTTATTTGAAGCCTACCCCCTTGGTCCTAACTTAAACTATAAATTCTCTTGTGGCACCTGTGGGGAGAGTTTAAATGAGTTTAGTTAAGTTAGTTTTAAGGTGGCTTTGATTCACTTAGGGTGTGAAAGTGTGTGAGCAAGAGGTGAACAATCACATAGTTTTAACATGTGGATATGCAGTGGTCCTTTTCAAATCCCCTATTAATCTGTGTTTGGTTGTTCCTTTCTCAAAAGAAAAATATGTGCGGATATGGGCCACTTACAATGTTGCCTAGTTAATATAAGTGATCAACTAAAGGGAGATGGTAAATTATCAGCAAAGAGTGTTCATATGCTTGCCTAGGGTCACCCAAAGATGCAAAGGTAGAAAATATTACTCTCTCTCTAAAGATAATTAAATCCTAGTCCCAAATCCTAGTGCCAAAAATTGAACTAAATTTAATGACTTAAAACTAGGAAAAATGAAAAAATTTAGCTAAGCATGTGTGGACTAGCGCCACTTAGTTTGGCTAATTACCTACGTGTTTTTTGGTGTCTATGCTCACAAACATAATTTATTTTAGAATGCAAGTAAATTCCCCCCTACTTAAACTATGTGGTTATTTTTTCAAAAATAAACTTGGAAATTTTAAAACTAACACCTAAAACTACACAAATGCAGCCAAGAGTGAATTTTAACCAGTCATTGAACACCTTATACAGTGCTAGTAGATTTTTTATGGGCCTCCAGTCACTTTACAAATAGGAAATGAAGGGAAATAGAAAAAAAAAAAATTTCCTCTGGTTTTTGTGTGCAAAATTCTCACATGGGTGTGAAATCTTCACGCAAGTCCCTATTGAACACATGCAGTCGGGGGCATTTGTCTGTGTAAAATCCGCGTGAATTTCCTGAAAAAATTTTTTTGGAGCTTCTGAGCTTTGGCCTCTCATTGAGGGTGAACAGGCAGAGAAGAAGAGAAGAGGGTTTGTTCAATCCAAACTTCAGAGCAAAGAAAGAGGTCTCTACAAAAAGGCACAACCACATTAACTAGAAATTAAAATCAGTGGAGTCACCAATCTTGTGTTGGTGGATTTGGTGCACGAGTGTACCAATCCACACTTGCTTAAGGGGAGTGGTTGTTTCCTCTTAATTTTCTAGGTACATGTAGATAAACAAAAGAGTTAGCAGGTTAGTGAACATGCCATAAAAAAAAACACACTACATAATGATATAGTATGCATATGTAGAGAGAAAACAAAACAGAACTAAACAAATAACATGAAAGCTCACATAGAGTCAAACAACACAATAATACTAACGGTGGCATATATGTCCCCTCTTATTGTGTGCTATTATAAATAAAAGATAGAACGTTTACACACTTGCCAAGTGGCCATTACAACTATGGAGTTCTAAGACCCGATGCAAGGATGTTTTTACCTCCTAGCTGCCTTGGTGCAAGGTCCCTCTCCCTACTCCAAAGAATTGGAGTTGTTGGATGGCCAACAACTAAATCCCCTCTCTACTTCTGCTCTGGATCAGACACTATTGGATTGCTTGGAAGAAATTTTGGGCAACATAACAATGTGCTCTCCCTTTGTTCATCTCTTGGTGGCCTTTTATAGATGAATTCAAACTTTCCTTCCCTCTCCTGGTACATTGGTAGATGGTGACCCGAGAGAGGGGGATGATTCCATTGTGTGCTCCCTTGAGGTCCCAAGGAGGTTTAAGCAGTTTTCCTTGGGCGGCCTCAAGTGTGGCATCAATTTCCTCAAGTGTGCCTTGTGGTCTCTTTCTAAGACTTCCACCACTCTCAGGTCTGGGCGAATTTTTGAGGGAAAACTGCGCAAAGGTGCACCTATCGAAGAAAAGTGTGCGCGAAGGTGCATTTTGCTAGTTTCTTGGGTGCACAATTTTATTTTTCTTCTAGATCTTAGAGATTTGTTAAAATTAAAAAATTCTTTAATGTGTCTTAGCCCTATAAACCCTTCTGCCTAACATTTAATAATGTCATTTTTCTTTTCTGGTTTTCCAGTGATAACAACATCCTCTACAAGCTAGTGTCAATTTCATCCTTAAATGAAGTCATGTTTCCATAAATAAAATTATATTTGTGATGTTAGGGTCCTGTGATTTGGAAAATTGGTAGACTAAATGACAGGGTAACATGGAACCAGTCTTTGGAGTCCTAGGACCTAGCCTTCGTGGACTCAAAGAAGGATCTCTCTATTGGGTGCAAAGGATGTGTTCTTTTTTCTCTAGGGTTTTGATTTTAGGCTAGTTATTAAGTGTAGAGTTTGTTGATTGTTTTGGTTGGGTAAGATGGTCAAGTAGGATAGGTGGAGTGAGAGTCTATCAAAGCCATTGGGCTATGGAGTCAAATGAAAGTCAAGGGTGTTTCAATGATGAATCAGAGTGCAGTGCAAGGCCAATCTAGCAAGGTTAATGGATCCTTAAGGTTATGAGTGAAATGGGATGGACATCAAATTTTGGAAAAACTAGGAGGTCTTAAATATTGATAGTTAAAAGCTATAATTCATGAGGTAGGGAAAACCATTAAGCTCAATGAACTATACTTAAACTGATAAATATCCAAGACAAACATTCTAGTGAAACATAGAAAGCATAAGAGCTTCTAACTTTAGTAAATTCACCTTCAAAATTTGGGAAAACATACAAGATAGCACAATAACTCAATCTATGAAGAGGGAAATCCTAAACATTATAAATAAAGCTATAAAGAACTCTGAAATAAGTTGGTAAACATGGACAAAGGGCAAGATAGAACAAGACCTCTTTGACTTAAACTATCAAACAATACTCCAAAGAAAGGTTCCAAAACAGAGTTTTAGACAGTCTCAAATAAGCAGGGCATACCATGAATCATATTTTTTAACCAACATATTGATCCATAAATGAAACTAAGAAGCATAAGGAGGCTTGAAGAGAAACTAGGAATTCTTCAAACACAACTAGCTGAGGAAAACATTAAGGCTATAACAACAGGAGGACTGAGGTGCCTCAAAGAGCATGTCTCAACCTATACTTTTCTGATTTATAGCAAAAAAGAAGAATGAAACATAATTAGAACAAGAAAACATAAACAAGTTAAGAAGACATCACCATTCACCAAGCTAAGGAATCCTGCAAACAAGCCTCTCCATCATCAAGCCAAACAAGCTATTCATCAACTCCACATCACCAATCTCTTCTCCAAGCTCATAAAACCATGTATATTGCTCTCAAAGCTCATCAAATGGTAAAAAAATACGTGAGGGCCTCATGCTCTATTTATGGACCAAAGGAGCACTAAAACCCTAAATATGGTAGGAAAATGTCAAATTCAACCATAAATGTCATTTATGGCCAAGAGACCATGCAAGGCCCAAGGCACGTAATATCCTAAGAAATAAATTCCAAAATAAATATTTGCACCTAATTCTAGATTGTTATGACTTAAAAAACTCAAAAATATCATTTTGCAATAAATGAGTGTGTTTTGTTGACTTTTGGTCCAAAACACACTTAGACAGTCTCTGTGTGCAGCGCCTCTTCAGCAGAAAATAGGGTCCTTTGTGACTAAGTTTTGGACCCCTTCCCGATGCCAGATTTGGCTCTGTGATGGCTCTTTGGAAATCCTTATGATTCTACTTTCCATAAATTCTTAGGTGTTCTTGAACGAGTGCGATTTTCCTGTCCAAAAACCCATTCTCCCAACACTTCTCTATGCGCAACACCACTCCAAGCAGAAAATAGGCTCTGTTGTAGCCAAGTTTTCGACCACTTCCCGATGTCAGATTTTTCTCTATGATGGGTCATTGGAAATCTTGTCAAGTTGAATTTCTAGTTCTAACTTTGGTTTTCTGAATGGGTGTCATTTTCCCATCCAAAATGCCATTCTGCCAAAATTGCTCTGTGTGTAGCACCTTGCTTGAAAATGAGACAGACTAGTCAAAATGTAGGTGTTTTTTGACCTTTTGGGGGGTCAAAACTGCTCCAAACGGTCTGAAATTTTGTGAGAAGACCACTGATGATAAGAGGAATACAAAAATGTAAATTTTTCAAGCTAAGGATGCACCAAATTTGTGCGTAGCGCCAAGGGTGCTACGCACAAAGGCCTCAAAATTTCAAAAACACAAAATTTTGTTCATTTTGGCCCAAAATTTGTGGAGAGGTCCCTCAAGAAGTCTTGGAAACCTGTTGAGGAGCCTTAGCCAAAAATACAAGGTATTCATGCTCTTTGCCTCTTTTACCTTTCTTACCTTTGCCCATTTCCTCCTTGCCTTTGTCAAGTTTTAGAGCTGATTAACCCTCTTTGATATGTGCATGCAAGTGGTGTAATGATGTTTTTAGGAGTGCCTTCATCTTGGCTATGACCCTTGGTGTTGTCATCATATATTTATATTTCACTATGATCCCCATCAATAATCCCATGCTCTATTTTATCACTGTCAACACCATCATTATCATTATCTTCTTCACTGCCTTCTAGGCTGTCACTTTGGCCTTTAAATTGATCACTAGCCCCTGCACTTGCTCTACTTAGGCTTTGTTATTCATTAGGGTCCCCTTATTCATCACTCTCTACACTATTACTTTTATTCTTATCGTCATTAAGAGACTGATTAGTGTCATGACTATCATGACTATCTTTTTTGTTGTCCTTTTTCTCACTGACTGTCCTATCAGTGACATTCTTTTTATCACTGTCTCCTTCATCAATGTCTTCACTATCTTCTTGGTCCTTATATTTTTCATCAGAACCACCTTTTTCTATACTTGGGAGTGTTGATTGGCATCATTACCATCAATTCCTTCCTCCAAGTGCTCACTATGTTTGTCTTCATGACTACCATGTTCATCTCCCTCTTCCTTGTCATCGTCATTTTCTTGCTCTTCCTCATTTAAAATATGTGTCTACCCTATTGATTTCTTCATCTCGAGACATGGTGACTTATTGTGTCTTTTAACAAAATGGTTTTTAGCTTGGTGAGAGCTTTAGGTCTAGGGAGGAAAATGAGTGATGGTGAGGGCAATTTTTTAACAAATGGAGGCAAAATGGAAGAAGTCAAGGAATACTTTCAAAGTTTAGAAGTGGGCTTAGCTTATATTGGGTGTATTTATGCTAATGATCACTCTCCAACTAGTAATTTCTTGCCCTATAAGGTTAAATGAGAGTTTTCCATGAAGATTAGGGTTTTTAGCCAATTTAGATTATGGTTACTCTCCTTTGATTATAGATGCAAAAAGACCACTTGGAGGGCAAAGAGAGGTGACCACCAACCATTTTAATTTGTGCAGGAGCTTGGGGCAAACTTTGAGGAGAAAAAGAGTGATTTTGGCCACTTCTTGATGACCTTGGCCAAAATTCCTCTATGCGCAGTGCCACTACCTGTGCACAACACCAGTCGGTTTATGCACATCGCAGTGTTATTTAACACTAGCTTTTCTCCCCTGTGCATAACGCCCAAAATTTTTGCCAAAAATGACTAGAGAAAGTATGTTTTTCTTCCTTAAGGGTTTTTTTCTCTTTTTTAGGAGCTAAATTAATTTGAAGTGGAACAAAGTCGCCTTTATACCCTTTGAGAGAAATAAATCAAAGTTCTAAACCCACTTTACTATTATTTTCAATATTTTTTCCATTTGAATTATAACCTTTTGTATTTTGCAGGGTTTTGAACGTTCTTTCAAGGCATCTTTTCTTCTTTTGTGATGATGGATAGCTGAGGGGAAGTATATGTTCTTTTTATCCCCTTTTCTTTTGAAAGCCCAGGCACTTGTTCAAACTATTCTTTGGCAGATATTCATCAAACTAAAAAACCCTGTTTTTACCTCCTTGGGCATTTTTTATTGTAGGTGACCTGAAACATGTCTTTTTCCCTTTGCATATTTGACAGTGATATGTCTTTTGATAGAGATGTGTGCATAAAGTCTACCATGTTTTGCACTTGGCCACTTCTGATCTTGTGCAGGCGCTAGCAAAACATTTTCCTTTGGTCTTCTTAGCCTCTTTTGGAGTTTGACATCTCATTTCTTCAGTAGTGAACTTGTGATTAGCATTAAACTTTTGATACTAAACCTCATGCTTGATTTTATTTTGATTATTTTTGAGGCCTTTGACTGCACTTGCAAATCTTAGGCCCTTGTACCGATACTCTTTTCCATTTTATCCATTTGGTGAGGTGGAATCAGTGCTTCTTTGTCAAACCCTAAAGGGAAGCTTGAATACCCTGTGAAATGCCATCTTCTATTATGAAGGAGGCCCTATCATCATTATTTTAATTTTTTGTCATTCTTCCCAAAAAAGACTGATTTTGACCAATTTTTGGCAATTCTGGCCAAACTTCTCCTATGTGCAGTGCCAAAAAGGGTCAACATGCAGACAAGTTTTGAGGACCTTCCTGAAGTCAGATTTGTGTCTGTGATAGCTCATTGGAAATATTAACCTATTTTATTTCCAAATATACCATTTTTTTCCTGATTGGAGTTGATTTTCCCTGTCAAAAGTTGAGCTTCCCAAGACTGGTCAAAAAGTGTTGAGTGATGGTGCAGAAATGCAGAGTGCTGGTGCAGACAAATTTTGGAGGCCTTCCTTAACTAAAAATTGAGCTCATAATAGCTCATTGGAAATATATTTAAGTATAGTTGTCGTTTTACCCATAAAAAAAGTCATTTGGACACCTCAGCTGTGAGAAAACCTTATTTTCCCAAGGTCACTCCAGCAGTGCAAAAATTCTTCTAGGACACCTGTGTTCTTTATATTTCTCCCAAACCATGCTACTTGTGTAAAATCTGAAGGAGGTTTTTCTTATTGGCCCTATGATGGACCAAAAAATCTCTCACATTTACCAAATTCATCTATGTTTGTTCAGAAACATATTTTTAAGAAAAACTGGCCCTAGGTGTGGCAAATGACTAGGCCCTTGGAATGAATTCTTGGAAAATGGTGGAGGCATGATGTTTATGAGTTGGTATTGCTTCATGATTGCTGATATGACCTACCATATGGATCTTCTTCTCTTATTCCTCCTTTCCATAACAAACCCTAGCTTAGTTGGTAGAGGAAATTAGGGTTTGGGGTAGGGGATTTAGGACTACCTTGTAGAGGGAGGGGAATGAGGGGGTTAATGGTTGTCTAAACTCTTGGGGAAATTTAGGGGGATAGGGATAGATGTTAGGGAGTAGGGGAAAGTGAAATTTCAAGGATTGAGTGAGGGTAAGGGGTCCAAAAGGTAAAAACACAAGCCTAGTCTTAAAAAGTGTCAAATTGTGGCAATAGACTAGGTTTTGTAGAAAAATGATGAATTTGAGGGATAGGAGTTGTTAGCCATCCATAAAATTTTGTCATATAAAATGATGGCTAAATCAAGTTCCTAAGTTTCCAAGAAACAAATTTCTACAAATCTATGAGTTCTTGGAACTTCACTGTGCCTTATGTTCAAAAGAAACCATCTCACTATTATCTTCACTTAAAAATCCTTCAAGGCAACCTGATAGTATAAAAGACTATTTCAAAGCCTCCCTTTTCCTTCGTTTCACCCATTCCATCATTTTTCCTTGAAAATCCCCTTTCCTCCTGTCAAATCCCTCTTTTACTTCCCTTTTATACTCCATTTCATCAAAATCCACTTTAAAAACCATTTAACCCATTTTCATTTGGTTTAAAAAATCCTTTTTACCTTACCCGAAATGTAAAAAACACTAAAAAACCCATAAAATTTTTTTTATAAGCTTTTTCGCTCCTTTTGGGCTTTTAAGCCCCTTTCGCTTTTTCCTCCATGTGCCTCGGCCCTGGAACCAAGTACTGAAACCTTGGACCCTTCCGACATTTGCCCCTGGTCCTTTAAAATATTCATAGGACCTGTCCCTTTCTTTTATATTCCCCACCTCTCTCCAAAACTCCTCTCCCTTTGTAAAATCCTTACCTCAACTAATGGCACCCCCATGCATCTTCACCATCGATCATATTTGATCTGATGACCATCACGATCACTCTCACCTTTTACCTGCGCGATAACCTTTCCGCTCTGTGACAAGACTTCTTACGTCAGCATGACCCCACCTCATTCTTCTGCCATGCATCTCCCCTCCCGTCATGTTCATTCTCAGCCTTAGATCTCCAGTCTGAAGATCTAATGGCTGTCGTGCCATTTCGTATCCATTTTTCCCCCTCCCCCCGTCATGCATCTTGAACGTGAAACTGCCGCTTTTGCAGAAGCCATGTGTTGAGCAATGAACTATATCGTGCTCGATAGACCCATTACCACTTACCACCCTTTTCTTACGCAAAAACCATTTATGGTTTTTCGAAACCACCAATGCTTTTTCAGGCCAATATTCAAAATTTCCCCTGTTCCACATAATTTCGTCCATGAAATCCTTCCCTCTGCATATTTTTTTCTCCCTCAATGCTCCTCCGATACCTTCCAATGCCTCCAAAGCAGTTTTATCCAAAAGATGAAGGGTTTGTTTAATAATTTGTTTGTGTTGCAGGGTTTTAATGGCAGCTAAGGTGTTAAAAGGTCCTCCACATCCAAGGAAACAGTGGCAAAGCCTAGGATGATGATCCTCAGGGTGAAATAACGAAGGAATGGGAGTTTTCAGGGTTTATTATCGAAGTTTGGTCAGTGATTCATAATCACTGACTATTATACGAAACCCTCCAGCGCAGTAGACCTACACACAAAGCAGAAGAACAGTGAAGAACAAAAATTAAAGATAAAAATTGAAGATAAAGGTTAAGCATAAAGTTCAAAGACAAAAAAACTTAATCTTTAGTTTAAAGGTTAAAATACACAGTTGGAGATAAAAGGATTAAAATTTAAAACAATCAGCATAGTGAATAAAGCAAAAAGATCATTAAAGAGGCCCTAAAGCAAATCAAAGGCTAAAATCAGTGATTAAAGAATTAAAGACAGACAGATTAGTAAAGGAAATCCTCTAAATGCCACATCAATGAGGCAATTAATCCTTGGAAAGCCAAAAATGCCACCTACAAGTTTATTTTCCTCAAAAACATACAAATTTAATGCACAATCAAAGATATTTCCAAAGACAACTCAGAAAGTAATTTCCAGCTACCAAAAGCCTCAAAACTCAACAAAAGTGACTGAAGTAGATAAAAGTTAATGTAAAAATCAATTAACAGAGTTAATACATTAGATATCTTCTCCATTAGGCCTCCCAAATGTAGAGAAACATTTACTTTGTATTAATTGAATAATTAGACCACCTTTTCACGCCACCTCCTCAATTTACCTATATATATCATATGAGAAGGCTGGTATTGTTGTTGGTTAGAGACTTATTGAATGTAAATAGTTGCTAAAGCTACTGAAGGTATGTTAGTAATTGAAGAAAGATAGGCTGAGAAGAGAAGTTTGAAGCTGTAAAGAGCTACTGGACTTGAAGATTGTAACTGGTTTGAACATAAAATATACAAGTTGATTTATGGGATCCTGGTCTATGTCAACAGTGATGTTTTTCTTACTATAATTTTTTTTTTCTTGTGTTTTCATATATTCCACTTTCTCTAATAAAGAACAACAAATTTAGATTAGGATTTACTGTAAAAGATACCCTAATTCTCACTGATAAGATTTATCTTTATGTTTTCTTCTAATTGTTCTTTGAGGATAATTCAATAGAGTATAACCAGTGAAGTTTTGGTGAGCCCATGTTTCCTAAGTACAACTTGAGATATTGTCTTTGAAAGTTCTTGAAAAATCTACTAAGTAAAGTTGAACTAGAGAAGTCTATGATTAGCCCTATCCTCTAGTTTATCTCCAACAGTTGCTTTGAAAAGATCCTTGAGGGTATGCCAAAAGCAGGATAGGTTCAAAGTCCTTACCTGATCTTAGGCTGCCCTTTGTTTTCTTATGTGTTTTCTTCTTTCACCACACTTCTTAATGTTCCATACCACAAAATCAATCTAAAGAGATCCATAGATATCAATGACTTGCCCCATAGACCACTCCTGAAACTTTTTGTGCAATTAAATCTTTTTGTGACTCCATAGCCCAATGGATTGATACTATCTCTTACCTATTCTATCAATTGAACCATTTTTTCAACTTACTCACACCTTTACCCTTCAAAAGACTTCCTTTATTTTGATGATATCCTACCCAACCAAAACAAACAAATCCCTTGTGCTTCATAACTAGCATAATATCGTAAACTATGTAGAAATTTGAATAATAGATCACTTATTCACTGATATTATCCTGATTACACACTATTTGAGCTTCATGCATAATACATAATCTCTTCTACCATTGATCATCAATTTGCGGAATTAAAAACAATCGCATGCGCACATTAAAACCATAAACAATCACACATATAAACACAGGATTTATGGGAAAGCTTAAATCTGAAAACCCCCAACTATCTGTATATTATAATGATAGATAACATGTAACAATAATAGTACAAACTCCTCACAAGCTCTCAGCACTATCTCCAATTGTTACACACAAAACAAGCTCAGATCATACATATCACATGCTCCAATCTGCTCCACCTGTCTGCCTGCCTCTACTATGCAATCCAAGATGGATAATTATGAGATCCAAGTTCGAATACCACCAAGATGTACTGCGCAATCCTCATTGGAAATCTCAATCAATGTATGTGAAAATATCATGTACCAGTATAGTCACAACTGATAGTCACACTGCTCTTTCACCTAACCTCTCCACTGGTCTCCACTGAACTTTCCATGCACCTGAGTTAACTGATGTATTCATTAGTTGATTTATGAGTTAATAATTAGTGAATTAATTTATAATTAATTCACACAACTCATCACAAGTGTATTAATCAGTTAGACTAATCACAACTAGTTCAACTAAGTTAAACTGAACACAACTCCATTAACTCCTCAATCAACTCCACCAAACTCTGTCACATGAGTTCTAACTAAAGTCAACCATGCAATAGCTCAACTAAATCCTAGGAATAGCGCAATTCCTTCTGTCAGCTACATGTGCCACATCCGTAGCTCAAACTGAAGTGCTCTAAGAGGATAAGATAATGTTTATAGTCCAAATATTATTAAGAGCTAATAATATTCGACATATCTATTTTTTGACTGGCAATCTAAAAATAGATTCCACCCAGTATGTCTAAAAATAGAAGTCCATCTATTTTTCCCGACTTGACCAACCATCCACAAATAGCATCTTGCAACTCATAGACCATGATCCATATGTCTAAAAATAGACATAGTCTAAAAATAGACTTTGTGCCAAAAATAGCTTGCGGGCCCACTTAGTGAAGGTGACTTCTTTCCACTAAGCTCCATCATCTTTTTGCATTCTCAACACTCCCTCTCAAAAATATATGGATTATCTACAACCCCTATCCTGCCTCTGTGGTATTCGAATTTTCTCCTGGTGAGCGCCTTCATCAAGATATTAGCATCCTGATCCTCCGTGGGAATGTATGAAAGTAACATGATTCTTCGCTGCACACAATCTCTGATATGATGATACCGAATGTCAATGTGTTTGGATCTATCATGAAATACTGGATTAGCTGAGAGTTTGATGCAACTCTGGTTATCACAATAAATCACAGTAGGCTCCAAGTGTGAACCGAACAACCCGACCAGGATCTTCCTCATCCATATAGCCTCGCATGCAGCCAAACTCCCTGTCATATACACGGCCTCTACTGAACTGAGTGCCACGGATCTCTGCTTCCTGTTGTACCAAGAAACTGCTATCGACCCGATACTGAAAATCCCTCCAGATTTTCTCTTTCTGTCCGTTGGGCTCCCTGCCCAATATGCATCCGTGAAGCCACATAACTTCACCTCATCCGACTGTCTGTACCAGAATCCATATCCCGATGTGCCTCTGAGATAATGTAATACATGCTTGCCTGGCTTCCAAAAGAGATTGGTAGGCTTAACCATAGCTTGTGAAAGCTAGTTAACTACATAGCATATATCGGGTCGTGTATTGACCAGATACATAAGCAACCCCACCAACTGTTGATAAACAGTGGCATCCACTACCTCCGCCGAAGTAGCATCCTCCTTCCTCCAACCACCAGGAAGAGGAGTATCAACAGGCTTGCAGCCATGCATGTTGAACTTCTCCAGTATCTCCCGGGCATACTTACCTTGAGAAACAAACAGTCCATCACTGCGCTGCCAAATTTCCAATCCCAGGAAATAATGAAGGAGGCCCAAGTCCTTCATCTCAAACTCTCTTGCGAGATCCTCCTTGCATGAAAGTATTAACATCTCATCACCTGTCAAAATAAAATCATCTACATAAAGTACAATGATCAGCAACTTACCCTCCACCACAATCTGGTATAGGTTAGGATCTGCCTCACTCTTGGAGAATCCAAGTCCAGTGGAAATAAGCATCTATCTGTGTGTACCAAGCATGAGGTGCTTGTTTCAACCCATACAACGCTCTCTTGAGCCTGCACACATGTGACTCGCTGCTGAAGATCTCAAAACCTTCGGGCTGCTCTATGTACACCTCCTCCTCAATGACTCCATTGAGGAATGCAGTCTTCACATCCATCTGATGAATGCGCCACCCCATCTGCGCTGAGAGAGCTAGGATCATCTGTATGGAAGAATACCTTGCGACAGGTGCAAAGGTCTCCTCATAATCGATCCCCTCTATCTGTGAAAAGCCTCAGGAAAAAAATCTTGCCTTGTACTTCTCCACACTCTTGTCAGCTACCTACTTCACTTTTTAGATCCATCTCGAACCCACCACTGATTTCCCTTCTGGCCTCAGAACAATCTCCCATGCACTATTTCTGACAATCGAATCATACTCTTCCACCATGGCATCTACCCATGCGGGGTCCTCCACAGCTTCCTCGAAAGAGGATGGCTCTATCACGATACACTTTCTCACAAGATCCATGTATCCAGTATACTGGTTCGGTGACTGTCTCTGTCTGCGCTGTGATTTAGGTGCTCCTACAACCTTCTTTTCATCTTGAGCTAGTCGCTCAGCTTCTGTAATGCGCTTCCGCCCTCTGATGGTTGGCGCTGCATGAGTAGTCTCTTCCACTCCATGAACCTCTTGTGGCTGATCCACATCCTGAGGCTCATCCTTAGGAACTAATAGCTCCTCCTCTGCATGCAAGTGTAGCTCCCTCTCAAGCGAACACTTCATGGCTTTCTCCTCCTGAAAGTTGATATCCTGTCGCACAACAGTCTTGCGACTGTCTGGAAAATAAACACGATAGTTGTGGGGCATATCAGTGTACCCCAAAAATATCCCAACCTCTGCGATCGGCTCCAGCTTCTTCCTGGCATCCTTCGTCACATGAATGTAAACAGGTGAACCAAAAATCTTCAAATGGGAAATATCAGGCCTCTTACCAGAAAACGCCTCCTCGGGTGTACTCATGCCAAGTATCCTGTGAGGACAACGGTTCTGCACATATACTGCAGTATTGCATGCCTCTGCCCACAAGTGAATGGGTAGGCCCTGATCATGCAACATTGCCCGTGTAGCACCCACAATCGTTCTTTTCTTTTGCTTAGAAACCTCGTTCTGCTGTGGGTTATGAGGTGCTATGAGCTCTCTTTGAATTCCTTCTGCGCTACAAAAGTCCTTGAATTCGCCAGAGATGAATTCACCACCAGCCTAGGAGCCTAAGAGCCTTCACCTAAGAGCCTAGATCCATCTTAACTCTAGATCTATCAAGCGTCGAGAGGGATCAAATCTCTCAAGGTGAAAACCTCTTTTTTGAGTGCAAAACTTGAGGAAGGTTTTCACCTTGAGAGATTTGATCCCTCTCGGTGCTTGATAGATCCGGAGTTAAGATGGATCTAGACTGGCTTCAGCCGTGTGAGACCAAGGGAAATCTATAGATAATATGAGGAACATATGCTTAATTTTATCAATAATATGTAAATACATCTAATATTAACATAACCATTTTAAATATGTTAAATATGTCTCAGATTTATCGAGTCATTTTAATTTTAAATTTGATTAGTTATCTCAGTTTGTTGAGATGATAAATATTGTAAAATAAGTTTAATTATGAAATAAAATTTTGAATGCAAAGTGACAATGTAATAATATTTAATGATAGAAACTGTGAATAATAAGAATGTAGTTAATTACAAATAGTCTTCATTGTGATCGATTTCAAACTATTTTCTTCTACTATTATTATTTTCACCCATGTTAGTTTTGTCATATTTTCATATTGATTATTTGAAAATGACACTTGGAATCGTAAACCATTTAAATATTTAGCTCGAGCTGTTGTAGTTAACATCATACCTTGTCTCTCTCACTCTCCAATATTAATAGGTTGAATTACTATAACAAAAAAATCAATGTACATTGTCAATAATTTTTTGTGCTTACACTGAAATCATTGCACACACATTATTAATCCAATGACTTTAAAATTAATATACCATCATACATCCAATTACATCAAATTAGAAATCAACAGATAGAGAGATGGAGTTGGAGGCGGAGTGAGGAAAGGAAGAAGAAATACATAGAGATGGAGTGACAAGGGAGAGATGGAGATAGAGTGTGCATGCTTATGGGTGAGATAAAGATAGATAGGAGTGATGGAGACAAGGGGGGAGAGAAGGAGAAAGGGGGAGTGATGGAGACAAGGGGGGAGAGAAGGATAAAGGGAGAGAAACAGTAAGATAGTTGGAGAGTGAGATAGAGTGATGGGGGAAGAGAGAGGATTGGAGGACAGAGAGAGAGAGAAAGAAAGAGAGCTAGTGGGCCAAATAAAATGAGGTGAGAGAGGAATGATGAGAGAGAGGAAGAGAGTGATGGGGGAAGAGAGGATTGTAGGAGAGAGAGAGAGAGAGAGATGGGGGAAGAGAAAGGGAGGTAGGAGATAAAGGGAGAGATAGGGGACTTGAAAGAGAGGAGGAGAGAGAGGAGGAGAGAGGGAGGGATAGAAATATGGATTTGGAGGGGGGGAGAGGGTGGGATTGAGAGATGGGGGGAGAGAAATGGAGGTAGGAGATAAAGGGAGAGAGGAAGGAAAAGGGAGGGGACTTGAAAGAGAGGAGGAGAGAGGGAGAGATAGAAATATGGATTTGGAGGGGGAGAGAGGGAGGGATTGAGAGATGGAGCTGGATGAGGAGAGAGGGAGGGAAGAAAAAATACATAGAGAGTGATTAGTGGAGAGAGAGGGGGAGTGACAAGGGAGAGATGAAGAGGGAGTGTGTATGTTTTGGGGTGAGATAAAGAGACAAATAAGAAGATATGGAGAGAAGGGTGGAGAAAAGGAGAGAGAGAGGCATATAGTAACAAAGTTAGAAGGTGAAGATAGAGAGAGAGAGGGAGGGGGAGAGAAAGGAAGAGAGAGAGTGAAGAGAGGTAGGGAAAGAGATATGAATATGGAGAGGGAGAGAGGGGCAGGTAAGAATAAAGACATAGAGGGTGAAAGGTGGGGAGGGAGAGAGAGGGAGTGATAAAGAAGATGGAGAGAGAGGGAGAAAGGGTAGTAAGAAGGAAGAGAGATAGAAGAGAGAGAGAGGGAGGGAAGGGGAAAAGAGAGAGAGAGAGAGAGAAGAGGAGGAGGAGGGAGTGATAGATATATAGATAGATTGGAGAAAGAGAGTTTATGTTTTGGAGTTGATATAGAGAGATAGAGTGAGATATAGATATATATGTAAGGTGAAGAGAAAAAAAGATAGATGGAGAGAAGGAGGGATGAACAAGGAAATTGATAGTTATGGAGTGAGAGAGAGTGTGTGTTTGGTGGGGTGAGATAAAGATAAAAAGAAGGAGACATGGAGGGATATATAGATATATATGGGGGAGAGAGGGAAGAATATTTCTTGTAGTAGATGCATTGATTTCAGTGTAGATGGTGATTTTTAATCCTATTTGATTTATTGCACTAGATGAATTGATTTTGGTGTAGATGTTGTTTTCTAATGATATTTGATTACTTACACTAGATGGATTGATTTTAATGTAGATGATTTCTAATCCTATCTGATTGCTTGCACTAAATGCATTAATTTCAGTGTAGATGATGATTTCTAATCCTATTTGATTGATTTCACTAGATGCATTAATTTTAATGTAGATTTTGATTTTTGGTTATATTTGATTTCTTGCACTAGATGAATTGATTTTAATGTAGATTATTTTTAATCCTATTTGATTGCTTGCACTGAATGCATTGATTTCAGTGTATATGGTGGTTTCTAATCCTATTTTATTGCTTTCACTAAATGTCTTGATTTCAGTGTAGATGGTGATTTCTAATCTTATTTGATTGCTTGCACTAGATGCATTAAGTTCAATGTAGATGTTGATTTCTAATTATATTTGATTGCTTGCACTAAATGCATTGATTTAAATGTAGAAGTTTTAACAAAATGCATTGATTTAAATGTAGATGACTTATAATCCTATTTGATTTCTTGCACTAAATGCATTTATTTCTGTGTAGATCTTGATTTCTAATCCTATTTAATTGGTTGCACTAGATGCATTGATTTCATTTTAGATGTTGGTTTTAAATCCTATTTTCCTACTTGCACTAGACTCATTTATTTGAGTGTAGATGTTGATTTCTAATCATATTTGATTACTTGCTTTAGATGCATTGATTTTAGTGTAGATGTTGTTTTCTATTATTATTTGATTTCTTGCATTAGTTGCATTGATTTCAGTGTATCTGTTGATTTCTAATTTGATGTAGTTGGATGTATGATGGTATATTAATTTTAAAGTCATTGGATTAATAATGTGCGTGAAATGATTTCAGTGTAAGCAAAAAAAATTATTGACAATGTACATTGATTTTTTGGTTATAGTAATTCAACCTATTAATATTGGAGAGTGAGAGAGACAAGGTATGATGTTAACTACAACAGCTCGAGCTAAATATTCAAATGGTTTACGATTCCAAGTGTCATTTTCAAATAATCAATATGAAAATATGACAAAACTAACATGGGTGAAAATAATAATAGTAGAAGAAAATAGTTTGAAATCGACCACAATGAAGACTATTCGTAATTAACTACATTCTTATTATTCACAGTTTCTATCATTAAATATTATTACATTGTCACTTTGCATTCAAAATTTTATTTCATCATTAAAGTTATTTTACAACATTTATCATCTCAACAAACTGAGATAACTAATCAAATTTAAAATTAAAATGACTCGATAAATCTGAGACATATTTAACATATTTAAAATGGTTATGTTAATATTAGATGTATTTACATATTATTGATAAAATTAAGCATATGTTCCTCATATTATCTATAGATTTCCCTTGGTCGCACATGACTGAAACCAGCCTAGATCCATCTTAACTCCGAATCTATCAAGCATCGAGAGGGATCAAATCTCTCAAGGTGAAAACCTTCCTCAAGTTTTGCACTCAAAAAAGAGGTTTTCACCTCGAGAGATCTGATCCCTCTTGGCGCTTGATAGATCCTAAGAGCCTTCACCTGCTTCCCCGATTCTTTCTCCACCAGCGCCTTGAACTCACAGAACTTTGAGTATGTCTCACTCTTCTTCTGCATGAAGAAGATCCAGCACTTCCGAGAAAAATCATCAACAAAGATCACATAATACCTGTGTTTTGCTGTCAAAGCTACTGAGAAAGGTCCACACACGTCTGTGTGAATTCTCTCAAGGATCGTCGTGGTGCGACTATCCTTCTCGTGAAAGGTGGCTTTCACAAATTTTCCCAAGGTACACCCCTTGCACTGATCTGACTGCACAAGAGTGCCTTTAGGAAGCCCAGTAGAAATTTGCTGCAGTATCTTCAAATCTCCATGGTGAAGGTGTCCCAATCTCCAGTGCCACAACTCGCCATCATCCCGGCTCACCACTCCTTCTGCCTTGCCTGCCTTTGCTACGCAGCCATCTACCTGCAATTGATAAAGGTTCTTAACTCGAACCCCTATCCTCTGGATCTCACCAGTTGCCTTACTGCGCAGGAAATCCTTTCCCTCACTAAAGACAACATCATATCCCTTATCTTCTAACGTCGCCACAGAGATAAGATTATTCTTCAATCCTGGAACATGCATCACTTCCTTCAATATGAAGGGTTTACCAGACTCCCTCTCAAAGGAAATGGTACCGATACTGGTCGCACTATATCTACCATCATCACCCATCTCGATGTGCACTCCAAGATCTTTCTCATCGAGATCAGTAAACAAATCTCGATCTCCTGTCATGTGAAAAGATGCACCACTTTCCAGAAACCACACTGATCCCACCACACTTGAGACCAAGCATGCGATCAACAAAAAATATAGCTCAAACTGCGAGGCTAAGGTCTCTCCAGCTGCAGATCCAGTAGCCTGCTTATTTTTCTTCTTCTACGGACAATTTGTGGCATAATGTTCGTGTTGGTGACAGTGAAAGCACTTCACCTTGGACATGTCCTGCTTCTTGCCTTTCGCACTAGACTGAGAAGCTTTCTTGCTCTTCCCCTTCTTTGCTTTGGTAGCCAAAGCGCAAGTCTCTTCATCAGATGCCTTTGATGAAGATCTGTCCCTGGTACTCTGCCTTATCTCCTCTTGCACAAGATCCGACCAAAGTCACTCCCATCGTGGAAATTTGTCCTGACCATTGACAGAGTCTTGATAGGAATGCCAAATCTTCAGAAGCCCAAGGAGATCCAAGCTCACCAAGTCCTCATCATCTACAATCACCCCCACACTTCCCAGCTCATCCCTGCATTGGGTGAACTTCGTGAGGTACTTGGGCATACTGTCACCTTTCTCCATCTTTATGTTCCTGAGTTTATCCTTGAGCGCCAACTTCCTCTAGTCGCTCTTGCTTTAGAATAAATATTTCAATGCTTTCCACATCAAGTATGGAGAAGCTTTACCATGCAGGCTAGACACTATGTGATCCTTCACGCCCTCCAACAGAATCCTCCGACACTTTTCTGTCTTCTTTTGCCAAGCCTCAACTAAGGCAACATCACTAGAAGTAGGCTTTGGGACTTCTTCATCTATGAACTCCTTCAACCCATTGTCATCTAACAACGCCTCCATCCTATCCTTCCATGCAATATAATTTGAGCTGCCCTCAAGGGCATACTCCAATCACAATCCGTTGAAAGACATCTTCACTTCGACACTAAGAAAACACTGCTGCAAATTCGAATTCCACCAGCACAAAACTCAATCGCTTCAATGTTCTGCAATTCCTCCAATGATCAATATCGCTCCGATACCATGTATAAATATAAATAATAGATCACTTATTCATCGAGATTATCCTGATTACACACTATTTGAGCTTCATGCATAATACATAATCTCTTCTACCATTGATCATCAATTTGTGGAATTAAAAACAATCGCATGTGCACATTAAAACCATAAACAATCACACATATAAACACAGGATTTATGGGAAAGCTTAAAGCTGAAAACCCCTAACTATATGTATATTATAATGATAGATAACATGTAACAATCATAGTACAAACTCCTCACAAGCTCTCAGCACTATCTCCAATTGTTACACACAAAACAAGCTCAGATCATACATATCACAAGCTCCAATCTGCTCCACCTGTCTTCCTGCCTCTACTGTGCAATCCAAGATGGATAATTATGAGATCCAAGTTTGAATCCCACCAAGATGTACTACGCAATCCTCATTGGCAATCTCAATCAATGTGTGTGCAAATCTCATGCACCAGTATAGTCACAACTAATAGTCACACTGCTCTTTCACCTAACCTCTCCACTGGTCTCCACTGAACTGTCCATGCACCTGAGTTAATTGATGTATTCATCAGTTTATTTATGAGTTAATAATTAGTGAATTAATTTATAATTAATTCACACCACTCATCACTAGTGTGTTAATCAGTTAGACTAATCACAACTAGTTCAACTAAGTTAAACTGAACACAACTCCATTAACTCCTCAATCAACTCCACCAAACTCTGTCACATGAGTTCTAACTGAATTCAACCATGCAATAGCTCAACTAAACCCTAGGAATAGTGTAATTCCTTCTGTCAGCTGCATGTGCCACATCCGTAGCTCAAACTGAAGTGCTCCAAGAGGATAAGATAATTTTTATAGTCCAAATATTATTAAGAGCTAATAATATTCAACATATCTATTTTTAGACTGGCAATATAAAAATAGATTCCACCCAGTATGTCTAAAAATAGAAGTCCATCTATTTTTCCTGACTTGACCAACCATCCACAAATAGCATCCTGCAACTCATAGACCATGATCCATATGTCTAAAAATAGACTTTGCACCAAAAATAGCCTGCGAGCCCACTTAGTGAAGGCGACTTCTTTCCACTAAGCTCCATCATCTTGTTGCATTCTCAAAAAACTAAGTATAAAGAAATATCTTTTGAAAACACCTATATACAGAGATCCCTCTCTAAATCTAGGAAAGCTAGGTCCTAGGATTCCAAAGTGGTTCTGATGTAGGCCCTGCAGCGTTTTTTCTTGCCAATCTTGCAAACTACGGGACCCTAACATAGTGGAGACCATACTAGGGAGTATATTGAGTAATACATAACTTCACAACTCAACAAAACCCTATTCCCAAATGAGACAAGTGTCACCAAGACTGGTTATTATTGATTGTTGATGGTGAACAACAACCAAACCTTGAAAACAAGTAAAAATCCTTCACCTGGCGACTCCATTATTATTCAATAAGACTACTGACTCCACTGGTTTTTCTTAAGACTCTACTAGGAAATTATTTTTATCCTTCAAACATCATTCAAACCCAGTTAACAAGACTTTGAGGATTGAGTTTTCTTTGAAAAATATTAGTTAGCCTTTAAAATACTGTCATACTTGGCTGAACTTTTCTCATCATTAGGTCTGAAAACACAACATAGTGGTGACTCCAATGGTAGAAGACTTTGAACTGGTTGAATAGACATAGTGAACTCTTTTCTGATTTACAAACATGGATTCAAGTATAGACACAAAAGCAAAAATATTGGCCATGATGGAAAAAATGGTGTATGTGCTTGAAAAGAGAATCGATAGGTATGAGGCTAATTTAAATATTGATGATCTAGAGTAGCCCATGCTTTTTCCAGATCAAGAAAAAACTCAACCACTACAAGACCTGGACAATGAGAAAGACATGTATGATGATCAAGACTTTATAGAAGATGATGAGGAAGGTTTTCAAGAAATTCCTGATTGCCTACCTATAACTTGTGTTTTACTATTAAGAGATCTTTACGAACAAAATGCAAATACTAATAGTGAGCAGTGCTTTGAGGAAACAAGTAGCCACTTAGAAAATGCAGAATCTAAAGTGGAAGGAGAAACACCACATATAGGGACTCTCCCTCTATGTTGCAACTCATTTCAGATTACACAAGAAGAGTGGCATCCTGATAATGTAGAAGAAACAACTCATGAACCTTGTATTCAAATTGAGTATCATAACAATCATGAGGAGTTGTTTGAAACAGAAGTAGATCAGGAAACAGTAGAAAATCCTCAAGGTTTCCCTGCAAGCACAAGTACTGATTCACTAGAAGAGGCTCAAGAAGACATCCAGCCTCAAAACTAGTTAACACAAGAGAAAGAGGACTATTGTACTTCTTTCTATGCTGAAAGAGAAATCCCTCCTTTGACATAATGAGAAATTGATCAAAAACTAAACGAGAAACTAGCCTTCAAACCTTCATTTGAAAAAGATAATCATCAACATATTTCCTATCCCACAGAACAACACAATGGCACTCAAGACAAAGAGGATAGTAGGGAAATTAATGATAAAACTGAAACTAGTCCTCTGTGGAGTATGAGATTTGACGGGTTATGTATTAAAACTAGTGCAGGTGCAGGAATATGACTTTATAATATAGAAAACAATCATGTTGAAGGCCATACATATAAATTGAATTTCAAATGAACAAGTAACATAGTAGAGTATGAGGCACTCCTTTTAGGGCTGCACTTACTGAAGAAATTAGGAGCCGAAAGGATAACAGTTCATGAGAATGCAGAATTGGTAATTAGGCAATTGAATGAGGAATACAATGTTAAAAATCCTAGACTTAGAGCCTATAAGGATGATGCCATGGACTTGTTAAAATCATTTGAAGAATTCCAACTTACCCTTGTCCCTAAAAACCAAAACATTGCTTCCAATGGATTAGCCCTTGTTGCTAGTACATGTTTGAGACCTTGTGAAAACAAACAATACATAATTCAAGAAAAATTCAGACTAGCTGTCCCAAACAATGAAAAGTACTGGCAAGTCTTTAGGGGAGAAAAAAAAAATAGAAGAATTTCCTACTGAGGATATATCATATTTTCAAGAGAAACCTTCTCCCATTGCTGATATAAATCTGTCATCTAAAGAACCTGAATTTACATAAGAAGCCAGAATAGATTTAGAGAAAGAATAAATTTCACTGCTTGTTGATTTGCAAGTGAAGGATGATGATGCTTCCAAGGAACATACTAAAGATGCAGTCCTCAAAGCTGATGTCTTAGAGGCAGAAAATCTTCCAATCATGGAGGGCCAAAAAGAAGAGAGTTCTCATCTTTTCTTTGTTGATCCTATGGAAGAATGTATGGAGTTCCTAATTGGCTCAAATTCTCAAGCATGGATCATTTGTAAGAGCCAAATACATAAAAATTTGTTACCTTCTGTGATAGCCTTGGTTTTGAATATTAATATTCAATATGTACTATGGTTACCTCTGACAAGCAGCCATATTTTCTATTCCTTTTTGTCACTGCTCAACTGGCTACATTGGAACTATTGTATCATTTAGAGCAACAATGATCTCCAAGTTAGAATAGGATAGATTGGAAAGCAATAAAGGTTAGCCTGTGAGCATTTAGCTATTTTTTGTTTTTTTCTTTGAAAGAAAAATTGAAAAAATACAAAAACAATACAAAAAGAGAAAAGAGGGCAGATATAAAATAAGAAAGGTACAGCCCCATACCAAAAAAGGAAATAAAAATATGAAAGTGTGCAAGCCTAAATGCCACTACTTGAAAGAGCACTACTATTTAGTCATATAGCCTAATCATGACTAGATAGATTTCAATTTACTGTTGATAGGTTAGTGAAGAAGATTTGCCAAACAATGAAATCTTGGCTTATTAGTAGAATAGATAAGAATAGAAATAAAAGGCTCTAATCAGATCAAAAATTGAGCCAAATATAGAGGAAAATGACTCTAAACAGATCAAAATCTGAGTCATAAGAAGAAAGAAGGATTTTCTTAATTTTCAGATCTTAAGCCTTCACAATTTTATTTTGAATTTCTGTAAATTTAAGTTTATGTGCAGTGTTTTTTTGATGCCATAGCCATTACAGCAAATCAGACAGCTTAATCCTGGTTTGGCTATGTTTTCAATTTCTGTTTTAGAAAATAGAGAATAAGATCTGTCAGACAGTTTAATCCTGACATATAATAGACTAGGTAGAGAATTTTTGAGTCCAAGTGTTTAATCTAGACTCATGGAAGTTATGAGGGTAGATTTATATTAGTTTTCTTGCTTTCAATAAAAGAATAAAATGTTGATGTCAAAGGGTTTGCAAGTTCAAATGCACCCATTGAAGAAAAAATATTAGGAAAGTAAGTTGTGTAGGTAGATTTTTTGGGAGAAATTGATTTGTTATGATGTAATTTTGATCATCTTTTCAAGCAGCATGATCAAAGAAGAAAAGGTTGTCAAAATACAAAGGCATTGTTCTACTTTCTAGAGATTTATCTCTGAGGTTATTGACACCTCCATGGAGCTGCCCTCCCCAAGTGGAGCCACTGTTAGCCATCCATAAAAAAAATTCATATAAAATGATGGCTAAATCAAGTTCCTAAGTTTCCAAGAAACAAATTTCTGAAAATCTGTGAGTTCTTGGAACTTCACTGTGCCTCATGTTCAAAAGAACTCATTTCACTATTATCTTCACTTAAAAATCCTTCAAGGCAACTTGCTGGTACAACAAATTATTTCAAAGCCTCCCTTTTCCTTCGTTTTTCCCATTCCATAATTTTGCCTTGAAAAGCCCCTTTCCTCCTGTCAAATCCCTCTTTTTCTTCCCTTTTATACTCCATTTCATCAAAATCCCTTTTAAAAACAGTTTAACCCCTTTTCATTTGCTTAAAAAAATTCTTTTTACCTTACCCAAAACCTAAAAAACACTAAAAAACCCATAAAAAACCCATAAAATCCTCTGTATAAAATTTTCCACTCCTTTCGGGCTTTTAAGCCCCATTGGCTTAAGCCCCTTTCCCTTTTTCCTCCATGTGCCCCAGCCCTGGAACCAAGTGCTGAAACCTTGGCCCCTTTCGACATTCGCCCTTGGTCCTTTAAATTCTTCACAGGACCTGTCCCTTTCTTTTATATTCCCCGCCTTTCTCCAAAACTCCTATCCCTTTGTAAAATCCTTACCTCGACTAATGGCACCCCCGATGCATCTTCACTGTTGATCATATTTGACATGACGGCCATCGTTCTCACTCTCACCTTTTACCCACCCAATAACCTTTCCGCTTCACGACAAGATTTCTTACGTCAGCTCGGCCCCACCTCATTCTTTTGCCATGAATCTTCCCTCCCATCACGTTCATTCTCGGCCTTAGATCTCCAGCCTAAAGATCTAACGGTCATCACACCATTTCGCATCCGTTATGTCCCCTCCCCCCGTCATGCATCTTGAACGTGAAACTACTGGTTTTGTAGAAGCCACGTGTCAAGCAATGAACCGTATCGTGCTCGATAAACCCATTACCAGTTACCACCCTTTGCTTACGTGAAAACCATTTGTGGTTTTCCGAAACCACCAATGCGTTTTCATGCCAATATTAAAATTTTCCCCTATTCCACATAACTTTGTCCATGAAATCCTTCCCTCTACATATTGTTTTCTCCCTCAATGCTCCTCTGACACCTCCGAACGCCTTCAAAGCTGTTTTATCCAAAAGATGTAGGGTTTGTTTAATAATTTGTTTGTGTTGCAAGGTTTTAATGGCGGCTAAGGTGTTAAAAGGTCCTCCACAGCCAAGGAAATAGTGGCAAAGCCTAGTATGACCATCCTCAAGGCGAAATATCGAAGGAACTAGAGTTTTTAGGGTTTATTATCGAAGTTTGGTCAGTGATTCATAATCACCGACTGTTATACTAAACCCTCCAGCGTAGCATACCTGCACACAAAGCAGAAGAACAGTGAAGAACATAAATTAAAGATAAAAATTGAAGATAAAGGTTAAGCATAAATTTCGAAGACCAAAAAATTTAATCTATAGTTTAAAGGTTAAAAGATGCAGTTGGAGACAAAAGGATTAAAAGTTAAAACATTCAGCACAGTGAATAAAGCAGAAAGATGATTAGAGAGGCCTTAAAGCAAATCAAAGGCTAAAATCAGTGATTAAAGAATTAAAGACAGATAGATCAGTAAATGAAAGCCTCTAAATGCCACATCAGTGAGGCAATTAATCCTCGGAAATCCAAAAATGCCACCTACAAGTTTATTTTCCTAAAAAGCATACAAAGTTAATGCACAGTCAGAGATATTTCCAAAGACAACTCAGAAAGTAATTTCCAGCTACCAAAAGCCTCAAAAGTCAACAAAAGTGACTAAAGTAGATAAAAGTTAATGTAAAAATAAATTAACAGAGTTAAGACATTAGATATCTTCTCCATTAGGCCTCCCAAAGGTCGAGAAACATTTACTCTGTATTAATTGAATAATTAGACCTTCTTTTCACTCCACCTCCTCAATTTACCTATATATATCATATGAGAAGCCCAGTAGTGTTGTTGGTTAGAGACTTACTTAATGTAAATAGCTGCTGAAGCTACTGAAGCTCTGTTAGTAATTGAAGAAAGATAGGCTGAAAAGAGAAGTTTGAAGCTGTAAAGACCTACTGGACTTGAAGATTGTAACTGGTTTGAACATCAAATATAAAAGTTGATTTATGGGATCCTGGTCTATGTCAATGGTGATGTTTTTCTTGTTGTATTTGTTGTTTTTATTATGTTTTCATACTATCCACTTTCTCTAATAAAGAATAGCAAATTTAGATTAATATTTACTGTAAAATGTACCCTAATTCTCACTGATAAGCTTTATCTTTATGTTTTCTTCTAATTTTGCTTTGAGGATAATTCAATAGAGTATAACTAGCGAAGTGTTGGTGAGCCCATGTTTCCTGAGGGAAACTTGAGATATTGTCTTTGAAAGTTCTTGAAAAGTATGCTAAGTAAAATTTAACTAGAGAAGCCTATGGTTAGACCTGTCCTCTAGTTTATCTCCAACGGCTTCTTTGAAAATATCTCTGAGGGTCTGCAAAAAGTAGGATAGATTCAAAGTCCTTACCTGATCTTAGGTTTCCCTTTGTTATCTTATGTGTTTTCTTCTTTCACCACACTTCTTAATGTTCCATACCACAAAATCAAACTAAAGAGATCCTTTGATATAGATGACTTGCCCCATAGACCACTCTTGAAACTTGTTGTGCAATTAAATCTTTTTGTGACTCCATAGTCCAATGGATTGATACTGTCTCTTACCTATCCTATCAACTGAACCATTTTTTCAACTTACTCACACCTTTACCCTTCAAAACACTTCCTTTATTTTGATGATATCCTACCCAACCAAAACAAACAAATCCCTTTTGCTTCATAACTAGCCTAATATCGTAAACTAAGTATAAAGAAATATATTTTGAAAACACTTATATACAGAGATCCCTCTCTGAATCCAGGAAGGCTAGGTCCTAGGATTCCAAAGGGGTTTTGATGTAGGCCCTGCAGTGTTTTTTCTTTCCAATCTTGCAAACTACGGGACCCTAACAGTAGTGATGGGAAATGTTTATGAAGGTATATTAAGGATAGGAGGAGGTGTAAGAGCATCAATATACAAGCCTTGTTGATGTTTAACCATGGAGGTCATGGAACCAAGAAAAAATGCCCTTAAAAGCCCTAGATGGACAATGGAGGAATTAGGCAAAGCAAAATAGAGGGCTAAGGCCAAAGGTGACACAAAAAAGACAAACTAAGTTACATGATCCCATGATGGGTCTTTTGGGATGGGTTAGCTGAGAATTTACATGATGGGATGATGAAATAGTGAAAAAATTATCTTAATGATAATGAAGGTAGTGAGATTTCTAGAAATCACAATATTCATGAACTTTGTTTCTAGAAATCTAGAATCGATACTTAGTCATATTCAGATAGTGAAAATTATGGATGAATAATAGTGGCTCCACTTGGGGAGGGAAGCTCCTTTTCAATAGGTTTCTAGAACTTTCAGATCTCTAGCTTGATGGAGACTAGTGCCTCATCCATTGGACATATTTTTACCTCTTTTCTCTAGTTAATGCTTGCTGTGAAGTTATGATCTTAATATATTTGAAAAACATGATTAAATCATCTTCATCTCTACCTACCCAATCTATTTTACTAACATTTTTTCTTCCTTGGGTGCATTTAGACTAGCCAAACCTTGACATTTTTTCTTTTGAAAGAAAAACAAACTATCTACTTCTATCTTATTTCCTCCAAGAGTTTAGATTAAGCTAATGAACTCTCTTATTCTCTGCCAAGTCTAATCAATTGTCAATATTAAGCAGTTTGACAAACTTTATTCTCTATTCTACTGACATGAAATTCAAAACATGATCAAACTAGGATTAGGCAATCTAATTTTCCATGGGCTGTGGCATTTAGAAAAGCTGCACACACGCATTATTTTTTTATAATGAAAAAATATAAAACATGAGGGCTATGATTCAGAATTTGTTAGGCATCCCTATCTTTTCTCTTTGGTTCAGATTTGAGCATGGAGAACCAATATATTTTCTTCCTAATCTATTCCTACTGACAAGTCAAGTTTAGATGCTTTGAAAAGTTCTCTTTTACTAACCTATCAACAATAAATTGAAAACATGTTCAGCCATGATTAGGCTAGATGACTGAACAAGACTTTTTTGGAACAAGTAGTGGCATTTAGGCTTGCACACTTTTAGTAGTACTCCTTTTTGGGTATGGGGTTGTACCTTTTTTTTTTTTAATTTGCCCTTTTTTTTCATCTTTTCTCCGTTTTTTTATTTTCAAAACAATCTATAACTAAAAGATGCTCAAAGGCTGAGCTTATTTGCATGCCTGTCTATCCTAATATAATTTACACATGATATATACATTAATTTGGTGAACTCTCTTTTCTAGTACAACCAATCAAGAAAATGATTACATGAGGGATATTGGTTCAACTCTTTGAGGGTGCTGACAAAATTAAAAGGCCACTTCCACCTCACTTGTTTTCGGGCAGTAATGCTTAAAATTTTTCTCACACTTTGCAAAAAATTGTTCTTGGTAGAACACACTCCTCCTTTATATTTCTCAAGGAAAACAACAAATGGATCTTGTAATAATACCTGATCTAGAGAATTTGAGACATAAGCTTCATTCAGGACTACTCCTTCTTCCACTTGGATATGCTTGGGACTCTTTTGGGAAAGAAACTCCACCTCTTTATCATGATCTTATGAACTGGTAGATTCATCATATATGGCAATGTTATCCTCTAACAAACCTGATGTTATTTGATAGAGTGAGATGATCTCTGTGTGAAAACCACCATGTTAATGAGTAGGAGCATTCTTTGGCAACAAATCTTCTTGAGAAAGAAGTGTAGCAAATTTCTTTTGATCATTAATTTTCATGCCTTCATCTGCAATTTGTAATTCAAAGGAACTTGGTGGTTGCAAATATGGAGTTAAGAAGGATTCCATGTTCTTCCTCAACCATTTCAGGATAAGGCTCCTCATTGACAACTTGCTCAAGAAGTTCCTCATCCTCCTCAACCTCAACATAAAAGCTGAAAGATTGTTGATTTCCAATTATGTGAAAGTTATTTCTGATGGACTGAAGTGAAGTAGAGCAAAGAGTCAGAGAATCCTCACTTACTTCTAAACTTTCAAGGCTTTCCTCATCAATGTCATAGGTGACCTATATTGGCTGCTTACTTTTTTCAAGCTGAGGATAATGAACTTCATCCCAAAAATCAACTGTTGAATGCTCTGCAAGGTTAGTTTCCATTTGGATGACATCATCATCAGACTGATCAAACTTTGGAAAATTATCAACATAAGTAACATCATCAACTATACATATTGGACTATCAGATTGTTTCTCTTCGAGTTGAAATATAAATCCATTTTTTGATCTGTGATAGCTTGGATTAGGAGGAGAATAAATAGAATTGTTATATTCATATGAAGGTTTAGAGGCTGATTGCATGCTTATAAGCTAATTTATCTCCCCTTCATTTAAAAAAGGAGGAATTTTTATCTTTTTTTGGATAGAACTACAACAGTCCTCATTCTCTTGTGAAGGTTGATTCTGAGGCTGGATGTCTTCTTGAGACTCACTTGGAAAATATGATGAATCATCACTTGGGATTTTAGAGAGGCCTTGTGGGTTCTCTTTCACTTCTTGATTTATTTCATCCTCAACCAACTCTTCTTGATTTGTGTGGTAGTTAACTTGAGGATGAAATCCATGAATTTCCTCTAATAGATCCTAAGGGTGCCAATTTCTTTTTATAATTTGAAATGAATCAAAGCATAAAGGTAGAGATCCTAAAGGTGTTGAATCATTCTCTATTTCAGATTGTGTGGTTTCAAGATGGCTTAAGGGAAAGACCTCTAGATCTGCAAAAGGGTTTGTATCGTCTATCTTTCCATTTATTGATTCTTCAGAGCAATGCTCTCTGTTTCTATTTGCAATTTGTTTGTAATTATCTCTTAATAGTGAAGCACAAGATGTAAGAAGGTATCCAGTACTTACTTGACAACTTTCTACATCTTCTTCCTTGCAATATAGCTCAACATGCATATTTTGATTGTTGCTCTTGCCTTGTAGTGAGTGAGTTTGTTCTTTTAGTCCCGACTGTTTTGAATGACTAGCTCCAACCTCACCCTTGTATTCTTTCTCTTTCCTGTTCATTATATGCATCATTTTGTTGGCTACATTTGTCAACATTTTTAGCTTTATTTTTTAAGAAATCAGTTTCTCTTTAGCTACTTTGTCCTTATTTATTGCTTTTACCTTTGCCTATCTTTATAGTATGTTGTATTCCACAGTAATTTCCATATTCTTCATTTCTTCAAGGTTTGAAGGATCTCTTTCTTTTATCTGGAATGCCATTTCTAGGTCAAAAGAATTTGGGTATTGCAAGAGGGCCCACCCTTGGGGTGGATTTATCTTAGCAGGTATTAAATTGTATACATTATTGAACCTAGCTAAAAGGTGTTGTACTGTCTCCCCTAGTTGTATTTTCAAATGATTGTATTCCCTTATTATGATAAAAAAATTTCCCATGACTGCCCACTTATCTAGGAAAACATCAATGAATTGATGAAAATTGATAATGCTTGCAACTGGAAGGTCCTTAAACCAACTCTTAATTTTTCCATGTAATGATAAGGCAAACATTCTAATACGCACATCATCTTTGCCTACTTCAAATAGGTCAAGTAAATCCTCAAGATTTTGAATATGTTGTTCAACAGTGATATTTGTATTTTCTCCATCGAAATATGGCAACTTATTTGCAAGTTTTGCAGGGAGGGGCTGGATGATAAGAGGCAAAAATAGAGGCTTATATCTTTCTGGGACCTTTGTGGGTATAGATAGTGCAACAAGAGACTTATGACTATTTGAGTTTTCAGCATGAGTAAGAGAAATAACATGAGGCTCATGTTTCACTAGTTATTTCACAAGTGAATCTGGGATTAGCACAGGTGTATAAGTCTTCTCATGGTCTGCAATTTGAGGCTCAGCTTCTTTAGGGTTGAGATATTTCAAATAATCAATGTGGATCTCATCAGTGTGTTCTTGATCAGGTTTAAAGTAGGAAATTATTATAAAAACAATAATTTCTTCAATCCAACCTAGGCCTAAGTGCTCTTTCTTTCTAGGATGACTGGTCATGTTTCAGGTTCTTCCTCTAGTGGAGTCCCTAGGTCTTTCTACAGTTGTGGAGTTTCCAGGTGGATGATTTCATCTTTGATGTCCACCATCAGAAATATTAGGTTTGATTTACTCATTCCTAGGGGAGTTTGTGAGGACTAGTGGGGTCAATAAGGCTACTGAAGACCAGTGGAATCGCCAGGTGGAGGATGCTTACTATTTTGAATATGTATTTTTTGTCCACCATCAACAAATATATGCCAATCTAAGGATGTTTGTAGGTTTTCTGAGTTCTAAGGAATACTTAGTTTTTCACTAACTCAGAACATCCCACCATGATTGCCAGAATGTTAGTGTGGCAACGAGGTGGAAGATAAACCACCAGATACTATTAGTCAAGGGTTTCTGAATATTTTGAGTATCTAAGCATGAATAGACTCAGAAGGTCCCACCGTGATCACCAGAATGTTAGGGTCCCATGATTTGGCAGATTGGTAGACCAAATGACAGGGTAACATGGAACTAGTCTTTGGATTCCTAGGACCTAGCCTTCGTGGACTTAGAGAGGGATCTGTCTATTGGGTGCAAAGGATGTGTTCTTTTTTCTGTAGGGTTTTGATTTTAGGATAGTTATTAAGTGTAGGGTTTTTTGATTGTTTTGGTTGGGTAATATGGTCAAGTAGGACAGGTGGAGTGAGAGTCTGTCAAAGCCACTGGACTATGGAGTCAAATGAAAGTCAAGGGTGTCTCAATGATGAATCAGAGTGCAGTGCAAGGCCAATCTAGCAAGGTTAATGAGTGAAATGGGATGGACATCAAATTTGGGAAAAACTAGAAGGTCTTAAATACAGATAGTTAAAAGCTATAACTCATGAGGTACGTCAAACCATTAAGCTCAATGAACAATATTTAAACTGATAAATATCCAAGATAAACATTCCAGTGAAACATAGAAAGCATAAAAGCTTCTAACTTTAGTAAATTCACCTTCAGAATTTGGTAAAACATACAAGATAGCACAATAACTCAATCTATGAAGAGGGAACTCCTAAAAATCATAATAAAGCTATAAAGAAATTTGAAATAAGTTGGTAGACATGGAAAAAGGGCAAGATCGAATGAGACCTCTTTGAATTAACCTATCAAACAATACTCCAAAGAAAGGTTCCAAAATAGAGTTTTAGATAGTATCAAATAAGAAATGCATACTGTGAATCATATTTTTTAACCAACATATTGATCCATAAATGAAACTAACAAGCATAAGGAGGCTTGAAGAGAAACTAATAATTCTTCAAACACAACCAACTGAGGAAAACATTAAGGTTATAATAAATAGGAGGACTACGGTGCCTCAAAGAGAATGTCTCAACCTATACTTTTTTGATTTATAGCAACCAAGAAGAATGAAACATAATGAGAACAATAAAACATAAACAAGTTAAGAATACATCACCATTCACCAAGTTAAGGAATCCTGCAAACAAGCCTCTCCATCATCAAGCCAAACAAGCTATTCATCAACTCCACAAAACCAATTTCTTCTCCAAGCTCATAAAACCATGTATATTTCTCTCAAAGATTCTCAAATGCCAAAAAAATACATGAGGGCGTCATTCTCTATTTATGGAGAAAAGGAGGACTAAAACCCTAAATATGGTAGGAAAATGTCAAATTCAACCATAAATGTTATTTATGGCCAAGAGACCATGTAAGGCCCAAGGCACATAATATCCTAAGAAATAAATTCCAAAATAACTATTTGCACCTAATTATAGAGTGTTCTGCCTTAAAAAAATCAAAAATATCATTTTGCAATAAATGAGTGTGTTTTGTTGACTTTTGGTCCAAAACACACATAGACAGTCTCTGTGCGTAGCGCCACTTCAGCAGAAAATGGGGTCCTTTGTGACTAAGTTTTGGACCCCTTCCCGATGTTGGATTTGGCTGCGTGATGCCTCGTTGGAAATCCCGATGAGTCTAATTTCCATAAATTCTTTGTTTTCCTAATGAGTGCCATTTTCATGTCCAGAAACACATCCTCCCAACACTGCTCTATGCAAAGTACCACTTCCAACAGAAAATAGGCTCTGTTGTAGCCAAGTTTTGGAACACTTCCTGATCTTGGAGTTTGCTCTGTGATGGGTTGCTGGAAATCTTGTCAAGTTGGATTTCTAGATATACCTTTGGGTTTATGAATGAGTGCCATTTTCCTATCCAAAAATCCATTCTCCCAACACTACTTTGTGCGCCTGAAAATGAGGCAGAATGGTCAAAAATTTAGGTGTTTTTTGACCTTTTGGGGGGGCAAAACTACTCCAAATGGTCTAAAATTTTGTGAGAAGAATGTTGATGATGAGAGGAATCCAAAAATTTAAATTTTTAGAGCTGAGGATGCACAAATTTGTGCATAGCGCCAAGGGTGTTGCGGAGAGAGGCCTCAAAATTTCAAAAACACAAACTTTTGTTCAATTTGGCCCAAACTTTGTGGAGAGGTCCCTCAAGAGGTCTTGAACACCTGTTGAGAAAACTCAGCTAAAAATCCAAGGCTTTCATTCTCTTTGTCTTGTTAGTCATCAGTATTTTTCACCTGTTAATGATGACTAGTTTCTTAAGCTAAGTTTTCTAGAAGCTGATCTCCAAAATGTCAAATCTGTCATCTAAAAAACACCCCTAAATTTTTTTTGTCCTCCTACCCCTTCCGGTCAGCCTATGACAAGAAAAAAACCTATTTTCCAAGTCCTAACTAGTTTCAGCCATATAATCCTGTCCATGAGATGTCATAGCTAAAAGTTATTTGCTGTCATTCACCCTTATTCCTCAAGCCATTCATTAATCAACTATTGACAAAGTGTCTGCAACCCTATTCCTGGTTACCTGTCATTTGAATATCTAATCATACCAAAGGAAGCACTCAAAATATGTCAAGATCGCCCCTAAGCTAGGTAGTGGTGCTTCAGGGAATCCTTTCCTTGGCAAAAACAACCTGAGCTAAAAACCTCTATTTAGTACCAGCCAACCCTGAATTAGCACCTAATTTGCAAAAACAAATCTTGATCCATCCATAGGTTGCACCACTAAGAGGTCATTCTATTTCAGTCCAAAAGAAGTTCAACAAAGATCCAAAACAGAAGAAGACAAGTATGTTCAATGTCTAAAAAGAACATGCTTAGGTCAGGAAAAATCTCTATAATACCCCAAGGAAGCTCTTTAGAGTTCAAATTCATATGTTTGTTACATATCTGTAGGGGTGTGATTGCAACAATGATCAATGTGTAAATGAGCAAAAGAAAAAAGTCAAAGGGGTCCTACATGATGAACTAGCTTGCCCTCAGTAAAACAAGTAAAATACAGTAAGTGAAGGGCTACTAATGGGCGTAGTCTGAAAGCCAAAGTTGCCTAAAGGAATAGAGCGTAGCCTGCAAGTCATATGAATGCAAAGGGCTAATGTTTTGATGATCATCAGTATTCTCAGCATCTCCTCCAAAAGGAAATTTCAACCTTCATCTGCAAACACAGTCAAGGGAAGTCATTCAACTATGTCTAGCAAGAAAATACTCTGCATACACAAGTCATGTGATTTCTGGTCTAAGGGTTCACAAGGATCTTTTACAAAGAAAAAATATCTCAGAACACATCTCATAGAGCAGATTATTTCCTATTTGACATGATACTAAGCAGAGACATGTGATTTTCATAAAGGTAATACATTTTGGAAATAGATGAAATGTCATATCTACAGTGAGAATCTCCCCCTTTAAAAGAGTATATGGTTGAAAGAACATAAATGACCTCCTTCATTGAAAAGTAGATGGTTGGGAAAATGATAAGAACCTCCTCCTTTAAAAGCACGGATGGTTAGAAACATAGTGTAACCTCCTTCATTAAAAGTATATGGTTAAAGGCACAGTGAGAACCTCCTTCATTTAAAAAGTAGAGGGTTAAGTTGTCAAAGTGATTTCATAAATTGTGAGTCACCTCCTTCCAAAAGATAAACAAAAGTTGCATCAGTAGTTTTTCATATGGTGTTTGAGAAATTTTCCTATTGAAAGACAAGTTTGAAAAGCAGTGATAAAACAATAAGGGTTCACAGGCTGAAAAATTATTTCACATAAAAAAAAGATGGCTTTCTGATGTTATAAAGTCTCTGTCCCCTCTGTTTATAAATCCCTCCTTCAAACTATAGTAGGGGTGAAACTTGGGCTAAGGACCTTCATCTACAGTCAAAATGTACCATCAAATAGTGGGAGACATAGTTTAAAGGGCACAAGAAATTACATTCTTAAATTTTTTAGTCAGAGAATAAAACCTCCCCTCACTTCATAAACAAAAATGTTTTGCATTGTGATTTTGAGACCACATCAAGGTTTGTTGAGTTTGACTCCTTGGTAAATAAAAAAAATAGAATAAAACCCATCTAAAGGGCTGCAAAGGCATTAGAGCTTTTTCGTTTTTTAAAAGGAGGAAGAGGTCTTTTAAAAAGCCATCACCAAGTTCAAAGATTCAAAGAAATGCTCGTTGGCATCCTCACTGAAGAAAAGAAGAAATTTTCGGGCAATTATGAAGAAATTGGGCTTCAAGCTCTGCACGGCGCGCCTGTAGGTGCCTGACCACATATTTTGAATGGAGGCGCAGCGCGACTGTAGCTTCATGTGGCACACCTGTGCCGGTGGTCACTGGGTGCCCGAGGCCAACCCAACACCTATTCTGCGTGGCGCGTTCAGTGCTAAACACCCGCTTATCCATATGCTTGGAACGAACTTCCTTGTACGCTGCTCTGACACTCAAAGGACCTCAAACACTCATTCTTCAAGGTATTCCTCGCCTCTTTGCTAAAGTTTGAGTTCAAGTAGCGTTTCTAAGTCATAAATTATCAAAGAAAGGGAGGTTTTCTCATGCTGTGAAATAGTAAAGCTTTTGTGTCAGTTTAGAGAAGATTTTCTTGGTATAATTTTAGAGATGAATAGTGGTTAAAGGAAACAGCTAAAAGTGCCAATATTGAAAGGAATTTTGTGCTAGAAATAGTTAAATATTCACACTATCTCTGCAACATAAAACAGAGTTTGTTTAATAGGGCTTATAACTCAGTCGCGAAGGGGGATGTCTTTATTGTCGAGAAACAATAAACATTCAAAAAAGGGCAGTTTACTCACAGGGATAAACACAGTGTTTTTCTAAAAAAGTACATTCATTGTTTCAAAATAGTCCCTTAAAAAAGCAGTGACACCTAAAGAGACAGTGTTTTCCAAGGGAACCTCTTTCTTGTTTAAAATACAAAAAACAGCCAACCAAAGGAAAGGAGTTCATATTGTCAAGGTCAAAGGAAGTTGATTCTGTGTAAGCAATTTTGTTGGCTAGCTAAAAACAGACTTAGTGTTTCAAAGAGTAACAATGTTTGATTAGGAGCCTGTTTCAAAAACAATTGAGACAGTTTTCCTTGGTGAATCAGCCAAGGATCTCAGAAGCAAAATGCCTCCTAAACCAAATAACAGGAGTGGTCCTCACAAAAGGTATGAAGCTTTTTCAACTAAGGAAGTAAATGCATCTCTTTCAGTGCTCTTTAACTTTCATGAAGTAGGATATTTAGAATTTTGTCAGAAGGTTCAAGAAGTGAAAAGTCATCTTCCTTTGACACATCTATTTGCTTTAACACTGCAAGGGAAGCATGTTCATCTAGTAGGTTTAGAATTCAAGCTCTCTCCTAGATCTATCTCCAGAGCTACCAAAATTCCATATGTCGGAGAAAAATGGTTTAATCAGACCTACCTAGATTCAGATCTATACAAACCCTTCTTGAAACCAAAACATCGGGATGCATGCCCATCTATATTTCCTTTTTCCTATTTGTTGACCAGCTATGCTCCTCTCATGAAGATCATCATGAAGTATTTCACATGCGAAGGGAGGTTTTCCTAAGTTTATTCTTATCATATCAGGCTACTCATGCACTTCACAAGAACCCAATTGCTAAACATACCCTTTTTCCTCTATAGAAGCATTGACAAAATGGCTTCTATTGTTCAAAAGAAGCCTTCCTCTCAGCAGCAAGCCTGTCTTTTTCATCATTCCCTTATCAAGATCGTCATCCTCCATCAACTTGAGAAAAAGGGAGTTTCTTGGGACTCTTTCATTTCACATCTCGATTTCGCCATTGCTTCTTCATCCCATGCGCCTCCCTCACCATCCACTCATCATGTTTCTCCTTCTTCTAGTAAATCCACTCCTAAGGAGAAAAAATCGCCTATGATTGAAAGTGAAGAGGAGCAAAGTGAGAAAGAGCAAAATAGTGATCAAGAAGAGGAGAAAAGTGAGAAAGAGCAAAACAGTGATCAAGAAGAACACAGTGAAAGAGGGCAGACAAGTGATGAGGAAGGAAAAAATGAAGAATCCAAGCACAGCAGTGAGCATGAAAAAGGAAGTGATGAAGAGATGGAATAGGTTGATGAGGAACACAACAATCACAAAGAGGAAAATATTGGCAGCCCACACAGTAGTGAGCATGATTATGATGAAGCACAAAACATTGAAGATATAGAGCCTAAAAGTCCCGAAGAAAGCAACGACAAAAGTGAACAAGACAACCCTCAAGGAGACATACAAGGTAACAGCCAAGGAACTTATGAGGAGGGTCAAGACAGTCCTCAAAGGGACACTTATGATGAAAAACAGGAAAGCCCACCAGCCAGCAAGGATGATGAAAAACAAAGCCCAGGCAGTGAGCATTCTAAAGAAGGCATCCTTCAAAAGGAGGAAAATAGTGACAAAGATGATAAGGGGAGAAGTAAAGGCAAAGACCAAATAGAGCATGTGCTAGCTGCCTCTCCTAGGAAACAGGCCATGCCTTCTTCTCCAAAGGTAACAAAGCCCCGAACATCAAGAAAGAAAGTGGCTCAAATCGTAACTCCAAATGTTACTAGAGCACTCTGAAGCAAAGGCAAGTTGCCCAAGAAATCCATTGTTGAATTACCAAAGAAGAGGAGAACCAAGAAGGCCACCCAAGGTAAGGGAAAAGAGAAGGAGGAAAGTAGCCATGAGAAAGAAAGGGATTTTGATATAATTCAGATAAACAGTGATGACAGTAACAATGAGGCTAGAATCCTTGAGTCCCTCTTGTGAAATAGAGAAGAACAAATTCATGATCTAAGAACTGATCTAGAGAGGTCTAAAGACCTCATACATTTTCTATAGACACAAAACAAGCAAATGAATGTCCATATGGAATTTTATGAGACATAGGTTATCAAGTACCAAAAGGAAGCCTCCAAAGTGAAAATTAAGTTGGAAGATCTTATGGGCGAATTCAATGACACTGAAGAAGAAGATCAGCCAACGAGGAAGAGGCCAAAGACTATGGGACTCAAAAGAGCTTTGAAGAAACAGAAAGAGGAAGAGGCTGCCCTTTTCCAATATTTTCCTCTTACTACTTTATTCACTCAAGAAATAGAAAAAAAGGCTTGAAAGGGTGAATAAATACTTGGAGAATAAGTTGGAAAGAGCTAATAGAGACTTAAGCCTTCAAAGGAAAATGATCGGGCACTATAAGAATCTAAATCAATTTGCCCGAAGAAAATTGAAGGTTACACAAGAAAAGCTCAAGGTAGCCCGAAAGAGGCACCTGGTACAAAAAGTGAAGAATGGAACATCAAGGCTTGAAATTTTGGACTCCGCTTCTCAGCATGCTTCTGAAAACCCATGAGGGTCATGCTCGCCAAAATTGGGCATAATTCGGCAAGTTTTTGTTTTTTGACATTTTTGGGCTTTTTGCAGAAAATCATGGGCATTGCCATTTTGGTTTGAAGCATCCTCAAAGGTTGAAAGTGGTATCATTGGATGAATTAATTTCAGGGGCATCTACTCAGCAAATTTCAGATCAATTGATGATGTTTTGGTCCCCCAAAGTGGCGAAAAACAGTCACTTTTTCAACACTCTGCCTCGCATATCAGCAAAGGCTAATTTCTGGGTTTTTCCACATAGTTCAGTTTTTCATAGGCTTCTAGTTATTATTTTTTGGAAAAAAAAAGTATTTTAAAAAACTAGACATCTAGGGCTTTCCAACGAGCCATCACGAGCCTCATTTCAACATCGGGAAGTCCTTGAAAAGTTTCCCACAAACAGGGAATTTTCTGCTGCTATATTTCTGAAGCATTTTTGTGAAAAATGCAATTTTCTAAAGTGGCTTTTCCAAATGTGCGTTTAGCCTTTTTTGGCCATTGTCAGTTAGGAAAAGTCAATTTAATTTCCTTTTTTGGCATTTTAGGATATTTTTATAGATATTTTGTGCCTTGGGCTTTGCAAAGCCTCAAGGACAAAATCAGATATTTTTGATGGGCCAATGAGCTTGCTAGTTGCACTAGGAGGTTCTCCTTTATCTTGGCCTATATATTCCAAGAGATTTCATTGTTAACAAGGTGAAATTGATAACATAGAGCAATATATGGTTATAAAAGCTTGGAAGAAATACTTTGTCTCATGCATTGGATAGTTTCTTGAATGTTTTGGATGATGAAAGAGGACTGTTGTTGGATTCCTTGACTTGGTAAAATGGTATAGTGTTCCTCTATGTTATGTTTCCTTAGTTTTCATACATATTTCATGTTCTTTGCTTGTTGTAAGATAGTAGAGAATAGATTTGAGACATGCCCATGGAGGCACCTCAGATTTCCTAATTCATTATAGCTTCTATGTTTGTCTTTTTTCTTAGTTATGTCAAATGAATTCTTAAATGCTCTTTGATAACCTAAGAACTTGTTTTCAGTTTCATTTATGGTTGTTATGCATGCTAAGTATGATTCATGGTATGCCATGATTACTCATGGCTAGTCAAAGCTCCATCTTTGAAAACTTTCTTTGAATGTTTGATTGTCCTAGTTGAACCAAAGAGGTCTTGTATCGATCTTGCCCTTTGCCTAAAACTCTGCAATCTTAGTTCAAAGTGCCCAGTAGCTCAAAATACTATGTCTATGAGTTCCCTCTTAGTAGCTTGAGTTATTTGTTTGTCTTAATTGTTTTTCCCCAAAGTTTGATGGCAATTTTCCTTAAGTTAGAGAGTCATATATGTCTATGTATCGCTTGAATGTTTATTTTATGCATCTATCAGTTTGAATTTACATTTATCATGATTAATGGTTAGCCCTACCATATAAATGTATGTTGTTAAACTATTTATGTTTAAATGTCTTTGTCCTTCAAAAAACCTACTGTCCATCCCATTTCATTCCACTTAAAGATCCATTTTACCTTAATCAAATCGGCCCTTCAACATACCTTCCATCACCATCTGAGGATTTCTCGACCTTTTTGACCCCATAGCCCAGTTGATCTAACAATATTTTTATCTATTTAGTCTTTGATCAGTTCCTCCCTCAAAAACCTAAAAACAAAACCAAAAACCATACTTAACAACTAGCCTAAAATAAAAAACATAAGAAGAAAACAACTATACATCCCTTGCACTAATAGAGAGATTTCTCTCTGAGTCTAGTAAGGCTAGGTCCTTGGGCTCCAAAGTTGGTTTGATGTTACCCTGTCACTTGTCTTGCCAATCAGCCAAATCACGGGACCCTAACATAATGGCGATCATGGTGGGACCTTCTGAGTTAGTGACAATCTAAGTATACCTTAGGACTTCAGAATCCCTCAACCTAGAATTTTTATCAAAGAGTAGAATCTAGTTGTCTCACCACCCTAGAAAAATGATAACCCAGCTATATGATACTCTTACAAACCATAGGTTGCACATAAAGACTCATAAAACCCCAAAAAACATCCACAGATTGGCTTTTTCCAGTTATTGGTGGTGGACCATAAGTACATCTCTATAAAAACAACAAAAAATCCACCTGGTGACTCCACTAGCCTCCAGTAGGCCTAATACTCCATAAAAAACCAAAAAAATTGATAAACCATACTATTCTATTGAATTATCTTTCCCAAAACTCAAAATTCATGGTGCAATCTCTGAAATCAGTGACAAACTAAGTATAACTTAGCGATTCAGAAAAATTCACCTAAACATAGGAAATCAAACAGAATAAACTTGAAAATAGAACCATAGCTTTCCCAACAGTCTAGCAAATTGTTGATACTAAGTGTTAAGTATTTCTTGCAAGTCTCCACATCAAATTTTGCTAGAAAACTTTTTCCCAAAAGCATCTTTGACAGTATTGGTGGTGGACCATAGATCTCAAAGAAATCCACCTGGCAACTCCACTAGCCTTCATTTTTTGTTTCAACCATTCTTCACATTAGAAAAACCCCTATAAAGGTCATCTATAAAAAAAAAATCACTACTATCATCCTCTCTAAACTTTGATTTTGAAATCTGGCTTCACGAAGAATCAATACTAGATCTCATCCAGACCCAAACCCTCCTAGCATAGTTGATAACCCAGAAAGGATTTTGTGGCAAACTTCTGAAACTGGTAACTTAGCTATAGATAGGACCATCCACAAAGCAAGCTTTGTACCTGAAAATATTACATCCTTGCAGGATTCCCAGTTTGACTTGAGTTCAGAAAAAATCATTTTTAGAAGCAAGTCGCAAAGTAAAATCAACCTTGACGATCTTAAGCCCTTAGATTTGCAGCAGAGTCCTAGTAGAAAAGCCTCACCTACTACACCTCCTGATTTTAATCTTCTCCACCACTTTGGATCTTACCACCCCAAATCTGCTCAGAATCAGTTCACAAGTCCAAGTACCTCTGCCACACCAATTCAGACCACCATTGTTCAAATCACCTCATCTCATCCTACAAACCCTCATACTAAATCTACCATCAGCTCCCGCCATGGCAGCTTGGTATGCACCCTTGGTATTACCACAGCCCTTGGCACCTTTGCAACATGACTGCCAATCCAAAATCCCACACTTTACCGTGGTTGAGACTACTACCACCCAACAACATGTAGATAGAATTAGTGATGCCTTTGAATACATGGAAATAGAATATGAGACCATAAGAATGAGGATGTTTGCCCAAAGAATGGGCAGAGAACCCAAGAAATGGTTTAAAGGCTTAGCTCCTAATAGTATACATGATCTCCCAACCCTCTACCAAAATTTCATAAGTAGGTGGGAAATCAGGAAAAACCCCATCCAAATCCTTTCCGAATATAATAATCTTAAAAGGGATAATCGGGAAAGTGTTTGGGACTACTGCACTAGGTTCAACGGTGTTTATAACACCCTCCCACCTCACTTAAAACCTCCACTTGGCTTAGCCTTAGCAAATTTTCCTGAAGGTTTCGACCCAGACATGACATACCAACTAAGAGACAAGGACCCCGCAACTTTAGAAGAAATCCAAAAAGTGGCTATGAGTGCAGAAGCCAACCTAGCTGAAAAGAGAGCTAGGATGAGATTAGAAAATAAAGTCACATACTGGGATGAGGTTGCCCCTTCAGCCTCTTCCTCAGATCCTAGAATAGATGGCCTAGTTAGATCCATGGCGAAAATATGGGAAAAGATAAGTGAAAAGGAACCTATTAGGGACAACCAGCCAAACCCTCAAAACAGGAACTAAAACCAAAAATTTAGAAGAGACCCGCCTCAAAATAAACCAAGGGAAAATGACGAATAGATCAGGCCACCTTTTAATGAAAACTATGTTGATGAGGTGGAAAGAGATATAGAACCACTTGATGAAAGTCATTTAAACTTAATAGGTTCTGATAACGAGGGTGAGGTTTTCCTCACAAAAGAAGAACAAGTTTTCTTCTCCTCAAATCAAAGTGAAGCAAATTATGAGGACCCCGAAGATCTTCATATAGGATTTCAAAATGTCATAATAGAAGCTCATAGGCAGTATGATCTTAGGAGTAAGAAAAACTAGGACAACTCTAAGAAAAATAGCTCAGACATTGCTGCTACTAAAACCCCTGATACCATTCTTAAAAGAGCAGTGGATAGTAACAAAATCATGGCCAAGAAAATTGACCAAAACAAAGATAAAGCTATTCAAATAAGCCTTGGCCCAGACTGTCCTAGTACCTCTACTAAGATTCCCGAGATAGCTGTGTTGAACAAAATCCTGAATCAAAGTCAGCAAATTAAGAACATAGACAAAGTCATGGCTGAAAAAACTGAAACAAATCTATCTAAACTACAAGCAACCTTCAATTTTGAAGGGGAAATCACCAAAATTAAGATCACCATGCCCCTCATGTAACTTCTTGCCCAAATCTCTTACAAATCCCAATTTCTAAAGGTCCTAAACATAGAAAATGATGCAGATACCATACATCTAGCTGATGATACCCCTGAGGTGTTGTTTGGTCCAAAAATAGAAGGGAAATACTAAGAATGAACCACTCTTCGCTTTTACATCAGTCTGAATATACATGACCAAATCCTACACAATGCCATGCGGGATTCCGAGGCCTCGCACAATCTCATGCCAAAAGTTGTAATGGAAATATTAGGCCTAGAAATAACAAAACCTTATAAAGACTTATATTCATTTGATTCAAGCAGATTTAAGTGTCTAGGCCTGATCAAAGATCTTTGTTTTAGTTTGGCCCAAATACCTACAAAACACCTGATCATGGACATAGTGGTAGAAGACATCCCTCCCAAGTACGGAATGCTTTTGTCCAGAACTTGGGGGGCCAAGCTTTAGGGAAATATTCAACTTGATAATTCCTATGCCACCACTCTTGTGTTTAACCAAACAAGAATATTGTATCGAGAATCGCACGTGAAATATACGGTCAGCAGCCAAGAAAGGCCATATAACATCCCGATGTACTCCTTGCATTCAAATCTAAATTTTTTCATTTTACAAACTGATGAAGACATTGAGGAATAGTTAGGAGAAATTGAAACAAATCTAGCTGCACCACATCAGCCACCCCAGGTTCTCTATGATGAGTTGGACACTCAAAATTATCATGATCCTGAGTAGTTATGTCTTGAGGGAAGGGCATTCAATTTTCTAGAAACAGAAGTAGAGCAGAAAGCAGAAAACATTATATACCATCAAGAAAAATGCTCAAACCATAGACAAACACCAGCAGTAACATCAGGAACTTTTTTCATAACAGAGGCACTAGAAGACTTGCATATTACAAACCTTTTTGGAAATCAGGGGCAGGGTAGCCTAATTTTCTTACCATACCTAAATGTTTCATCATCTCATAACTTTACCTCCCAAAATGAAACCTTGACTATAGCCAGAACTGCTAAAGATCTAGGAAAAATGTCTGGTAAACTTGATATGAAGGGATGTAATGACTACAATCTAAATATACTCGGATTGATTGAACTAACTCACATTCTGCCACTTCACCAAAGATTTAGAACTGCTAGAATTTGCAAGATTGTTCAAGATACTAGCACATGTCGGGAAAATAGTGAAAAACACTATGACACTTCCATCATTTCAAGAAATAGCTTTGACAAAAGAAAACACAAAAATCTTGATCAAGCATTAATAATCAAATACAAGACAGCTGGACATAGAATCTGTGTTGATTTTAGAAACACAAATACACACCCTTGGGACAAAATTTATATCCTTCCTACCCAAGACCATACTATACAAATGATAGGTGCTTCTAATCACGTGTCTTTACAAAATGATGTTTCAAGGTATCACCAATTAATTCCTTTGCAAAGCGAATAGCTCAAAGAATTTTTCAAATATGCTGTAAGTAGTTCCATATTCAAACCCAGAATTGCAAAACCACCAGACACCAAATACATGTTCCTGAAGGCCATGTTTCCAGTTCTAAATTTCTTCATTATAATGTACCTTGATGATGTCATCATATGCTTCAAAAATGACAAAGAATATCGGCATTATTTGAAGAAAATGTACAGCAAAAGGAGAAGTGGAGATCAAAGGTATAAAGAAGTACATCAAGAAGACACAGGATTGTTTAGAGATTCATGCATGAATCCTTACGTTATGCTTACAAGAGAAAATTTTCCAAACTTTTCTTTTCAAGAGCTAAGTGCACCAAGAGCATTAGGAGATCCTTATGAAGATAAAATGCTCAAGTCTCACCATTTTCAGGATTTCTAGTTCTATATTTTTCAATCATTATATATATCATTGTTAAAAAAAATACAGAAAATTCAAAAAACAATAGAAAAGTAGAAAAAGAGGGCAAATTGGAGAACAGCAAAAAATCCCCATGTTCAAAAAATAGTCATTCTGAAAGCGTGCAAGTCTAAATGCTGCTACTAGTGCTCAAAATATTTCTTGTTCAGTTATCTAGCCTAATCATAACTGAACATGTTTTAAATTTATTACTGATAAGTTAGTGAAAGAAAGGATAGTCAAATTGTGTAAGCTTGACTTCTCAAAGAAAGTAGATTAGGAAAAGATACTGGTTCCACATGCTCAAAAAAGAACCAAAGAGGAAAACAAGGATGAAAAACAAACTGTGTATCCTAGCCCTGATTTTTCTAAATCTCATTTTCATGCAAAATAATATTTGTGTGCAGTGTTAGAAAATTATATATTACAAAGCAATGCAACACATAAAATATGCAGAAAATACAAGCACACAAAACACATAAAACCAAAGAGACACAGATATACGTGTTTCACCCAGTTTGGGCTAAGTCCACCCTGAAAAACCAGTCATTCCTTTCTATTATCCAACAAAATGGAGAGACAAAACCTACAACAGATCCGCTGTAATATCCTCTGTTCTCTCTCACAGTCTCCCTATCTATTTCCCACTCAGAGAATACACATGTAATACAAAGTTGCAATAATATACCCTCATAGAAAGAGATGGGTTGCCTTCTAGGGAAAAAAACCCTAAATTAAACATAACTTCTACCATCAGATCATCGGCCTAATGAATGGCCCAAATTGAGTAGAAATTACTATACTTTTACAAGGCAATTTTACATCTGTTTTTAGCTTCGGAGGTGCTGCTCTCGAAACCCCCTGCTAGGGGGGGCTCCATAAAGTCGCTTCCGCCCCCCCTGGACCCCCCATGGCAGCAATTAATTTAAGGGCAGCGTTGCCGCCCCATTTAAGGTATAGGGGTCCAATGCTGTGATACAAAGTAAACAAGATAATCAGGCTCCACACCCAACAATCTCCCACTTGGAGACTAATTGTAGCAACTCCACCACTGCTTCATTTGCTGGAAAATGACTCCTCTTTGGACCTGGCTATTTCTCATCTTCATCATCATCCTTGAAGACCAATTGAAACTGAGCACATTCTCAGTTTCTCCCCGGTTACAACTTTTGCTAGCATATTTGCAGGATTCTAGCTAGTGTGTATCTTTTCCAGCTTCAACTCTCCATCTTCCAATACTGACTATATGAAATGGTACTTGAGATGTATGTATTTAGTCCTGGAATGAAAAGCTGAATTCTTTGAAAGATGAATGGCACTTTGGCTATCACTGTATAGCGTGCCCATATCATTTTTCTTACCCAATTCATCCATAAACCTTTGTAACCAAATCATTTCTTTACTAGCCTCTGTAGCAGTAACATACTCTGCTTCTGTTGTTGAAAGTGCAACAACACTTTGGATTTTTGAGACCCAACTGACAGATGTTCCACCTACATTAAATACATATCCTATAATGCTCTCCTATTATCTCTGTCACCTACCATATCTGCATCAACATATCCCTATAGAGCAATGTTTGAACCACCAAAGCATAATGCTTGATTTGTGGTACCTCTCAAATATCTGAGAATCCATTTTACTGCCATCCAATGTTCTTTTCCTGGATTATTCATGTACCTGCTTACAACTCCCACTGCATGTGCAATATCAAGTCTTGTGCAGACCATTGCATACATTAAGCTTCTAACTACTGATGCATGTGGAACTTTAGACATATATTCCATTTCTTCGTGGGTCTTGGGGCACATCTCCTTACTAAGTTTGAAATGGCTAGCAAAAGGTGTACTAACTGGTTTTTCATTCTGCATATTAAATCTTTTCAACACCTTTTCTACGTACTCATTCTGAGATAGTGTTAATTTGCAATTTTTCCTGTCTCTAGTTATCCTCATACCAAGGATTTGTTTTGCAACTCCCAAATCCTTCATTGCAAATGAATTTTCCAATTTTATTTTTTGCACATTTATTTCCTGCATGTTAGACCCTGCAACAAGCATGTCATCTACATACAATAAAAATATAATATAGCTACCATCATTTTGCCTTTTGAGATAAACACAATGATCAGAGTGAGATCTAGTATAACCTTTTTCAGACATAAACTTGTCAAATTTTAGATACCATTGCCTTGGAGCCTATTTTAAGCCATACAAGCTCTTCTTTAACCTGCACACCAATTTTTCTTTCCCTTTCACCTGATATCCTTCTGGTTGCTGCATGTATATCTCTTCCTCCAAATCTCCATGGAGAAATGTTGTCTTTACATCTAACTGTTCAAGATGTAAATCTTCCACTGCTACAAGACTTAAGATAGTTCTAATTGAAGTCATCTTAACAACAGGAGAAAATATTTCATCAAAATCAATACCTTTCTTCTCTATGAACCCCTTCACCACAAGTCTAGCTTTATACCTTTGTTTTCCTCAATCTTCTTCCTTCAACATGTAAACCCATTTATTCTGCAATGTATTTTTACCTACAAGCAACTTGACTAAGTCCCAAGTCTGGTTATGCATTAAGGAGCCCATCTCTTCATCCATGGCTAGCTCCCACTTCTTCCTGCTTTCAACCTGCATTGCTTCTTCATAACATTCAGGTTCACCAGAATCAATCAACAATAAATAATATAATGAAGGAGAGTATCATTCAGGGGGTCTACTTATCTTGGTAGATCTTCTAACACTACTTTCAGGTGTTTGAGGTGCCTGTTGCTGTTGTAGTGGTTGCTGATTATTATTATTTTTAGGCACCTTTACTTTTTCAGTTATCTCATCAAGAACTGTGTATTCCTTGCTTTCTTTTTCCTGCAACTGATTCTTATACAAGACCTTTTCATTGAATATTACATCTCTGCTCCTAATGATTTTGTGATTTTCATAATCATATAAGCGATAACCAAAATCATTAGCACCATATCCAATAAAGGTACATTTCTTTGATTTTGACTCATGCTTTGTTCTATTTTCTTTATTAATATGGAAAAAGGCCTCGCAACCAAAAGGCTTTAAAAAAGAGTAGTTTACCTTTTTACCTGTCCATGCTTCCTCTGGAATACCACCATCCAAGGAACTTGAAGGCCCTCTGTTTATTAGATAAACATCAGTATCTACAGCATCTGCCCAAAATTGTAAAGGCAATCCCGCATGCAATCTCATGCACCTTGCACGCTCCATGATTGTTCTGTTCATCCTTTCCGACACACCATTTTCTTGTGGTGTTCTTGGAACTGTCTTCTCTCTACGAATTCCATGCTCTGAACAGTACCTATCAAACTCTTTGCTGCAATATTCACCTCCATTGTCTGATCTGAGACACTTCAACTTCTTTCCTGTCTCAATCTCAACCAAAGCTTTCCATTTCTCGAAAGTATCAAATACATCAGATTTATTCTGAATACAATAAATCCATGTTTTTCTAGTTGCATCATCAATAAAAGTAACATAATAATGAGAGCCACCGAGAGATGATACCTGAGCAGGTCCCCATACATTTGTATGCACAAGCTCTAATTTTTCGCTCTTCTTTTCTTTCCCAACTCTGAGAAATCTGACTCTCTTTTGTTTTCCATAAATGCAATTTTCACAGAAATCCAAATCAACATTATTCAAACCTGGCAACAAATTTCTTGAGTGAAGAATCTTCATTCCCTTCTCACTCATGTGTCCGAGCCTATGATGCCATAATGTTGCATCTGCTCCTTTGGAAGTTAAAGCATTAACAGAGTTAGAAATACCATTGCATAAATACAATGTACCAAACTTTTCACCTTTTGCTATTACCAGCACTCCTTTGGTGACCTTCCAAGTTTTATCTGTGAAAGTTGTCACACAACCTTCACCGCCTAACTGCCCTGTTGAAATCAGATTTTTCTTTAGATCTGGAACATGCCTTACCTCCTTTAGTAGCCATTGGTTTCCATTCTGTTGTTTTACAAGAACTTTACCCATTCCAACAATTTTGCAGGGTTTATCATCACCCAAACGAACTTGTCCAAAATCTCCTTGAACATAGTCATGAAAATATTTCTTATCAGGTGTGGCATGGAATGAAGCCCCTGAATCTACAACCCAAGAATCAGTAATATTTTCGAAAGAAAGAATCAAAGCATCTTGTAACACATCACCTGTCACATTTTCTTCATGATTGTTTTCTTGTTGTGTGTCTCCTTCTTTTCCCTTCCGAGATCTACAGTCTTTCTTTAGGTGTCCTTTCTTTCCGCATTTCCAGCACACTATCCCCGATCTAGACTTGGATCTGCCTTTTCTTGATTTACTGCAATATCCCGAGCTCTTTCCTCTTTCCATTCTCCTTCCCCTAGACTCTGCACTCAAAGCATTACCCAATGTCTCACTGGAGCTTTTCCGTCGGATTTCCTCGCTAAGGATAGCACCGACAACATCATCAAAATTTAAAGTACTAGATCCAAAGATAGAATTACTAATGGCCATTACTAAACCATTCCAAGTCTCTCGCAATGAGCACAAGAATAACAGAGCTCTAACTTCATCATCAAATTTTTCCCCTATAGAACTTAACTGACTGGTAACTATATTAAAATCATTTAAATGATCTGCAATAGATCCACCTTCTGACATCTTCATATTAAATAGTCGTTTTATAAGAAATACCTTGTTTGAAGCCGAGGGTTTTTCATATAGTTTCACCAATGTCTGCATCAAACCCTTTGTTGTTGTTTCCTTCGAAATATTGAAAGCGACTGATGCCGCAAGGCACAACCGTATTGTTCCAAGTGCCTTTCTATCGAGAATGTTCCATTCCGTGTCTGTCATGGCCGTCGGCTTCTTTTTTTTTCTGCTCAATGGTAGGTACAGATCTTTTTGATACAGATAATCTTCCATCTACATCTTCCATAGCGAGAATTTTTGGCCATTAAATTTCTCGAGCCTAAACTTACCATCTTCCGCCATTGCTCCCACTCAAACCAGGAACCCTTCTTTCCTGCGAGTTTATCAGCCAAATATACCTTCAGCTCTGATACCAGTTGTTAGAAAATAATATATTACAAAGAAATGAAACACATAAAATATGCAAAAAATACAAGCACACAAAACACATAAAACCAGAGAAACACAGATATACGTGGTTCACTCAGTTTGGGCTACGTCCACCCCGAACAACCAGTCCTTCCTTTCTATTATCCAGCAAAATGAAGAGACAAAACCTATAGCAGATTTGCTATAATATCCTCTATTCTCTCTCACAGTCCCCCTATCTATTTCCTGCTCAGAAAATACACATGTAATACACAACCACAATACAATACCCTCATACAAACAGACGGGTTCCCTTCTAGGGAAAAAAACCCTAAACTAAACATAACTTCTACCATTGGATCATCGGCCTAATGAATGGCCCAGATTGAGTAGAAATTACTATACTTTTCCAAGGAAATTTTACATATGTTTTTAGCTTTGGGGGCGTTGCCCTCGAAACCCCCTGCCAGGGGGGGGCTCCATAAAGTTGCTGCTGCCCCCCCTAGACCCCCCACGGCAGCGATTAATTTATGGGTAGCGTTGCCACCCCATTTAAGGTACAAGGGTCCAATGCTGTGATACAAAGTAAACAAGATAATCAGGCTCCACACCTAACATGCATCTTGTCTTTTATGCCACAATTACATGACAAATCATACTGTCTAATCCTGATTGGATCATTTTTCAATTTCATGTTTTAGTTTAGTGAATCAAATCCTGTCAAACAGTTTGATCTAGACACTTTATCTAGAATAGGTAGATAAACAAAGGATTTGATCAGTTTAATATGAAAACCCTGTGGATATAAGTGTAGAATTAGATAGTGTCATTTTTCAAAAATATTATGCCAAAGGGTTGCTAGTCTAAATGCACCTAAAAGAAGAAAAAATGTTAGGGAATGTAGATGGGTAGGTAGAAAATGACTTTGATGCTAATCATGTTGTCCATTTTCAGAAATAACATCAAGAAAGAAAGAAATTTTCGCCAATGGATAAGGCACTGGTCTTCAAAAGCCAGAGATATGAAATTTTGGACACCTCCTGAAAAGGAGTTGCCCTCCCCAAATGGAGCCACTGTTAGTCATTAGTATTTTTCACCTGTTGATGATGACTAGTTTCTTAAGCTAATTTTTCTAGAAGCTGATCTCCAAACTATAAATTATGTCTCTAGAAAACACCCCTAAACAATTTTTGTCCTCCTACCCCTTCCAGTTAGCCTATGATGAGAAAAAACCTATTTTCCAAGTCCTAACTAGTTTCAGCCATATAATCCTGTCCATGAGATATCATAGCTAAAATTTATTTGTTTTCATTCACCCTTATTCCTCAAGCCATTCATTAATCAACTATTGAAAAAGTGTCTGCAACCCTATCCCTGGTTACCTGTCATTTGAAGATCTAATCATACCCAAGGAAACACTCAAAATATGTCAAGATCGCCCCTAAGTTAGGTAGTGGCACTTTAGGGAATCCTTTCCTTGGAAAAAACACCCTGAGCCAAAAACCTCTGTTCAGTATCAGCCAGCCCTGAATTAGCACCTAATCTACAAAAACAAATCTTGATCCATCCATAGGTCACGCCACTAAGAGGTCATTCTATCTCAGTCCAGAAGAAGTTCAACAAAGAGCCAAAACGGAAGAGGATAAGTATGTTCATTGTCTAAAAGGAACATGGTTAGGTTACGCAAAATCTCCATAAGACCCCAGCAAAGCTCTTCAGAATTTGAAGTCATATGTTTGTTACATCTCTGCAAGGGTGTGATTGCAACAATGATCAATGTGTAAATGAGAAAAAGAACAAAGTCAAAGGGGTCCTGCATGCTGAACTAGCTTGCCCTTAGTAAAACAAGTAAAATAAATTAAGTGAAGGGCTACTAATGGATGTATTTTGAAAGCCAAAGTTGCCTAAAGGAATTGAGCACAGCCTCCAAGTCATATGAATGCAAAGGGCTAATGTTTTGCTGATCAACAGTATTCTTAGCATCTCCTCCAAAGGGTAATTTCAACCTGCATCTGCAAACACACTCAAGGGTAGTCAGTCAATTATGTCTAGCAAGAAAATACTCTGCATACACAAGTCATGTGATTTCTGATCTAAGGGTTCACAAGGATATTTTACAAAGAAAACATATCTCGGAACACATCTCATAGAGCAGATTATTGCCTATTTGACATGATACTAAGCAGAGACATGTGATTTGCAGAAAGGTAATACATTTTGGAAATAGATGAAATATAATATCTACAATGAGAATCTCCTCCTTTAAAAGAGCAGATGGTTGAAAGCACAGAAATGACCTCCTTCATTGAAAAGTAGATGGTTGGGAACATGATAAGAACCTCCTCCTTTAAAATAACAAATGGTTAGAAGCACAGTGTAACCTCCTTCATTAAAAGTAGATGGTTAAAGGCACAGTGAGAACCTCCTTCATTTAAAAAGCAGAGGGTTAAGTTGTCAAAGTGATTTCAAAAATTGTGAGTCACCTCCTTCCAAAAGATAAACAAAAGATGCATCAGCAGTTTTTCATATGGTGTTTGAGGAATTTTCCTTTTGAAAGACAGGTTTGAAAAGTAGTGATAAAACAATAAGGGTTCACAGGTTGAAAACCTATTTCACATCAAACAAAAAGATGGCTTTATGATGTTATAAAGTCTTTTTCCCCTATGTTTATAAAGGCCTCCTTAAAACTATAGTAGGGGTGAAACTTGGGCTAAGGACCTTCATCTACTTCAAAAATGTACCATCAAATAGTGGGAGACAGAGTTTAAAGGGCACAAGAAATTACATTCTTAAATGTTTTAGTCAGAGAATAAAACCTCCCCTCACTTCATAAACAAAAATGGTTTTCATTGTGATTTTGAGACCACATCAAGGTTTGTTGAGTTTGTTTCCTTGGTAAATAAACAAAAAGGAATAAAACCCATCTAAAGGGCTACAAAGGCAATAGAGATTTTTTTTTAAAACAAGGAAGATGTATTTTAAAAAGCCCTCACCAAGTTCAAAGATTCAAATAAACACTTGTTGGCATCCTCACTAAATAAAAGAAGAAATTTTCGGGCGATTCTGAAGAAATCGAGCTTCAAGCTCTGTGCAGCGTGCCTGTACACATGCGCGGTGCACCTATAGGTGCCTGACCATAGATTTTGAATGGAGGCACGGTGCACATATAGCTTCATGTGGCATGCCTGTGCCGACAGTCACTGGGAACCCGAGGCCGACCCGACACCTCTTATGTGCGGCACATTCAGCGCTAAACGCCCACTCATCCATATGCTTGGAACGAACTTCCTTGTACGTTGCTTTGACACTCAAAGGACCTCAAAAACTCGTTCTTCAAGGTATTCCTCACCTCTTTGCTGAAGTTTTAGTTCGAGGAGGGTTTCTAAGTCATAAATTATCAAAGAAAGGGAGGTTTTCTCATGCTGTGAAATAGTAAAGCTTTTGTGTCAATTTAGAGAAGTTTTTCTCGCTGTAATTTTATAGATGAACAGTGGTTAAAGAAAAGGGCTAAAAGTGCCAATATTGAAAGGATTTTTGTGCTAGAAATAGCTAAATATTCACACTGTCTCTGCAACATAAAACAAAGTTTGTTTAATAGGGCTTATAACTCAGTGGCAAAGGGGGCTGTCTTTATTGTAGAGAAACAATAAACATTCAAAAAAGGGCAGTTTACTCACATGGATGAACACAATGTTTTTCTAAAAAAGTACATTCATATTTTCAAAACAGTCCCTTAAAAAAGCAGTGACACCTAAAGAGACAGTGTTTTTCAAGGGGACCTCTTTCTTGTTTAAACTACAGAAAATAGTCAATCAAAGGAAAGGAGTTCATATTGTTAAGGTCAAAGAAAGCTGATTATGTGTAAACAAATTTGTTGGCTAACTAAAAAGGGACTCGGTGTTTCAAAGAGTAACAGTGTTTTATTAAGAGCCTATTTCAAAAACATTTGAGACAGTTTTCCTTGGTGAATTAGCCAAGGATCTCAGAAGCAAAATGCCTCCTAAACCAAATAACATGAGTGGTCCTCACAAAAGGTATTAAGCTTTTTCAACTAAGGAAGTAAATGCCTCTCCTTCAGTTCTCTTTAACTTTCATGAAGTAGGATGTTTAGAATTTTTTCAGAAGGTTCGAGAAGTGAAAAGTCATCTTCCTTTGAAACATCTATTTGCTTTAAGGCTGCAAGGGAAGCATGTTCATGTAGCAGGTTTAGACTTCAAGCTCTCTCCTAGATCTATCTCCAGAGCTACCAAAATTCCATATGTCGGAGAAAAATGGTTTAAGCAGACCTACCTAGATTCAGATCAATACAAACCCTTCTTGAAACCAGAACATCGAGATGCATGCCCATCTATTTTTCATTTTTCCTATTTTTTTACTAGTTATGCTCCTTTCATGAAGATCATCATGAAATATTTCACATGCGAAGGGAGGTTTTCCCAAGTTTATCCTTATCATATCAGGCTACTCATGCACTTCACAAGAACCCAATTGCTAAACCTACCCTTTTTCCTCTATAGAAGCATTGAGAAAATGGCTTCTACTATTCAAAAGAAACCTTCGTCTTAGTAGCAAGCTTGTCTTTTTCATCATTCCCTTATCAAGATCGTCATCCTCCATCAACTTGAGAAAAAGGGAGTTTCTTGGGACTCTTTCATTTCACATCCCGATTTCGCCACTGCTTCTTCATCCCATGTGCCTCCCTCACCATCCACTCATCATGTTTCTCCTTCTTCTAGTAAATCCACTCCTAAGGAGAAAAAATTGCATATGATTGAAAGTGAAGAGGAGCAAAGTGAGAAAGAGCAAAATAGTGATCAAGAAGAGGAGCAAAGTGAGAAAGAGAAAAAAAGTGATCAAGAAGAGGAGAAAAGTGAGAAAGAGAAAAATAGTGATCAAGAAGAACACAGTGAAAGAGGGCACACAAGTGATGAGGAAGGACAAAATGAAGAATCCAAGCACAACAGTGAGCATGAAGAAGGAAGTGATGAAGATATGGAACAGGTTGATGAGGAACACAACAGTCACAAAGAGGAAAATATTGGCAGCCCACACAGCAGTGAGCATGATGATGATGAAGCACAAAAAATTGAAGATACAGAGCCTAATAGTCCTAAAGAAAGCAGGGACAAAAGTGAACAAGGCATCTCTCAAGGAGACATATGAGGTGATAGCCAAGGCACTTACGAGGAGGGTCAAGACAGTCCTCAAAGGAACATTTATGATGAAAAACAAGAAAGCCCACCACCTAGCAAGGATGATGACAAACAAAGCTCAGGCAGTGAGCATTTTAAAGAAGGCATCCTTCAAAAGGAGGAAAACAGTGACAAAGATGATGAGGGGAGCAGTAAAGGCAAATACCAAATAGAGCATGTGCTAGCTACCTCTCCTAGGCAAGTGGCCATGCCTTCTTCTCCAAAGGTAACAAGGCCCTGAACATCAAGAAAGAAAGTGGCTCAAATTGTAACTCCAAATGTTACTAGAGCATTCTGAAGCAAAGGCAAGTTGCCAAAGCAATCCATTGTTGAATTACCAAAGAAGAGGAGAACCAAGAAGGCCACCCAAAGCAAGGGAAAAGAGAAGGAGGAAAGTAGCCATGAGAAAGAAAGGGATTTTGATATAATTCAGATAAACAATGATGATAGTGACAATGAGGCTAGAATCCTTGAGTCCCTCTTACGAAATAGAGAATAACAAATTCATGATCTAAGAACTGATCTAGAGAGGTCTAAGGACCTCATACATTTTCTGAAGACACAAAACAAGCAAATAAATGTCCACATGGCAGTTTATGAGACACGGGCTATCAAGTACCAAAAGGAAGCCTCCAAAGCACAAATTAAGTTGGAAGAACTTATGGGAAAATTCAATGACACTGAAGAAGAAGATAAGCCAAAGAGGAAGAGACCAAGGACTATGGGATTCAAAAGAGCTTTGGAGAAACAGAAAGAGGAAGAGGTTGCCCTTTTCCGATCTATTCCTCTTACTACTTTATTCACCAAAGAAATAGAAAAAAATGCTTGAAAGGGTTAATAAACACTTGGAGAATAAGTTGGAAAGAGCTAATAGAGACTTAAGCCTTGAAAGGAAAATGATCGGGCACTATAAGAAGCTAAATCAATTTGCTCGAAGAAATTTGAAGGTTACACAAGAAAAGCTCAAGGTAGCCCGAAAGAGGCGCCCGGTACAAAAAGTGAAGAAAGGCATATCAAGGCTTGAAATTTTGGCCTCCACTTTTCAGCATGCTTCTGAAAACCCATGAGGGTCATGCTCACCAAAATTGGGCATAATTCGACAAGTTTTTGTTTTTTGACATTTTTGGGCTTTTTGCAGAAAATCATGGGCATTGCCATTTTATTTTGAAGCATCCTTAAAGGTTGAAAGTGGTATCATTGGATGCATTAATCTCAGGGGCATCTACTCAGCAAATTTCAGATCAATTGAAGATGTTTTGGTCCCCCAAAGTGGCGAAAAACAGTCACTTTTTCAACACTCTGCCTCGCATATCAGCGAAGGATAATTTCCGGGTTTTTCCACACAGGTCAGCTTTTCAGAGGCCTCTAATGATCATTTTGGGTAAAAAAAATTATTTTCAAAAACTAGACATCCAGGGCTTTCCCACGAGCCATCACGGGCCTCATTTTGACATCGGGAAGTCCTAGAAAAGTTGCCCACAATACAGGGAATTTTCTGCTGCTATATTTCTGAAGCATTTTTGTGAAAAATGCAGTTTTCTGAAGTGGCTTTTCCAAATGTGTGTTTAGCCTTTTTTGGCCATTTTCAGTTAGGAAAAGTCAATTTAATTTCCTTTTTTAGCATTTTTAGGATATTTTTATAGATATTTTGTGCCTTGGGCTTTGCAAAGCCTCAAGGACAAAATCAGATATTTTTGATGGGCCAATGAGCTTGCTAGTTGCACTAAGAGATTCTCCTTCATCTTGGCCTATATACTCTAAGAGATTTCATTGTAAACAAGGCTGAACTTGATAATATAGAGAAATATGTGGTTATACAAACTTGGAAGAAATACTTTGTCTCATGCATTGGATAGTTTCTTGAATGTTTTGGATAATGAAAGAGGACTGTTGTTGGATTCCTTGACTTGGTAAAATGGTATAGTGTTCCTCTCTGTTATGTTTCCTTAGTTTTCATACATATTTCATGTTATTTTCTTGTTGTAAGACAGTAGAGAATAGATTTGAGACATGCCCATGGAAGCCCCTCAGATTTCCTGATTCATTACAACTTCTATGTTTGTCTTATTTCGTAGTTATGTCAAATGAATTCTTAAATGCTCTTTGATACCCTAAGAACTTGTTTTCAGTTTCATTTATGGTTTTTATGCATGCTAAGTATGATTCACGGTATGCCCTGATTACTCAAGGCTAGTCAAAGCTCCATATTTGAAACCTTTCTTTGAATGTTTGATTGTCCTAGTTGAACCAAAGAGGTCTTGTATCTATCTTTCCCTTTGCCTAAAACTCTGCAATCTTAGTTCAAAGTGCCCGGTAGCTCAAAATACTATGTCTACGAGTTCCCTCTTAGTAGCTTGAGTTATTTGTTTCTCTTAATTATTTTTCCCCAAAGTCTGATAGTGATTTTCCTAAAGTTAGAGAGTCATATATCTCTATGTATCACTTGAATGTTTATTTTATGCATCTATCAGTTTGAAGTTACATTTATGATGATGAATGGTTAGCCCTACCATATAAATGTCTGTTTTTAAACTATTTATGTTTAAATGTCTTTGTCCTTCAGAAAACCTAGTGTCCATCCCATTTCATTCCACCTAAATATCCATTTTACCTTGATCACATCAGCCCTTCAACATACCTTGTATCACCATCTGAGGCTTTCTCGACCTTTTCGACCCCATAGCCTAGTTGATCTAACAATATTTTTATCTATTTAGTCTTTGATAAGTTCCTCCCTCAAAAAACTAAAAACAAAACTAAAAACCATACTTAACAACTAGCCTAAAATCAAAAACATAAGAAGCAAACAACTATACATCCCTTGCACTAATAGAGAGAGCCCTCTCTGAGTCCAGGAAGGCTAGGTCCTTGGGCTCCAAAGTTGGTTTGATGTTACCCTGTGACTTGGCTTGCCAATCAACCAAATCATGGGACCCTAAGATGTCTCTTTTACATTTCATACCTTTTCCCATTTCCTCCTTGCCTTTGTCAAGTTTTAGAGATGATTGACCCTCTTTGATATGTGCATGCAAGCGGTGTAATGTTGTTTTTAGGAGTGTCTTCATGTTGGCTATGACCCTTGGTGTTGTCATCAAATATCTCTTTCACTGTGATCCCCATCAATCATCCCATGCTCTGTTTGATCACCATCAACACCATCATCATTATCATTATCTTTTTCATTGCCTTCTAGGTTGTCACTTTGGCCTTTAAATTGATCACTAGCCCCTGCACTTGCTCTACTTAGGCTTTGTTCCTCATTAGGGTCCCCTTATTCATCACTCCCTGCACTATTACTTTCATTATTATTGTTATTAAGACACTGATTAGTGTCATGATAGTCATGACAGTTGTCATGATTGTCATGACTATCTTTTTTGTTGTTCTTTTCCTCACGGACTGTCCTATCAGTGAAATTATTTTTATTACTGCCTCCTTCATCAATGTGTTGAGTCTCAAATCTGCATCTTTCTTATACACCTTTCCAAACTTTTTTCATTCACCTGGACCTTCTCAGTCACCAATATCATTGCATATTAATTGTAAACGAGATTTTAAAATGTTTTTTAACTATGTTTTGTGTCTGCTGTTTGATGTAGATTTTTCTCATTTAGCTGCGGAATCTTGTCACTTTCCGCAGCTGCTGCAACTTTCCACAGCCATTTTGTCAAAGTCTATGTTGCAGGTGTCTTCAGGCAAATCGGGCCACATGGGAAAGTTCAAAATGATGTGGACATGGATCGTGTCCTATTGGCTCGGTCGAATTCATCTAAGAAGGCTGTGGTCAAAGGTGGCCAAGTGGTGGTCAACTGTAGAGTCCCACGGTGACAGAACTCTGTTTCTCATCACATGGAGATTTGTGTGGCCGTTTCTAAAACACAGGAGACACATCAACACCTGTAAATGGCTTCATAAGCCAAATCCAACATCCACTCTCCATAGATTTAATCCTCACGGCGGCCATGATGCTAGATCTCTGGACGTGATGGTTCACATTTCTTCTACCAGCGCAGACTTTAGGGAATTTGTTATATCTCTCTCTGTTATAAATAATGCGTTCTCATACGCATAATAGTTAGATCTTTTGTAACCCTGTAATGTAATTGCGTTGCCATTGTGCTGTGACATTGTTTCTCTGTTATGACCGCATTTTAATATATGAGAAGACCTTGTTCAAAAGACTAATTCGTATTTGAAAGCTACTCCCCGAGGTCTGTGCAGAGGGCCCCTGCACACGCTGAGGTTTTGTGTACTACTGTATAGTTTCATGATTCATTTATTTATGTTCATTGTGCCATAGTAATTCATGTATATATAGATTACATCTTTCATGGTATTTACATTTCATCTCTGTCCATAATCCTTCATGCTTTACATTTTACTTCTGTCCATAATCTTTTATGTTTTATGTTGTTGTTAACTGATCAGTGTTCTTGTTTCAGATTACAATAGGTAGCCCGGGCATTTGCACATCTTTTTCATAATGACTAATGACATGGAATCAATATTGTCTTTCTGCTGATTTCCTTTTCTTAGTGTTTGTTTAATTCCAACACCGTTTTGTTTATTTCAGTCTTACACATTTGCTTTAGTAGTTAGATTAGATATTAAACTGTTCATGTCATTTTCAGTTACCTCTGAAAGCCATAGCGAGACTAATGGTGAGGGATTGAAGTATGAGTGCATAGTTTGATATTAGTTTACTTTTCTGCAAGTTAGATATTGGATTTTTCATGTCATTTTCAGTTACCTCCGAAAGCCATAGCGAGACTAATGGTGAGGGATTGAAGTATGAGTGTATAGTTTGATATTAGTTTACTTTTCTACAAGTTAGATATTAAATTGCTCATGTCATTATCAGTTACCTCCGAAAGCCATAACGAGACTAATGGTGAGGGATTGAAGTATGAGTGTGTAATTTGATATTAGTTTAGTTTTCTGCAAATTAGATATCAGATTGCTCAAGTTGTTTATGATTACCTCCGAAAGCCATAGCCAGACTAATGGTGAGGGGTCAGAATATGAGTTGATGTAATTTGATTTTAGTTTTACTTTACTTGCAATATTTTCTTTGAGTAACAGTTTCTTTTGTGTTTAGACAGCAGCAAGGGTAATGGTTTTCATGATCAATAGTTCACTGTTTGTTTAACTAGGATAGTAGCACATTTTCATTTCCTTTTAGGAACTAATTTTCTCATTGTATGTTGAAAAATCCTTTTGAATTTTAAAGTTTGGTAAATCATTATAAAGGACATCATTGCCTTGAACAATCATAACCATACTTGCCTCTTAGAATTTTCATTAGGAAACCAACCAAGATAAAAAGAAAGAAAAAACCAAAAACTAAAAAAAAGGTAAGAGATAGGTTATCTTGCACATATAGTGCGCCACACTTCGTCAGCTTACAAATCCCAGATTAACAAATTAATGTATCAATTTAGGACACACTAAATTGACCAAACACAATGTCTTCACTATCTTCTTGGTCCTTATCTTTTTCATCAACACCACCTTTTTCTGTACTTGGGAGTGATTGATTGGCATCATTACCATCAATTCCTTCCTCCAAGTGCTCACTATGTTTGTCTTCATGACTACCAAGTTCATCTCCCTCTTCCTTGTCATCATCATTTTCTTGCTCTTCCTCATTTAAACTATGTGTCTACCCTACTGATTTCTTCATGTCCAGACATGGTGACTGATTATGTCTTTGAACTAAATGGTTTTTAGCTTGGTGAGAGCTTTAGGTCTAGGGAGGAAAATGAGTGATGATGAGGGAAATTTTTTAACAAATGGAGGAAAAATGGAAGAAGTCAAGGAATATTTTCAGAGTTTAGAAGTGGGCTTAGCTTATATTGAGTGTATTTTTGCTAATGATCACTCTACAACTGGTAATTTCTTGCCCTAGAAGGTTAAATGAGAGTTTTCCATGAAGATTAGGGTTTTTAGCCAATTTAGGTTATGGTTACTCTCCTTTAATTATAGATGCAAAAATACCACTTGGAGGGAAAAGAGAGGTGACCACCAACCTTTTTAATTCATGCAAGAGCCCAGGGAAAACTTTGAGGAGAAAAATAGTGATTTTGGCCGCTTCTTGGCGACCCTGGCCAAAATTCCTCTATGCGCAGCACCACTACCTGTGCACAGCATTGGTCCATCTATGCATAGCGCACTTTTATTTAACATTGTCTTTTATCCCCTATGCATAGCGACAGTTTGTGTGTGCGCAACACCACTGCCTGTGCACAACGCCCGTAAATTTTTCCAAAAATGACCAGAAAAGTCTATTTTCTTCCTGAAGCTATTTTTCAGGGGCTAAATGAATTTGAAGTTGAAAAAAGGCACCTTTATAACCTTTGAGAGTAATAAATCAAATTTTTAAACCCACTTTACTATGATTTTCAATCTTTTTTCCATTTGACTTACAACCTTTTGTCTTTGGCAGGGTTTTGAAAATTCTTTCAAGGCATATATTCTTCTTTTGTGATGATGGCTAGCTGAGGGGAAGTAGATGTCCTTTTTATGCCCTTTTCTTTTGAAATCCCGAGCACTTGTTCAAACTATTTTTTGGCAGATATTCATCAAACTGAAAAACCCAGTTTTTTCTTACCTCCTTGGGAATTTTTTACTGTAGGTGACCTGAAACATGTCTTTTTCCCTTTCTAGATTTGATAGTGATATGTCTTTTTATAGAGATGTGTGCATCATTTTTACCATGTTTTTCACTTGGCCACTTTTGATTTTGTGCAGGTGCCAACAAAACATTTTCCTTTGGTCTTCTTAGCCTCTTTTGGAGTTTGATATCTCATTTATTCAGAAGTGAACCTGTGCTTAGCATGAATTTCTCCTTTTAATACTCAAACTCATGCTTGCTTTTATTTTATTATTTTGAAGGCCTTTGGTTGCACTTGGAAAGCTTAGGCCCTTGCACTGATACTCTTTGCCATTTTGTCCTTTTGGTGAGGTGGAATCAGTGCTTCTTTGTCAAACCCTATAGGGCAACTTGAATGCCCCGTGAAATGACATCTGCCGTTATGAAGGAGGCCCTATCATCATTATTTGACTTTTTTTTCATTCTTCCCAAAAAATATTGATTTTGACCAATTTTTGGCAATTCTGGCCAAACTTCTCCTGTGCGTAGCGCCAAAAAGGGTCAACTTGCAGACAAGTTTTGAGGACCTTCCTGAAGTCGGATTTGTGCTCGTGATAGTGCGTTGGAAAGAGTAACCTGTATAATTTCAAAATATACCATTTTTTTCCTGATTTGAGTTTATTTTCCCTATCAAAGTTTATTTTCCCAAGACTGGTCAAAACGTGTTGAGTGATGGTGCAGAAATGTAGAGTGCTGGTACAAACAACTTTTGGAGGACTTAATTAACTCTAAATTGAGCTCATCATAGCTCATTAGAAATATATTTAAGTCTAGTTGTCGTTTGACCCATCAATAAATTCATTTGGATACTCCAGCTGTGAGAAAACCTTATTTTCCCAAGGTCACTCCAGCAGTATAGAAATTCTCCTGGGACACCTGTGTTTTTTATATTGCTCCCAAAACATGATACCTATGTAAAAAATGAAGGATTTTTTTCTTATTGGCCCTATTATGGACAAAAACCTCTCTCTCATTTTCCAAATTCATCTCTGTTTGGTCATAAACATATTTTTAAGAAAAACTGGCCCTAGGTGTGGAAAATGACTAGTCCCTTGGAATGAATTCTTGGAAAATGATGGAGACATGATGTTTATGAGTTGGAATGGATTCATGATTGCTGATATGACCTACCATATGGATCTTATGCTCGTATTCCTCTTTTCCATAGCAAACCCTAGCTTAGTTGCAAGAGGAAATTAGGGTTTGGGGCAGGGGATTTAGGACTGCCTTGTAGAGGGAGGGAAATGAAGGGGTTAAGGGTTGTATAAATTCTTGGGGAAATTTTGGGGGATAGGGATAGATGTTAGGAAGTATGGGAAAGTGGAATTTCAAGGATTGAGTTAGGGGAAAGGGTCCAAAAGGGAAAAACATAGGCCTAGTCTTAAAAAGTGTCTAATTGTGGCAATAGACTAGGTTTTGTAGAAAAATGATGAATTTGAGGGATAGGAGTGATGGGAAATGTTTATGAAGGTATATTAAGGATAGGAGGAGGTGTAAGAGCATGAATATACAAGCCTTATTGATGTTTAATCATGGAGGTCATGAAACCAAGAAAAAATTCCCTTAAAAGCCCTAGATGGACAATGCAGGAATTAGGCAAAACAAAATAGAGGGCTGAGGACAAAGATGACACAACAAAGACAAAATGAGTGACATGAGCCCATGATGGGTCTTCTGGGATGGGTGAGCTGAGCATTGACATGATGTGATGATTAAATAGTGAAAAAATTATTTTAAGGATAATGAAGGTAGTGAGATTTCTAGAACTCACAATGTTCATGAACTTTGTTTCTAGAAATCTAGAACCGATACTTAGTTATCTTCAGATAGTGAAAATTATGGATGACTAATATTTGAACTGTCATCATTATTTTCTTCATTGTAGCCTTTAGTATTTTATGTTTTCAAAAATGCTAGGGCTCCTTATTAGGCCTTAAAGTTTATGACTTGCGAGATAAGGGTTCCATCACATGTGTTCTTCATTTATTAGGATTAAAGGATCATGGGAATTTATATTAAAGCTCATTCATTCATCATAAACAATCTAAGGTTTCATTAATATTTTAGCTAAGCTATGGCATCATGAAAATAAGGCTTTAGGGTTTTATCATGTAGCTAGGGAGTGCACATCATCTTCATGCTTAGGGTTTTCTCCTAGGGTTTGCATAAGGTTATGGAAACATAAAAAAATGGTTATTCATGCATCACAAGAATATTTTCCATCTCCAACAATGCCATATTGACATCAATGACAACTTTGACCAACAGTCTCCCCCTTTGCTATTGATGGAAATATTCTTGCCCTTTCAACAATTTCTCCCCTTTTGACATCAATGGAAAGTGGGTTTCCCAAGTACTCCCCCTATCAAGATTCTTCTTGATATGATGCTCCATCATATTTCTTTCATCAATGATAGTTCTCAATGATAGGTATGTTTCTCCCCCTGTCATGATGCTCCTTTCAGTTATATGTTGCTCTTTGCAACTACCTCTATAATTATGATTTTATTTAATGTACGTTCTGTCCCTAAGCCTCTGCATTCCTTCATGGAAATGGATGAGGTACATGATCAACCAGATCCCTCTTCCTTCATAAACTCCTCTAGCTCTTATTTTTTCCTTAGAAAGACTATTGCCTTGAGACTAGGTGGAAGACATCTTCAATAATGGATGTGTAGTGAAGACAATATGATACCATGATTTTATTCAATGAAATTACTCCCAAGATATGATATATCAAGTGTTGATTGTCCATCAAGGATTTCATAAGTCTCTTCACAGACATATTTTTCAAGAATATTACAGAATCATGAGCTCTCCCTAACAGTATGCATGGTTTCCTTTTTGGATTAATTTCTTCATAAAAAATTGGAATATCATATCTTCGAAACATGTACTTATTGGATAAACAACATGAGTTGATGTATTAAGTGTTCAAGAGGATTTTTGATCCAATTTTATTCCTTCTCCACACTTCTGTAACTTTCTTTTCTTGCTTGGTATACATGTTTTTAACTTGTTTAGGGACCCAAGTCAAGTTACAATCATGAGCCATATGTCCAATGTTATGGAAATTGAAGCATTACATCTTTTTCATCAATGAGGGAGCATGAATTTTTTTTGAAATGTTGCTTCTAGGATACGTACAGGGACCATTATATTTGTCCTTGTGGTATTCCCTACAATCATTTTCCATATGCCCAAAATTTGTACAAGAATAGAAATAACCTAAAAATATTCTTTGGTATATGGAGGATGGAAATTTCCTTCATTTACTTCTAAATTAATTCTGTCTTGGGATCCTTTGATCAAATTTTTTTCCTCCTGCATTCTTGACATCATCTGCATATCTTCTTGGAGTAGGGTTTCTTCCAATATCATCTTGACTCTTGTCCTTGTTTTTTTGGAACTAGGGCCATCAATATTTCTTCCAAGCTTATCTATTGGTTTATCCAATGTCCAACATTGAATTCATTATTACTCAAGAGTATTTCCGAAGTGATGAAGGGAAATTTTCACAATATAGCATTCATAAGAAGAACCAAGAGCTGACTATTAAGAAATGAATATGATATGCATGATTCCTTAGGCAAAATATAGTATTTGAAATGATCAAATTCGTAATTCCATGACTCTATGATATAAACATATTCGAAACCTGAGTTTGATGCAAGATATTTGCATGAAGATGAATGAACTGAAGAATATTCTTGAATCTGACTAGAAACCAAATTTCAAAAGTTCAAAATATTACATCTAAAATACCAAACATATTTCAAAAATAAATTTAGAACGAGTGAAACCATGCAAAGAGAAGTATTGTAAGAGATAAAATAGATATCATTTATTCTAAGGGGCTTACTAGTGTTGCGAGATCCTGAGATAACCATCAATGGAAGTTCAAGTGCCTCGACTCCCTAACAAGTCCTGAAACTTTCAAGCATTGTAAAATAACATTTTGAATATTGAACTAGATGGTGCATGAGGTGAGGACAGTTGCCAATACTAGTCTCAATCAGACCACTGATCACCAGATGGAAACCATATTTGTCACTAACTTGACCATATTTTTCAACTTCAACAATGAGTTTACTCAAGTTGAAAGATTCATCTGATCGCAAATTTGAAGATGTATGAATCAGAAAAATTTCATGAACAAGATGGTTTGGATAGTTGTCTTAATGCAAGAGAAGACATGATGAGGGATGGAAAGAGTATTCAATGTTTTTATTATTTTCATTTTCATCACGGATAATCTCACCACCTTGCATCAATTGAGAAGTTAACTCAACATATGAAGAACTTGAAGGGAATGAAGTATCTCCATCACAAGTAGATGCATCAAAAATAGTAGAGAATAAGGGATAGTGAGAGGAAGGGGAATTTTAGATAAGGACATATTATTTGACCGAATCAATTTCTAGATATAAAGTAAAGTATTTATGAGAAACTGAAAGATAAGATGATGCGTATGAGCATTCATGATCACATACATCAACAAAGTCATCATAATCGTGTTAGGTCCCTATAATACTAGTTTATCCTCTTATTTTATTTTCATGCCCATGTAGTCCCCATATTGTTATTATTGTTCCCCATAGAATCCCACTATTGTTAATGGTGCGCCCTTAAATTATTATTTTTTTGGAAACTCTAATTATATTGTGACCCCTTAGACTCCTATATATGAAAGGAAGTTTTGGCATTTGAAACATCTAAGAATTGTTCAATTACGTAACTTAAAGGAGGTTTCCCCCTAAAAGAGTATAATTTTTAAGTCATTGATCTATCATTTATTCTACTTTGTGAGTTGGTTGCATAACATTTGGTATTAGAGCTTTGGATTCTAGGGTTTTTCTTCTTCAAATAGGTCATCCTGGAATTTCGCTATAATGTTTTTTATACAAGGATTCAAAAGCTAAAATTTTGACCACATGGATCCTAAATCATGGTCACAAAATTTGTGTAAAAATTTTAGATATTGGTTTGCTATATTTTAGAGATACGATCCGGGGAAGTTAGGGTTTTTGAAGCTCCAGAATTGAGTCTCAAGAAAGTGACTGAAGGAAAATCGTCATAACTTTCTCTTCCAACATTGGATTGTAACTTCATAAAAAATGATAGAAATATAACATACTATAGTTTCTTGTGGATAAATTTCAGGGCCGAAGGCTGAAACATAGACACGACATCCCATAAAAGTTCACTCTACTGAACAAATCCATAATTAGGACATTGTGGGAGATCGAGCATAACTTTACCTTGAAGAATCCAAATTAGGTTTGGCCTATGGAATTGAAAAGAATACTCATAGGGATAATACATGACCTAAATTAAAATCTCTTGGATTTGAAATCACATAGATACACCAGGTTCAATATCGAGCTCCTCAAAAGCAAGAAAAAGGTGTTTATTTTTTTTAAAATTTCATAACTTTTTTTAAAAAAATAAGTTTGAAGTGATTGCAAGGGAATATTGAAGCACAAATATTAGTATTGGGTTTTAAAATTCCTCCCAAAAATAATTCCACAACTATTAATCCCTCAGAAATCTCTACTACAACACGTTAAGAGGAATAATTGCAACATGATATATTGAAATTATGATACCAAGTGCAACAAATTTCTCTCTCAAAAAGAGCAACCAAAAATGAAATGGAAGCTAAGGTATATGGTATGGAAACTAAGATGGATGGCATTAAGAATGGATTAAAATAAGACATGGAGGGTTTAAAGGATGGTATAAAATCATAAATGGAAGGTTTGAGGGAAGGTCTGACAAAGGTTATACAATAAATTATTCTTAATGTGGAAAGGGTATTAGATGAGACTCATGACGAGAAACAAAACATTAATCATAATTTCATCGCCTCTAACATTGGATTAAAGACCCACCATATTCCAAATATTGATATTAGGAATTTTTATGGCAAGGATCCAATAACATGGATACTACATATGAAGCAATAATTTCATCTCCATAATTTGCAACAAACACAAAAGTTACACATTGAAACTTTATATTTAGAATCTAACCAGTTTGTATGATATCAATGGCTTTGTTCTCGTAAACCCCTTTTCACTTGGTAAATTTTTATAGAGGAAATGATAGCGCATTATGAGGATACAAAGAGTAACACCTTCTTTATCCAATTGATAAATCTCAAACAAAAGGGTTCAATGGGAGAGCACAATGAAGACTTCCAAAATTTAATATAAGGGTAAATGATATTCCAGAGGAACATAGGATTGATGTATTCATAGGGACTTTAAAGGATAACATCCAACTTGAGGTTTTCCTTTGGGAACCTGATTCATGGAGAAGGCATTCAGGTTGGCAAGAAAAAATGAAAGAAAAATTATGGCGACAAGGAAGCCTACCACTCACAACTATAAATATGGAAGTGTTGCTACTCCTAGCCTTCCACAACCTACAAGGTTGGCACCACAGCAGTTGGAAGCAAAAAGAGAAAAAATGATTTGTTATAGTTGTGATAGAAAATACACTAAAGGTCATAAGTGTGCTGAGAAGAAATTGTTTTACATACATTGTGAAGAGGAGGAAGAAAGGGAACCAAAAAATTCAAAAAGAAGAGGATATACACCAGGAACCAACCCTAGAGAAAGAATAAATGAATATTACCATATATTTTAATGCATTGGAATGAATTACCACTCCTCAAACTCTAAAGATATAAGGACATGTTAAGAAGAAAATGGTAATCGTGTTGAATTATTTGGGTAGTACCCATAATTTTATTCATTGTAAGATAGAAAAGAAATTGAATTGCTTCACATATCCAGCACAAGAGTGTCAACTGATGGTTGCAAATGGAGGAATTATAAATTTCTCCAAAAATTTCCATAATATCAAGCTAACCTTGGGGGAATATGTTTTGAATAGTCCAATGCTTTCCATTTCAATGGGTGGTGTTGATGTTGTTCTAGGAGTCCAATGGTTACAATATTTGGGTACGATAGCTTTTAATTTTCAATAAATTTTATTGAAATTTTTTTGGGAAGAAAAGGAAGTTGAATTAAGGAGTATTGTAGGGAAACCAAGAAATATAATCAGCTCCAATGGCATGAAAAAACTTCTAAAGAAATAGAAACTGGGTGTATTTGCATAATTACGCTCACTAGATGTTCAAATATCAAACTCATTTATTTCTCTAGTTATCTAAAAAGTCTTGGACAATAATTCGAAGGTATTTGAGACTCCCAAAGGCCCCCCATCTATTTTTGATCATGATCATTCTATTCATTTGATTCCAGGAAGTTTTTCTCCAAAAATCAGGCCTTACATATATCCTTATGCCCAAAAGAGTGAAATTGAGCATATGGTTGAATAAATAATAGATGTTGGTATATTCAACCTAGTCAAAGTTCTTTCTCTGATCCAGTAGTATTGGTGCACAAGGATGGAGCATGGCGCATGTGTCCAGATTATAGGGAGCTAAACAAGCTCACTATTAAAGATAAATTTCCCATTCTTGTCATTGATGAATTATTGGATGAATTACATGGAGAAATTTACTTCACCAAGTTGGATCTTCATTCAAGATATCATCAAATTAGAATGAAGACTTAATACATTTCGAAAACAACATTTAGAACTCGTGAGGGTCATGATGAATTTTTTTTTCATGCCTTTTTTCCTTACCAATACACCTTCTACATTTCAAGGTTTGGTGAATTCCATTTTCAAACCCTTCTTTAGAAAATCTGTGTTAGTATTTTTTGATGATATACTAATCTACAACAAGTCTTGGAAGGATTATGTTCAACATGTTGACTGGGTATTCAAACTATTAGAAGAGAAACAATTATATGAAAAATCCTTAAAATGTTTCTTTGGAGTATAAGAGGTGGACTCTAACAAATTTAAATCCATTAAGGAATGGAAAATCCCCACAACCATAAAGCATCTACAAGGATTTCTTGGGATGATAGGGTATTATCGCAATTTTGTTAAGAATTATAGGGGAATAACAGCACATATAACACCATTACTAAAGAATGATGCATTTTCTTGGACTCTAGAAGAAACTAAGGGCTTTGAACATCTTAAAGAAGCAATTTTCCAAGCACCAGTCTTAGCTAAGTCAGACTTCAAAAAAACTTTATTGTGGAAAGTGATGCCTCAGGAAATGGAATTGGCATCATTTTAATTCAAGAAGGAAGACTCATTTCTTTTGAAATTAGCCTAATCAAAGGAAAGTTTTTACACAAACCTATTTATGAGAATGATGTTTTGGAAATAATACATGCACTAAAGTAATGGTGACCCTACCTAATGTGAAGATACTTCAAGGTAAAACTAGATTATGATAGTCTTAAACACTTTTTGGAACAAATATTATCTTCAGAAGAGTAGCAAAAATGGTTCACAAATATATTGGGTTATGCCTTTGAAATAGTCTTCAAAAAGGGAATCAAGATCTTGTTGCAGATGCACTCTCAAGAAAGGATGAGGATGTGGAAGAATTTCTTTGTATTATCCAACCATATTGGATAACCAAAGCAAGGGATGAATGGAAGAATGGAAAAGAAGTGTGGACACTCATTCAAAAAATACAACAAGATCCCAGTACATCTCATACATTTAGCTAGAAAATTGATTCATTTTGGTACAAATATTGCTTATATATTTGTAAGAATTCCCAAATCAAAAAAAAAACTTTTGGAATTTCACACCTCTCTCTTAGGAGGGCACTCAGGATTTTTAAAAACTTACAACAGGGTCAAGAAGGATTTTTTTTGGGATGGCCTTAAATATGATATTAAAAAGTTTGTGGTGGAATTTTTGGTTTGAAAAAAAAGTAAAGTTGAGAAAATTAAGACCTTGGGTCCGTTACAATCTTTATCCATTCCAGGTCAATTTTGGGAGGAGGTTTCAATGGATTTTATCAAAGGTTTACCAAAGTTTGAAGGAAAGAGTGTCATCATGGTGATAGTTGATATACTTACCAACTATGCACACTTTTTTGCATTATCTCATCCATTTAAAGTTAGCATAGTTTCTAATTCATTTATGGAAACAATTCAAAATCTACATGGAAACCACAAGATTATTGTAAGCAACAGAAATCCCATTTTTACTAGAAATTTTTGGAAGGAATTATTTTCTTGTTTGGGTACTCAATTATCTCAGAGCTCATCTTATCATCCTTAATCTGATGGGAAAACTAAGATAGTGAATAAATGTTTGGAAGGGTATCTTTGTTTATTTGTATATGATAAACAAATACAATGGGTCAAGTGGTTACCTTTGGCTGAATGGTGGTGTAACACTTCCTTCCATACTATAGAAAAAATGACCCCATTTATGGCACTTTAAGGATATCATCCACCTTCCATCACATAACCTTTAAGATAAAATTCTAAGGTTAAAGTAGTGGAATATCACATCAAGAATAAAAAACAAGTTCTCCAACTCTTAAAGTATAACCTCACTTTGGCGTATAATAGAATGAAACAACATGCATATTAGAATCACAACAAAATAAGTTTTGATGTAGGTGATTGGGTATTTTAATAGCTACAACCATACCAAAAATTGTCCCTCAAACACGCTAATAAGGATAATAAATTATCACCAAAGTACTATGGTCCTTACAAGGTGTTGCAAAGTATTGGTACTATGGCATACAAATTGGAGCTTCATGCGTCTTCCCGAGTGCACCCAGTTTTCCATGTTTCATGCTTAAAGAAGGTTATAGGTGACAATATTCTAGTTCAAACAATATTGCCAGAGCTTGATGAGGAAGGAAAAATCATATTGGAACCTGAAGCAGTCATGGAAACAAGAACTCAACAACTAAAAAATTGATGAATTTTAGAGTATATCATCAAGTGGGTGAACTTACCCGCTAAATATTCGACATGGGAGGATGATAATTTTATACAGAAGCATCAAGAACTACTCAAGTGTTGAGGACAACACTCTTTTGAAGGAGAGGGGCATGTTAGGTCCCTATAATAATAGTGTATCCCCTTATTTTTATTGTTAGTGTAGCCCCCTTATTGTTATTGTTATGCCCATGTATTCCCCATATTTTTATTATTGTTCCCCATAGAAGCCCACTATTGTTAATGTTGTGACCTTACATTTTTATTGTTATTTCGTTTTTTATTATATTGTGACCCCTTAGAATCCTATATATAGAAAGGAGGTTTTTTCATTTGAATCATCCAAGAATTGTTCATTTATGTAATGTAAAGGAGGTTTGGTTTTTTCATTTGAATCATCATTTATGTAATGTAAAGGAGGTTTCCCCTCAAAGAGGATAATGTTTAAGTCATTTATCTATAATTTCTTCTATTTTGTGAGTCGGTTTCATAACACATCAAAATTATTGTTTCCCAAGGCAGATTGATTGAAATAATTTATTATATTTGATTCACTACCAATATTATAAGATTCAAAATCATCCAAGCATGAAAGCACATCATATTCATATGGAGGATTTTGAAAAAGAGAAGAAATATTGAAAGAATATTCACCTTCCTACTCCTATACTTGTGTAATGTGACTACCTTGTATCCTATCCCAATTTGAACCAGCAACTCAAAAATCAAGAGACTGTCAAAAACTAACTAGTGGAGTAGATTTATTGGGCAAATCATGGTTAAAAGATTCATGGAATGTAGATGATAGAGGATAACAAAAATTCATATCATATTCGAGACTAGAGTTATGAATAGTAACATCATCTTGTGGAATGGGGGAGTTAGTCTTCACCATGGGCTTCATGATCCATTCTGGCATTACTTCCATTGAATCTGAGTCATGAAAAGCAGAATAAGAATGAGAATATGGATTCGGAATTTTATCAATAGATATGCAAAATTTATTATCATCGCAAGGAGGCACCCTCATTGAAACTAGAAAAGTAGGACAAGGAAAAAAAGGAGAAGTGAATTCCTCCTCTAAAATTAGAGGTATATCATGTTTGAAATAATTGGGGAATAAAAAATTTCAGGTGGTTTGGATTCACCGTGAAAAGAGATATGAAAAAAAAAATTTAACTTATGTTTAATGAAATCCCAATCTATACTTTATCTGGGAAATTCATAGAAAATGTGAAGGAAATGATTAGATAAATCATCAACTGATTCATTAGGCATAATTCTTATTTCATTAATTCTTTAAAGATCATCCTGGTAATCGTACCTATCAAATGCTTTATGAATCTCCTTCGCAAGTTGGTCGAATGAATGAATAGAAGCAATGTGTAATGTATGACACCATCGATTAATGCAACCTTAAAATGTGAGAGTGAGTAATATAGCCATCATATCCTTACAATGTATTCCATTAGAAAGGAAAAAATGGACAACTTGAAAGATATATTCACAGAGATTTAATTCACCCTTGCCATCAAACTTAAATTGAGACAAGTACTTATGAATAAATTCCATAAGAATGATAAGGTTTAGCTCTTTATAAAAAAATCTCAGGATTATGATTTTGGGAAGAGCCATTTTGAATAAGAGATTTAAAAACACTAAATGGGCACAACCTGTCATCTAGCCCTCCTTCTAGTGCCATTTTGTTGATGGTGCTGGAAATCCATCAACCAAGGCGATCTCCCTAATGTGAAGTCCCAATTTGACCTCACACTATTTGGAATAGGAGCCCCATATAGGATATCGGCCTCACTACCATATATTCTTGAATATTTTCCTTGTCTCTAATTTTCAGCAAGAAAAAAAGGTGCATATGTGCCTTCAAAAAGCAAGTAAATGTGTCTGGTGAGTGTTTGGTTATGGATGTGTCAAGGTTCTTCTTCTATGGTGGGAGAGAGATAAGTGAGCCTCTAAGAGAGAGGTAATAATATGATCTGGAGTTATGTAGGAATGTAATAAAATATAGAAATACACATAAACACATAGATGCAGAAAAAATAATACTTCATTTCATTAATATTAAATAGCTGAAATATGCTTATAGACATAATGGAAATAAACTAGCTAGAGTGTTGGTAGCTTATCTCTTAGAAGAGATGTGGTGGCTACATGCCTATGAACTGTGTTACAATGAGGGTAAAGGGCCTTTTTATTATTTAACAACATAGGAAAACCCTAAAAAGTCAAAACCCTAACCCCGAGAGACGAAACACCGAGAGTTTGTTGGCCCTGTTGGGGTTAGTTGGGCAACCAACTTCATGTGTTCGTAACTTGGTCATATTATCTCTATTTGGCACGTACAATATATCATCATAAATATCTCTCTAAGTACTATGGGGTTTTTCCACAATCCCTTTATTATAGCTATGGGTCTACTACAGACCTGTAATATTCCCAAATGGGGAAGCAATAATATATAAACACAAAACTGGAAGTAGTAGTGTAAATCAACACATAAAAAATGGAGACCAATATGGAGCCATAACATTATGTATAAGAACAAAAAATCAATACAAGATAGTGAGGCATAAATCATAGGAAATGAGGAAATAAGCCTCCCATAAACAGTCACTCCCAAATATGAGTTGCTACTACAGTACAAAATGCCGAAGAGCTGCTACAACGCAGTCATATTAAGCATAAATACAGCTATAGATCATACAATGATATAAAAATACTGATATAGGCCACAAGAGATAATACACATACATATCTGAGCACTATATCATCTTTCCAGGACAACCCAACAAGCTTTCCGGAAAATGCACACAATGTGCCAATGTAAGGTGCAGCCCTAGGGATGAAGGTATGATGCAACAACAGAATTGAGAAGATATGGCTGAAGCTGATGTATAAACCTACATCTCTTCTCCAATATATCATTTGGATGAAAGAATGGCTCCTCCACTAAAGAAATCACCTCCCAAAACAACCACTGCAACCACGCCTGCAACTCCTCCCTAAAATAACGCAGATATGGACTAAAACTACGCTGTAGGGGATAAATACTCCTTGGCCAAATTCCAAATATTTTAGTAAATCCTAAGGGGCTTCCTTACAGGCCTTCCAATGTATGGAAACCTTCCTCCACTGCAAAACTAGCTTTGAAGTCACCCAATATAATTCTCCACTGTTGCACACTGCAACACAACACAACTCTAAGAAAAAATTGCATTGATGAAGTAATTTGTAGCTTGGCCTTAAGCCTGAGTGCGGAAATGTAGTGAAATACTCCTCCAAGGGGCCTCTCAACGAAAGAGGTGGGATTCCCGCTCGAGAAAACCCTACGCTGAAAAACACTGCAATCTTAGCTAAACAACTGAAGAGAGCAACAAGTCTAAACAGACCATATCAAAATAATAATCTCAAACATAACCCCATATGGCTGCCATTCTCTTCCTTATATAATTGATGAGCTTCCTCACCCATTGACCCACTCAATTAGGTCACTATTTCCATGCATTCAATATCCCTCCAAAACTTTGTTTTCCCACCATGAATGCCACTCCTCCACAACAGCGTTGTTGATTTGGTCAAAGTTGAACCAGTCTTCATGATCTAGCCCCTTTTTCACACCTAAGGGTCTTAAATCCAGCTTTTTAGATGACCTCCATTCACACTAGGAGTTTCTTTATTTCTACTAAGGAGATTTATGGTTCTCCATACCCTCTTATTCCTCTATCTAAGAGAAAAATCAAAAACTTTAATATTCCAATTAATTGTGTGCTATTTTGGGAATATTACAGTCTTCCCCTCCAAAATGTTGCTTGTCCTCAAGCAACTATAAGGATAGAACTGAAGAGCCTCTCCTCTTCCTCCTGTAGCATCCTCATATGATAAGTTCCTCTAATGAACAATATTCCCTCTCATCAACATGTCCTCAAGCTGCTTCTCCAAAGTGTATAAGTATGCCTTTGGTGAAAAATGCTAATTTCTCTTGTCATGAACAAGTGGGATATTCATGGAGGCAACTATATGTGGTCTAGAGGCCTTCATGGAGCAAATTATTGGGAAGCTTCCTTCCCATGTGAAGCTCCAAACCCCAAGCTATCATCCACAAAAAGTGAGTCACCCTCCATAATGGTAACTCATGAAAATTTTCTTCCAACTTTGGCTCCTATAATGTAGGTGGGCTGCATAACTGAACATGATAGGCCCAATGGCCTACCCCACGATGTCTCTCTCTCCACTTATGGAAAGCATAGAGCTGCTATTGATACTAGGCTACAATAATGTTGTCCTCAAGATACAAAAGGACAACTGGATCTCCAAAGACCCCTCCTCCAGTTTCATGAGCCCAAACCATCCTATACAATGTGAATGGTACATCATCACCATGTGGTATCCAAATCAGAAAAATACTGAAGGTTATATGAAAATTTTGATGGTACCAATGGTTTGTCCAGTGGATACAATGCAGTTTTACCAACTGCTGTTGTAGAACATAATGTGGCAAGTTGTCTCCCAACAAGTTTCTATCTATGGATGTTTGCTCATCTACTATGAGGTAGTAAATGGCATTATATATCAGCTGAGCATAATAAAAATAACACCACATTTTCCAAAGGTCATGCAAATAAGGGATATCTCCATCATAAATGTTGGTCCTAGAATGACCATGAAACCCAAAAATAATCTTTCCCTCTTGTGGAACAATGCAGTGTACATATATGGTGATAGAATGAAAATACTTTATGAAATGATCAATAAGTATAGAAATACATTTCTTACCATGCATTATGAGTAGGCTGAAAGTGAGGTCCATGGATGATCCATCCCATGAGAATATCCTCATAAAGGTCTACAAAATGAAGGGATGCATACTCCCCTTGGAACACTTCATCAATAGATACATAATCCCAAGTGACAGCACAATTGGCCTTGGTGATAAGACTCTTATCACTCCATGATTCTATTCTTTGACATGCCATACACCAAAGTCATCCACCATCATCCTGCTCTGTGTGGGGGACTCCTTCCTATGTGGAAGTACCTCCTGATCCTTCAATGCTGAAGGGTGGCCTCCTTGCACTTTGATTGTGCCATCCCTTTCTCTTGAAACATCCTACAAAGTATGGGAGAAATTCAGCCCAAACTCCCCCAAGAGTAGCCAAAGCAACAAGATCTCTTGTTGCCTCCTCACACCTCCATCATATAAATCATGAGGTGAAAACATGATGATTGGCAGGAATAATGTCATATCAACAGAATGCATCCAAACTACTTGTTGCGATATGTTGCAAGTGCCATGCCAAGTCCCATCCACCAACATACTCTTTGAAATAGAATGTGTCACATGATGACCAATCTCTTTAAAGAGTAGCCAATGCAGCCTTGCCTCCTATTGCCCTGTGTCATAGTTCTGTAAGTGGCTTTCCAACCACTTGCTTATCAACATCACCCATCCAACCAAAGGTGAGTGTCTATTATCATGCTCAAAATCAACATCCCTCCAATGAAGAATACCATCCTCCCTAATCATATTTCTATCTTTTCATTTCATGGGACGTTGAAATGCAATCTATTGGAGATCTCCAAATGAAGACCACTTATCAATAACCAAGTTGATCCCATAAGGATCCAAATATACTGAAGGAAAAATATTCTCATTAAGAAGCGAAGTGATCATCAAGAAAGACACATCATAATGAAAGATAAGATGCCTCTCATAAACCATCTGCCTATCCTCTACTACATAAGTGTGTTGGTCATCAGAATTTCTCAATATTATTTGGGCCCCCAAGTCATCATTGATGTTCAATGACAGCGTTGCTGATCTCCATAATGGTGCATTTGGTGTCTCATGATCAATGCTCAATGTAATATTCCCAAATGGGGAAGCAGCGATATATGAACACAAAACTAGAAGTAGCATTTTAAATCAACACATCAACAATGGAGACCAATAAGGAGCCATAACATTATGTATAATAATAGCAAATCAATAAAAGATAGTGAGGAATAAATCATAGGAAATGAGGAAATAAGCCTCCCATAAACAATCACTCCCAAATATGAGTTGCTGCTACAATACAAAATGTCGGAGAGCTGCTATAGCGTAGTAATATAAATACAACTAGAGATCATACAATGATATAAAATTATTGATATAATCCACAAGAGATACTACACATACAGATCTGAGCACTAGATCAGCTTTCCAGGACAACCAAAGAAGGTTTTTGGAAAATGAACACAATGTGCCAATGTAAGCTACAACCCTAGGGCTGAAGGTATGCTGCAATAGCAGAAATGAGAAGATATGGCTGAAGCTGATGTAGAAACATACAACTCTTCTCCAATAGATCCTCCAGATGAAATAATGGCTCCTCCACTGAAGAAATCACCTCCCCAAACAACCACTACAACCACCCCTGCAACTCCTCCCTAAAATAACGCAGATCTGGACTAAAACTGTGCTATAGGAGATAAATAATCCTTGGCCTGATGCCAAATATGTTAGTAAATCCCAAGGGGCTTCTTTACAAACCTTCTATTGGATGGAAACCTTCCTCCACTACAAAACTAGCTTTGAAGTCAACCGATATAATTCTCCACAACTGCACACTGCAACAATGCACAAATATAAGCAAAAATTGCACTGATGAAGAAAGTTGTAGCTTGGCCTTAAGCATGAGTGTAGAAATATAATGCAATACTCCTCCAAGAGGACTCTCAAGGAAATGGGTGGTATTCCCGCTTGGGACCACCTTGTGCTGAACAACACTGCAATATTAGCTAAACAACTGAAGAGAGAAACAATTCTAAACAAACCATATCAAAATAATAATCTCAAACATAACCCTATATGGCTGCCATCCTCTTCCTTATATAATTGATGAGCTTCCTCACCCTTGGACCCACTCAATTAGGTCACTACTTCCATGCATTCAATCTCCCTCCAAAACTATGTTGTTCGACCATGAATGCCACTCCTCCATAACAACGTTGTTGATTTGGTCAAACTTGACCCAGTCTTCATGATCCAGCCCCTTATCACACCTAAGGATCTTCAATCCAGCTTTTTAGATGACCTCCATTCACACTAGGAGTGTCTTTATTCCCACTAAGGAGATTTATGGTTCTCCATACCCTCTTATTCCTCTATCTAAGAGAAAAAACAAAAACTTTAATATTCCAATTAGTTGTGTGCTATTTTAGGAATATTACAATCCTCCCCTCCCAAACATTTCTTGTCCTCCAGCAACTGCAAGGATAGAAATAAAGAGCCTCTCCTCTTCCTCCTGTAGCATCCTCATAAGATAAGTTCCTCCAATGAACAAGATGCCCTCTCATCAACATGTCCTCAAGCTGCTCCTCCAAAGTGTATAAGTATGCCTTTCGTGAAAAATCCAAATTTCTCTTGTCATGAACAAGTGGGATATTCATAGAGGCAACTATATGTGATCTAGAGGCCTTCATGGAGCAAATGATTGGGAAGCTTCCTTCCCATGTGAAGCTCCAAACCCCAAGCTATCATCCACAAAAAGTGAGCCACCCTCCATAATGGTAACTCATGAAAATGTTCTTCCAACTTTGGCTCCTATAATGTAGGTGGGCTGCATAACTAAACGTGATAGACCAAATGGCCTACCCCACGATGTCTCTCTCTCCACTTATGGAAAGTGTAGAGCTGCTATTAATACTAGGCTACAATAATGTTGTCCTCAAGATACAAAAGGACAACTGGATCTCCCCCTCCTCCAATTTCATGAGCCCAAACCATCCTATACAAAGTGAATGGTACATCATCACCATGTGGTATCCAAATCAGAAAAAAACTAAAGGTTATGTGAAAATTTGGATGGTACCAATGGTTTCTCCAGTGGATACAATGCCATTTTACCAACTGCTGTTGTAGAACATAATGTGGCAAGTTGTCTCCCAACAAGTTGCTATCTATGGATGTTTTCTCATCTACTATGAGGTAGTAAATGGCATTATATATCAGCTAAGTATAATAAAAGTAACACCACATTTTCCCAAGGTCATGCAAAGAAGGGCTATCTCCATCATAATTTTTGGTCCTAGAATGAGCATAAAACCCAAAAATAATATTTCCCTCTTGTATGGAACAATGCACTGTACATATATGGTGAGAGAATGCAAATACTTTATGAAATGATCAATAAGTATAGAAATACATTTCTTACCATGCATTGTGAGTAGGCTGAAAGTGAGGTCCATGGATAAGCCCTCCCATGAGAATATCCTCATAAATCTCTACAAAATGAAGGGATGCATACTCCCCTTGGAACAATTCATCAATAGATACATACTCCCAAGTGACAGCGCAATTTGCCTTGGTGATAAGGCACTTATCACTCTATGACTCTATTCTTTGACATGCCATATACCAAAGTCATCCACCATCATGCTGCTATGTGTGGGGGACTCTTTCCTATTTGGAAGTACCTCCTGATCCTTCAATGTTGAAGGGTAGCCTCCTTGCACTTTGATTATGCCATCCCTTTCTCTTGAAACATCCTACAAAGTATGGGAGAAATCCAGCCCATACTCTCCCAAAAGTAGCCAAAGAAACAAGATCTCTTGTTGCCTCCTCACACCTCCATCATATAAATCATGAGGTGAAAACATGATGATTGACATGAATAATTTCATATCAACACAATGCACCCAAACTACCTATTGCCATATGATGCAAGTGCCATGCCAAGTCCCATCCACCAACATACTCTTTGAAATAGAATGTGTCACATGATGACCAAAATCTTTCAAGAGTATCCAACACAGCCTTGCCTCCTGTTTCCCTGTGTCGTAGTTCTGCAAGTGGCTCTCCAACCTCTTGCTTATCAACATCACCCATCCAACCAAAGGTGAGTGTCTATTGTCATGCTCAAAATCAACATCCCTCCAACCAAGAATACCATCCTCCCAAAACATATTTCTATCTTTGCATTTCATGGGACGTTGAAATGAAATCTCTTGGAGATCTCCAAATGAAGACCACTTATCAATGACCAAGTTGATCCCATAAGGATCCAAATATACTAAAGGAAAAATCTTCTCATTGAGAAGTGAAGTGCTCATCAAGAAAGACCCATCATAATGAAAGATAATATGTTTATCATAAACCATCTACCTATCCACTACTACATAAGTGTGTTGGTCATCAGAATGTCTCAATATTAGTTGGGCCCCTAGATCATCACTACTATTCAATGATAGCGTTTTTTATCTCCATAATGGTGCATTTGGTGTCTCATGATCAATGCTCAATGTAATATTCCCAAATGGGGAAGTAGCAATATATGAACACAAAAATGGAAGTAGCATTTTAAATCAACACATCAACAATGGAGACCAATAAGGAGCCATAACATTATGTATAAGAATAGCAAGTCAATACAATATAGTGAGGCATAAATCATAGGAAATGAGGAAATAAGCCTCCCATAAACAATCACTCCCAAATATGAGCTGCTGCTACAATAAAAAATGTCGGAGAGCTACTACAGCGTAGTAATATTAAGCATAAATACAACTAGAGATCATATAATGATATAAAAATACTGATATAAGCCACAAGAGATACTACACATACAGATTTGAGCACTAGATCTATTTTCCACGACAACCCAAGAAGGTTTTCGGAAAATGAACACAATGTGCCAATGTAAGCTACAACCCTACGGCTAAAGGTATGGTGCAATAGTAGAAATGAGAAGATATGGCTGAAGCTGATGTAGAAACCTACAACTCTTCTCCAATAGATCCTCCGGATGAAAGAATGGCTCCTCCACTGAAGAAATCACCTCCCCAAACAACCACTGCAACCACCCCTGCAACTCCTCCGTAAAATAGCTTTGAAGTCAGCCGATATAATTCTCCACAACTTCACACTGCAACACAGCACAACTCTAAGCAGAAATTGTGCTGATGAAGAAAGTTGTAGCTTGGCCTTAAGCCTAAGTGTAGAAATATAGTGCAATACTCCTCCAAGAGGCCTCTCAAGGAAAGGGGTGTTATTCCCACTCGGGAACACCTTGTGCTAAACAACACTACAATATAAGCTAAACAACTGAAGAGAGAAACAAGTCTAAACAAACCATATCAAAATAATAATCTCAAACATAACCCCATATGGCTACCATCCTCTTCCTTATATAATTGATGAGCTTCCTCACCCTTGGACCCACTCAATTAGGTCACTATTTCCATGCATTCAATCTCAATCCAAAACTATGTTGTCCCACCATGGATGCCACTCCTCCACAACAGCGTTGTTGATTTGGTCAAAATTGACCCAGTCTTCATGATCCAGCCCCTTTTCACACCTAAGGGTCTTTAATCCAACATTTTAGATGACCTCCATTCACACTAGGAGTGTCTTTATTCCTACTAAGGAGATTTATGGTTCTCCATACCCTCTTATTCCTCTCTCTAAGAGAAAAATCAAAAACTTTAATATTCCAATTAGTTGTGTGCTATTTTAGGAATATTATAGTCCTCCCCTCCCAAATGTTGCTTGTCCTCAAGAAACTGCAAGAATAGAACTGAAGAGCCTCTCCTCTTCCTCCTAAAGCATCCTCATATGATAATTTCCTCCAATGAACAAGATGCCCTCTCATCAATATGTCCTCAAGCTGCTCCTCCAAAGTGTATAAGTATGCCTTTGGTGAAAAATCCAAATTTCTCTTGTCATGAACAAGTGGGATATTCATGGAGGCAACTATATGTGGTCTAGAGGCCTTCATGGAGAAAATGATTGGGAAGCTTCCTTCCCATGTGAAGCTCCAAACCCCAAGCTATCATCCACAAAAAGTGAGTCACCCTCCATAATGGTAACTCATGAAAATGTTCTTCCAACTTTGGCTCCTATAATGTAGGTGGGCTGCATAACTGAACATGATAGACCAAATGGCCTACCCCACGATGTCTCTCTCTCCACTTGTGGAAAGTGTAGAGCTGCTTTTGATACTACTCTGCAATAATGTTGTCCTCAAGATACAAAAGGACAACTGGATCTCCAAAGACCCCTCCTCTAGTTTCATGAGCCCAAACCATCCTATACAAAGTGAATGGTACATCATCACCATGTGGTATCCAAATCAGAAAAATACTGAAGGTTATGTGAAAATTTGGATGGTACCAATGGTTTCTCCAGTGGATACAATGCAGTTTTACCAACTGCTATTGTAGAACATAATGTGGCAAGTTGTCTCCCAACAAGTTGCTATCTATGGATTTTTTCTCATCTACTATGAGGTAGTAAATGGCATTATATATCAGCTAAGCATAATAAAAATAACACCACATTTTCGCAAGGTCATGCAAATAAGGGCTACCTCAGTCATAATTGTTGGTCCTAGAATGACCATGAAACCCAAAAATAATCTTTCCCTCTTGTGGAACAATGCACTGTACATAGATGGTGAGAGAATGCAAATAATTTATGAAATGATCAATAATTACAGAAATACATTTCTTACCATGCATTGTGAGTAGGCTAAAAGTGAGGTCCATGGATGAGCCCTCCCATGAGAGTATCCTCATAAAGGTCTACAAAGTGAAGGGATGCATACTCCCCTTGGAACACTTCGTCAATATATACATACTCCCAAGTGACAGCGCAATTGGCCTTGGTGATAAGGCTCTTATCACTCCATGAATCTATTCTTTGACATTCCATATACCAAAGTCATCCACCATCATGCTGCTATGTCTGGGGGACTCCTTCCTATGTCTAAGTACCTCTTGATCCTTCAATGTTGAAGGGTAGCCTCCTTGCACTTTGATTGTGCCATCCCTTTCTCTTGAAACATCCTACAAATTATGGGGGAAATTCAGCCCATACTCTCCCAAGAGTATCCAAAGCAACGAGATCTCTTGTTGCCTCCTCACACCTCCATCATATAAATCATGAGGTGAAAACATGATGATTGACATGAAGAATGTCATATCAACACAATTCACCCAAACTGCTTACTTCCATATGATGCAAGTGCCATGCCAGGTCCCATCCACCAACATACTCTTTGAAATAGAATGTGTCACATGATGACCAAACTCTTTCAAGAGTAGCCAACGCAGCCTTGCCTCGCCTCCTTTTTTCCTGTGTCATAGATCTGCAAGTGGCTATCCAACCTCTTGCTTATCAACATCACCCATCCAACCAATGGTGAGTGTCTATTATCATGCTCAAAATCAACATCCCTCCAATAAAGAATACCACCCTCCCAAATCAGATTTCTATCCTTGCATTTCATGGGGCGTTGAAATGCAATCTCTTGGAGATCTCCAAATGAAGACCACTCATCAATGACCAAGTTGACCCCATAAGGATCAAAATATACTGAAGGCAAAATCTTCTCATTGAGTAGTGAAGTGCTCATCAAGAAAGACCCATCATAATGAAAGTTAAGATTTCTCTCATAAACCATCTGCCTATCCACTACTACATAAGTGTGTTGGTCATCAGAATGTCTCAATATTAGTTGGCCCCCCAACTCATCACTAATGTTCAATGACAACATTGATGATCTCCATAATGGTGCATTGGTGACTCATGAGCAATGCTCAATGTAATATTCCCAAATGGGGAAGAAGAAATATATGAACACAAAACTGGAAGTATCATTTTAAATCAACACAACAACAATGGAGACCAATAAGGAGCCATAACATTATGTATAATAATAGCAAATCAATACAATATAGCGAGGCATAAATCATAGGAAATGAGGAAATAAGCCTCCCATAAACAATCACTCCCAAATATGAGCTACTGCTACAATAAAAAATGTCGGAGAGTTGCTACAACGTAGTAATATTAAGCATAACTACAACTGGAGATCATACAATGATATAAAAATACTGATATAAGCCACAAGAGATACTACACATATAGATCTGAGCACTAGATCAGCTTTCCAGGACAACCCAAGAAGGTTTCCGGAAAATGAGCACAATGTGCCAATGTAAGCTACAACCCTAGGGATGAAGGTATGCTGCAATAGCAGAAATGAGAAGATATGGCTGAAGCTGATGTAGAAACCTACAACTCTTCTCCAATAGATCCTCCGAATGAAAGAATGGCTCCTCCATTAAAGAAATCACCTCCCCAAACAACCACTACAACCACCCCTACAACTCCTCCCTAAAATAATGCAGATCTGGATTGAAACTATGCTGTAGGGGATAAATAATCCTTGGCCTGATGCCAAATATGTTAGTAAAGCCCAACGGGCTTCTTTACAGGCCTTCTATTAGATGGAAACCTTGCTCCACTGAAAAACTAGCTTTGAAGTCAGCTGATATAATTCTCCACAACTGCAAATTGCAACACAGCACAACTCTAAGAAAAAATTGTGCTAATGAAGAAAGTTGTAGCTTGGCCTTAAGCCTAAGTGTAGAAATATAGTGCAATACTCCTCCCAGAGGCCTCTCAAGGAAAGGGGTGGTATTCCCACTCAGGAACACCCTATGTTGAACAACACTGCAATATTAGCTAAACAATTGAAGAGAGAAACAATTCTAAACAAACCATATCAAAATAATAATCTCAAACATAACCCCATATGGCTGCCATCCTCTTCCTTATATAATTGATGAGCTTCCTCACCCTTGGCCCCACTCACTTAGGTCACTACTTCCATGCATTCAATCTCCCACCAAAACTATTTTGTCCCACCATGAATGCCACTCCTCCATAATACCATTGTTGATTTGGTCAAAGTTGACCAGTATTCATGCTCCAGCCCCTTTTGACACCTAAGGGTCTTCAATCGAGCTTTTTAGATGACCTCCATTCACACTAGGAGAGTCTTTATTCCCAATAAGGAGATTTATGGGTCTCCATACCCTCTTATTCCTCTATCTAAGAGAAAAATAAAAAACTTTAATATTCCAATTAGCTGTTTTCTAATTTAGGAATATTACAAGACCTCAAAAAATCTTCGTTTAGAGGGTAAAAACAGCTCCAGAAGTTTAGGACCCAAAAAACTGCTAAAAATAGTAAATACTGCTATTAAAAAGGAAATTTATGAAACTGAATAGATTTCTTGGTGGAATAGGTGGGTGGCTACCAATATCCACCTAGCTCATTACTCCCCCCTTAGGAAGAAATGGTCCCCATTGCGTGCAAAGCCTCCATGAGGTGAGGAAATTTCTGTTGAACCTTGTCCCTAGTGAACCACATGCCCTGGTGGAGGAGTTGGCCTTCTTTGAAAACTCAATATAGATAGATCCTCTGCCATTAGGTTTTCTCGAACTGTGTGTCCATGATTTGATTATTTGTGGCTTGTTCCATGCAGTCTAGGTTTAACTCTGTTGGTGTGAGTTCTTCTGCCATGCTAGATGTGTTTAGTAGAGGTGGAAATTAGGGCTGAAGGTGATCCACATTCAACACTAGGTGTAAGCCAAGGAATGGTAGAATATTAAGCTCAAAGGAATTGTCCACTGCAACCTTGGTGATGGTGTATGGCCCATATTAGAGTGGGAAAAGCTTGCAGTGGGGTCCAACAAGGTGCTCATTCTGCAAATGTAGTCAAAGTTTATCGCCCTCTTAGTAGTTGTGCGGGACCAGATGTTGATCATGTCACTGCATGTACTTAGCATTGACTCTATCTAATATGTCATGAACATGTTGGTGGATGTGTTGAATGCACTCATTGAAGTTGTTTACCTTGTCAGGTTTAGACTGGACATTAGCCGAATTTTCCTGAGTAGCTGCAAATGGCATGGCTACGTCAATGGGACATAGTGTCTAGAATCCCAAGCCCACTTGAAAGGGGCTATGGCTGATTGAGCTATGTAGAGCTTGATTATAGTTGTGTTATACATAGGTGAGGAGCTAATCCCATGTGTGTGGATGATTTTACTTATGCATGCACAAAATGTGTACAGTCATCCTATTGATGATGTTTGTTTGTCCATCAATTTGGGGATGGAAAGATGTGGACTTTTGTGAGCTTGGTGTTCAGCATCGACAAGAGGTTGGACCAAAATGTACAGAGGAACCTATTGTCCTGATATGAGATTGTGGACTGTGGTATCCCAAAGTGTACCCACACTTGTTCAAAGAAGAGCTTAGCAGTGGTTTGGATTGTTATATTCTTCTTGCAGGCCATCATAATGGCCATATTTGATAATATGTCAACGACCACAAAAAAAAAGTCGTTGCCATGCTTAGTAGAATGAAGGCCTTACATTTAATCAATGGAAATTAATTCCCAAGATCGACTAGGGGTAGGCAGTTGTTGGAGTGGGGTCCCCTAGGGTGCCATTTTGGTTAGGTTTTGGTTATGTTTTGTTGTGCACATTGCGTGAAAGAGTCAAAGGGGCTTTGGGGTGGGTCAAAGTCCCTCAATCAATGTAATGGGTTTGCAGGGAAAACCATGAGTTTCAAACCAAGCTTTTATACCACGGAATTTTCACATCAAGTTAATATAACTATGTAAGCATCGAGTCATGAAAGGATATCTATTATCTTGTTATGATTATTGCTTAAGGTTTTGATCTAAATCTATATTTTGGGTAGAAAGGCTCCTAGTGACTATGTGCATGGAACTTAAGTCCTGGCTGTGTGCAGAAATCATTGGCTCTGTGCGCAGAAGGATATATTGTATTGAAGGAATGAATGTACTGAAACTACTAGATCTCTTAATAAAGAAGACTGTTTTGGTGAACCTGGACTGTTATGCAGTTAACTGTGTTGTTTATCTATTAATTGCATTACGATTTGAATATATTTTTTTTATGGCTAATTGCATATGCGCGAATGAATGAAGTACATTATGCGTGAATATAAGTTGATGAATAGATCTGATTGTGGTATATCTGATTAATGTGCTCATATATATATATATATATATATATAAGCATTATGTGATAATCTGCGAAGAGTTTGATATGTTGTTCTATTGATATATTGACGCGCGCATCTGCTATAGTTCTGTTAGAAGTTTGTTTAGGGCCACTACATTAAATTCTTCCTTAGGATGCAAAAACCTGGTTCCAGCACCCCCCATACTACTTATATACATACATACATACATACATATATATATATATATATATATATATAGAAGCATTATGTGATAATCTGCGAAGAGTTTGATCTATTGTTATATTGATATATTGACGCGCACATCTACTATAGTTCTGTTATAAGTTTTTTTAGGGCCACTACATTAAATTCTTCCTTAAGATGTAGAAACCTGGTTCTAACACCCCCCATACTACTTTGAGAGAGACTTTGATATGCGCAAGCAGGTCATTGTAGAAAGGGCTAGTAGCTGGAGGGTTTGTTGGTTGCACGATAACTCTGAACCTCGGTCAAGAACCCTTAAGCCAGTAAATGGTTATGTTATCAGGATCAGGATAATTTTGGGGGACAATTGATGTTTTGGCATCCTACAAAAACTGAGTTACAAAATTTCCTTGATAAAAATATCCTTGAATTTTCAATCCAAGAGAATAGAAGTTCTAAATTATTTGTTGAAGATTGGGTACAAAAGTATATTTATACAGAAGTCCACAAAATTTTATTTGCATCCTTTGCGACCGAGTTACATGAGTGGTTGTCTCAATTGATTGAATTCCGCACCTACGTAACGGACGACACAACACTGACTCCATAATTAGATTAACAATTAGAAAATAAGCCAGGAAAAAGATCACCCTTTTGGTGGTAGACTGCCTGGGTCAATCACATTCGGGGAGGATTTTAAACCTAGGTTTGTTATTGATCATTTTTTATCTTATTCTAAAGTTGAGTGAATATTTTTCAATGGTACTCGAGGTAAGTTCCTGCACTCTCTGAACTTGTGGATTAATATGCTATTGTGTGAACATGGTACTCTATGTAATCATATTGAATTAATGTCCCGAATAAGCTTGAATATGTGCAGTGGAATAACTTACCATGTAGATCTAAAAGGAGGATTTATGTACAGTCCTCTCAAGGGTAGTTCTGATAGTGACAATGAATTAAAGACTAGCATATCTGGTGAATATGCACACTCTGAAGAAGAAGTATGGCAAGATCAAGATAATCTTAGAGCATTGACCATAGTTCAAATCCCACCCACTCCACTTCTGAACTAATCCCACAAGTCATCCACTCCACCTCCACCTCCACATCCACCTCCACCTCCACCACTAGGTGCAGATATGGTCGTGTCCATGAAGTTTTCTACTTTTCGAGGTATTAGGAATGAAGACACAGAACAATTTTGGTTTTTCATTGATGTTGAATGGAGATCACAACAGGTTAATAATGTTTTAATAAAGCACAATTAGCCATTGTTTTTCAAGATTGTGTGCTGGACTGGTATATAAGGTATGTATCAGTCAATATTAATGCTACTATTGATGATTTGAAGGTTGCGCTCAAATACCAATTTAAGAGGCCGAAGTCATTTGCACAATGTGTCACTAAGTTCAAAGAGATTTGTCAAGAACCAAATGAATCTGTATGGGATGCAGATCAGAGGTTAAAGTGCACTATTAGAGACGATGGATTCACTATTGATGATACCCAACACAAGGAATGGTTTATTGATTTGTTTCTCCCACAACTGTGTTAGCCCTTGAGTCAACAAAATATTGCTACATAGGCTAAGGCCATAGAAATTGAAATGAAGTTAGAAGCTTTATCGATACTAGCTACGCAGATCGGGACCAAACAGATTCAAAATCAGTAACAAGCGATGCATTTAGAAATACAAAAAATGCACAAATATAAAGGGAAATGAGGTGTATGTGGATATCTGGTGCATAAGATGCAAGGTTTTCGGGCATCATAAGGATCAATTTTCATTGTTCAATGACTATCTGCAAGCTGGGACCTAGCCCGCTGAAGCTCATGGCTAGGAAAAATGGGACACCTACATTATGGTGCACAATTTAATGGGATTCCTCTCTCTAAGAGAAAAATCAAAAACTTTAATATTCCAATTAGTTGTGTGCTATTTTAGGAATATTATAGTCCTCCCCTCCCAAATGTTTCTTGTCCTCAAGCAACTGCAAGAATAGAACTGAAGAACCTCTCCTCTTCTTCCTGAATCATCCTCATATGATAATTTCCTCCAATAAACAAGATGCCCTCTCATCAACATGTCCTCAAGCTGCTCCTCCAAAGTGTATAAGTATGCCTTTGGTGAAAAATCCAAATTTCTCTTGTCATGAACAAGTGGGATATTCATGGAGGAAACTATATGTGGTCTAGAGGCCTTCTTGAGGCATGGGTTCAGCAAATGATTGGGAAGCTTCCTTCCCATGTGAAGCTCCAAACCCCAAGCTATCATCCACAAAAAGTGGGTCACCCTCCATAATGGTAAATCATGAAAATGTTCTTCCAACTTTGGCTCCTATAATGTAGGTGGGCTGCATAACTGAACATGATAGTTCAAATGGCCTACCCCACAATGTCTCTCTCTCCACTTGTGGAAAGTGTAGAGCTGCTTTTGATACTACTCTGCAATAATGTTGTCCTCAAGATACAAAAGGACAAATGGATCTCCAAAGACCCCTCCTCTAGTTTCATGAGCCCAAACCATCCTATACAAAGTGAATGGTACATCATCACCATGTGGTATCCAAATCAGAAAAATACTGAAGGTTATGTGAAAATTTGGATGGTACCAATGGTTTCTCCATTGGATACAACGCAGTTTTACCAACTGTTGTTGTAGAACATAATGTGGCAAGTTGTCTCCCAACAATTTGCTATCTATGGATGTTTTCTCATCTACTATGAGGTAGTAAATGGCATTATATATCAGCTAAGCATAATAAAAATAACACCACATTTTCCCAAGGTCATGCAAAGAAGGGCTACCTCCATCATAATTGTTGGTCCTAGAATGACCATGAAGCCCAAAAATAATCTTTCCCTCTTGTGGAACAATGCTCTGTACATAGATGGTGAGAGAATTCAAATACTTTATGAAATGATCAATAAGTACAGAAATATATTTCTTACCATGCATTGTGAGTAGGCTAAAAGTGAGGTCCATGGATGAGCCCTCCCATGAAAGTATCCTCATAAAGGTCTACAAAGTGAAGGGATGCATACTCCCCTTGGAACACTTCGTCAATATATACATACTCCCAAGTGACAGCGCAATTGGCCTTGGTAATAAGGCTCTTATCACTCCATGACTCTATTATTTGACATTCCATATACCAAAGTCATCCACCATCATGCTGCTATGTCTGGGGGACTCCTTCCTATGTCGAAGTACCTCTTGATCCTTCAATGTTGAAGGGTAGCCTCCTTGCACTTTGATTGTGCCATCCCTTTCTCTTGAAACATCCTACAAATTATGGGGGAAATTCAGCCCATACTCTCCCAAAAGTAGCCAAATCAACGAGATCTCTTGTTGCCTCCTCACACCTCCATCATATAAATCATGAGGTGAAAACATGATGATTGAAATGAAGAATGTCATATCAACACAATGCACCCAAACTGCTTACTTCCATATGATGCAAGTGCCATGCTAGGTCCCAATCACCAACATACTCTTTGAAATAGAATGTGTCACATGATGACCAAACTCTTTCAAGAGTAGCCAATGCAGCCTTGCCTCCTTTTTCCCTGTGTCATAGATCTGCAAGTGGCTCTCCAAACTCTTGCTTATCAACATCACCCATCCAACCAATGGTGAGTGTCTATTATCATGCTCAAAATCAACATCCCTCCAATAAAGAATACCACCCTCCCAAATCAGATTTCTATCCTTGCATTTCATGGGACGTTGAAATGCAATCTCTTGGAGATCTCCAAATGAATACCACTCATCAATGACCAAGTTGACCCCATAAGGATCAAAATATACTGAAGGAAAAATCTTCTCATTGAGCAGTGAAGTGCTCATCAAGAAAGACCCATCATAATGAAAGATAATATTTCTCTCATAAACCATCTGCCTATCCACTACTACATAAGTGTGTTGGTCATCAGAATGTCTCAATATTAGTTGGGCCCCCAACTCATCACTAATGTTCAATGACAGCATTGATGATCTCCATAATGGTGCATTGGTGACTCATGAGAAATGTTCAATGTAATATTCCCAAATGGGGAAGCAGAAATATATGAACACAAAACTGGAAGTAGCATTTTAAATCAACACATCAACAATGGAGACCAATAAGGAGCCGTAACATTATGTGGAATAGGTGGGTGGCTACCAATATCCACCTAGCTCATTACTCCCCCCTTAGGAAGAAATGGTCCCCATTGCATGCAGAGCCTCCATGAGGTGAGGAAATTTCTGTTGAACCTTGTCCCTAGTGAACCACATGCCCTGGTGGAGGAGTTGGCCTTCTTTGAAAACTCAATATAGATAGATCCTCTGCCATTAGGTTTTCTCGAACTGTGTGTCCATGATTTGATTATTTGTGGCTTGTTCCATGCAGTCTAGGTTTAACTCTGTTGGTGTGAGTTCTTCTGCCATGCTAGATGTGTTTAGTAGAGGTGGAAAGTAGGGCTGAAGGTGATCCACATTCAACACTAAGTGTAAGCCAAGGAATGGTGGAATATTAAGCTCAAAGGAATTGTCCACTGCAACCTTGCTGATGGTGTATGGCCCATATTAGAGTGGGCAAAGCTTGCAGTGGGGTCCAACAAGGCGCTCATTCTGCAAATGTAGTCAAAGTTTATCGCCCACTTAGTAGTTGTGCGGGACCAGATGTTGATCATGTCACTGCATGTACTTACCATTGACTCTATATAATATTTCATGAACATGTTGGTTGATGTGTTGAATGCACTCATTGAAGTTGTTTACCTTGTCAGCTTTAGACTGGACATTAGCCGAATTTTCCTGAGTAGCTGCAAATGGCATGGCTACGTCAATGGGACATAGTGTCTAGAATCCCAAGCCCACTTGAAAGGGGCTATGGCTGATTGAGCTATGGAGAGCCTGATTATAGTTGTGTTATACATAGGTGAGGAGCTAATCCCATGTGTGTGGATGATTTTACTTGTGCATGCACAAAATGTGTACAGTCATCCTGTTGATGATGTTTGTTTGTCCATCAATTTGGGGATGGAAAGCTGTGGACTTTTGTGAGCTTGGTGTTCAACATCCACAAGAGGTTGGACCAAAAAGTACAGAGGAACCTATTGTCCTGATATGAGATTGTGGACTGTGGTATCCCAAAGTGTACCCACACTTGTTCAAAGAAGAGCTTAGCAGTGGTTTGGATTGTTATATTCTTCTTGCAGGCCATCATAATGGCCATATTTGATAATCTGTCAACGACCACAAAAAAACAGTCGTTGCCATGTTTAGTAGAATGAAGGCCTGACATTTAATCAATGGAAATTAATTCCCAAGATCGACTAGGGGTAGGCAGTTGTTGGAGTGGCGTCCCCTAGGGTTCCATTTTGGTTAGGTTTTGGTTATGTTTTGTTGTGCACATTGCGTGAAAGAGTCAAAGGGGCTTTGGGGTGGGTCAAAGTCCCTCAATCAATGTAATGGGTTTACGAGGAAAACCATGAGTCTCAAACCAAGCTTTTATACCATGGAATTTGCGCATCAAGTTAATATAACTATGTAAGCATCGAGTCATGAAAGGATATCTATTATCTTGTTATGATTATTGCTTAAGGTTTTGATCTAAGTCTGGATTTTTGGTAGAAAGGCTCCTAGTGACTATGTGCATGGAGACTTAAGTCCTGGCTGTGTGCGGAAATAATTGGCTCTGTGCGCAGCAGGATATATTGTATTGAAGGACTGAATGTACTGAAACTGTTAGATCTCTTAATAAAGAAGACTGTTTTGGTGAACCTGGACTGTTATGCAGTTAACTGTGTTGTTTATCTATTAATTGCATTACGATTTGAATATATATTTTTTTATGGCTAATTGCATATGCACGAATGAATGAAGTACATTATGCGTGAATATAAGTTGATGAATAGATCTGATTGTGGTATATCTGATTAATGTGCTCATATATATATATAAGCATTATGTGATAATCTGCGAAGAGTTTGATATGTTTTTCTATTGATATATTGACGCGCGCATCTACTATAGTTCTGTTAGAAGTTTGTTTAGGGCCACTACATTAAATTCTTCCTTAGGATGCAAAAACCTGGTTCCAGCACCCCCCATACTACTTATATACATACATACATATATATATATATATATATATATATATAGAAGCATTATGTGATAATCTGCGAAGAGTTTGATCTGTTGTTATATTGATATATTGACGCGCACATCTACTATAGTTCTGTTATAAGTTTTTTTAGGGCCACTACATTAAATTCTTCTTTAAGATGTAGAAACCTGGTTCTAACACCCCCCATACTACTTTGAGAGAGACTTTGATATGTGCAAGCAGGTCACTGTAGAAAGGGATAGTAGCTGGAGGGTTTGTTGGTTGCACGATAACTCTGAACCTCGGTCAAGAACCCTCAAGCCAGTAAATGGTTATGTTATCGGGATCAGGATAATTTTGGGGGAGAATTGATGTTTTGGCATCCTACACAAACCGAGTTACAAAATTTCCTTGATAAAAAGATCCTTGAATTATCAATCCAAGAGAATAGAAGTTCTAAATTATTTGTTGAAGATTGGGTACAAAAGTATATTTATACAGAAGTCCACAAAATTTTATTTGCATCCTTTGCGATCGAGTTACATGAGTGGTTGTCTCAATTGATTGAATTCCAGACCTACGTAATGGACGACACAGTCACTCCTTGGACTCCATAATTAGTACAACAATTAGAAAATACCGGCAACAAGATCACCTGTGTGGTAGATCATTGGGTCAATCACATTCTGGGAGGATTTGTAACTGAGTTTGTTATTGATCATTTTTTATCTTATTCTAAAGTTGAGTGAATATTTTTCAATGGTACTCGAGGTAAGTTCCTGCACTCTCTGAACTTGTGGATTAATATGTTATTGTGTGAACATGGTACTCTATGTAATCATATTGAATTAATGTCCCGAATAAGCTTGAATATGTGCAGTGGAATAACTTACCATGTAGATCTAAAAGGAGGGTTTATGTACAGTCCTCTCAAGGGTAGTTCTGATAATGACAATGAATTAAATACTAGCATATCTGGTGAATATGCACACTCTGAAGAAGAAGTATGGCAAGATCAAGATAATCTTAGAGCATTGACCATAGTTCAAATCCCACCCACTCCACTTCTGAACTAATCTCACAAGTCATCCACTCCACCTCCACCTCCACATCCACCTCCACCTCCACCACTAGGTGCAGATATGGTCGTGTCCATGAAGTTTTCTAATTTTCGAGGTATTAGGAATGAAGACACAGAACAATTTTGGTTTTTCATTGATGTTGAAAGGAGAGCACAACAGGTTAATAATGTGTTAATAAAGCACAATTAGCCATTGTTTTTCAAGATTGTGTGTTGGACTGGTATATAAGGTATGTATCAGTCAATATTAATTCTACTATTGATGATTTGAAGGTTGCGCTCAAATACCAATTTAAGAGGCCGAAGTCATTTGCACAATGTGTCACTAAGTTAAAAGAGATTTTTCAAGAACCAAATGAATCTGTATGGGATGCATATCAGAGGTTAAAGTGCACTATCAGAGACGATGGATTCACTATCGATGATACCCAACACAAGGAATGGTTTATTGATTTGTTTCTCCCACAACTGTGTTAGCCCTTGAGTCAACAAAATATTGCTACATAGGCTAAGGCCATAGAAATTGAAATGAAGTTAGAAGCTTTATCGATACTAGCTACGCAGATCGGGACCAAACAGATTCAAAATAAGTTACAAGCGATGCATTTAGAAATACAAAAAATGCGCAAATATAAAGGGAAATGAGGTGTATGTGGATGTCTGGTGCATAAGATGCAAGGTTTTCAGACATCATAAGGATCAATTTTCATTGTTCAATGATTATCTACAAGCTGGGACCTAGCCCACTGAAGATCATGGCTAGGACAAATGGGACACCTACATTATAGTGCACAATTTGTTAGGAAATGGGTATGCATGAGACTAATTACTCTCAATGGATTGAAAAATATGTTCTTGAGCTAAAGCAACCTTTTTTTAATTTTTTCTCGTCACTGGGACATGATGAACAACATTGTCGCAGTTCTGATTTGATGATCGATCGATATGAATTATGTATAATGCAGGTTTAACCTACTTCACCAGCATCCCCGTATCAATGCGGTGGATTCTATACTAGAGGGGGAGGAAGAGGAGGAGGAGTTGGTCAGGGAATGGGACAACTCATCTACTACAACTATGGAGATATTGGTCATTATGCATGTGACTTACCAAATCCAGTACGATAATCCTGTAGGTATTGTAGGCAGTTTGATCATGTAATTGAGTACTGTCCTGGTTTGATTGATAATATGTGGGAAAAGAAAACACAGAATCCCACGTAGAATATCTAGATGGTAAGAGTGGAGTTGTACAAAGAGGATCCAAGCATTAATGTGGTCACTAGGAGTGGTGCAACCATTGGAGAGGACAAAGGAAAGAAGCGAGATGCTGATATTTGGATCCAAAAATGTAAATTTTCGTAGATGTTCTATGCTTGATGCAACTTTAATTTTATTCCCACTATCAAAAAACAATCACATAAATAAGAAAGAAAATTTTTGATAGAACATACCAATAGATCGATAGAAGACAAGCCAAAACTACACTTAACTTGATCTACAAAATATATGTGTTGTGGTGCGTTGCGGCGGTCAAGAGGATGCTTCAACCAACAAAGTCTCTATATGGTCAGCCAACTAGAATGTGTCACACAACCCTCTCGAACAACTCTATAACAGTCAACCCAAAGTCAACAAAATTCAACGGTCAATGCAAAAATAACAGTATAAAAATTCAACACAGCTAGGTCAAAGTCAACGTCCAACCTTGATTTATGTGCCAAAAAATGCGGACTGTAGAAATCAGATTTTGTGGAGAGTTTTAGGTAAAGTTGACGGTGCATTGACCAAATTCAACGCTAGTCAAATTTGTGTTGAAACCCTAGGTCAATAATAGAAAATTCCTTTGCTGCGTTTTCCCACATGTGAGAGAAGAAGAGCCTCCAAGATGATGATCAAACCAATCAGATGATGAGAGAGAAAGTATGATGAGTGTTGGTGAAAATTACCTCTAACATTGACCTATATATATATCCATCAGTGAGTATGTGTGACACATCTATTGGGGCTCCAAGCCTACATTAGCCGACCTTGCACATATTTGGAATTAATTCAAAATAAATGTTCTGCTCATCAGATCAAGATGATATTTATATCGATCTTGCACCTCTCGGAAAGAGGAGTCCAATAAAAATATTGGCATCTTCATCTAAGAATCACAACATGGATTTTGGACCTATTTGTCCAAAATTAACACTCCCTATCAACTAGAGAGAACTCCATCCACCTGTGCCATCCAAACAACGTGCGTCATCCCACTGTAAATTGCTTTTTTGGATTCTTTATTTCAGAACAAAAGGTGAGTCACAAAGACATCACTCCTAGCTGAAAATTTTAGCTCAAAGGTCTAAAACCTCTATAGGACTCAAAGAAGTCACATACCAACCAGAAGTTAGTTTAACTAACCCGAAGTCAGTTGGAGTTTTGAAACCTCACTAGACTTGATCTCAGATCAAGTGGTTGGACATGTGCTATCCTAGACATAGAGAGTATGAAAATCTCTGATGCGTCCATCGGTATTTGCTATTGGTCTCTAGTTTTTCCCACATCATTGGCCAAATGAGAGGTACTTCCCATGAGTCCGAGACTCCATGGGTAGGATGCATGTGAGGCATAGATAATGAGAGGTGAACAAACTCAACATCATAATGGTGGGGGAGAAGCACCACAAGGTTCAGCAAGCCTAGCCCTATGAGTGCTTATATCTCCAAGAAGCTATCCCCAAAGCCCCCTGGAGCTCCTAAAGCTCATCTTCCAATAGTACCCTCAGAATAGGCTCATTCCATGATACCAATATTCTCATAGAAGGTTAGGAACTTAACCTTTCCCAAGGGCTTTGTGAGAATATTCATGACCTGTTCATTAGTTCCTATGTGATCGAGCCTTGCAGTACCTCGTTGTACCATATCCCGGATAAAGTGGTACCTAATATCAATATGTTTGGATCGATCGTGGAACACGGGATTCTTGGACAACCGAATCCCACTCTGGTTATCACAGAGGATAACAGTGGTATCTAGCATATGCTAAAACATCTCACTAAGATATTTCACAACCAAACTGCTTCTAAATAGGCCATACTCATTGCAATGTATTCGGCCTCAGCGATGTTCAAAGCCACTAAATTCTGCTTCCTGCTCATCCAATATGTCAAAGTAAGCCCAAGAGTGAAGCAACATCCAGATGTGCTCTTGCGATCCACCACACTGCCAGCCCAATCAGAATCAGTATATCTATGGAGTGCCATGATCTCGACAGTGTATCTCAGCCCATGGTTTATTGTGCCCCGAAGATATCTCAACATATTCTTTTCACCAATCCAGTGAATGTGATGGGGATCAACCATGTGTTGACTCAAAGTGTTCACTGCAAAACATACATCTGTATGGGTGTTCACTAAGAACATAAGGGCCCCTATGAATTGACAATACTCAGTAGGATTTTCTAGCATGGGCCCAATAGCACTGCCATTCAACTTCTTAAAGTTGAGCTCCAACGGTGTCGACACAGACTTACAGTCCACCATTTCAAATATTTCTAGCAGCTTCACAATATATTTTACTTGAGAAAGGAAAATGTCACCAGGTCTCTACCAGACCTCCATGCCTAGAAAGTAATGCATCAATCCTAGTTCCTTCATCTCGAACTTAGAAGCAATATCCCTCTTACACTAATGAACAAGAGGGTCAGCGACTATCAGGAAGAGATCATCCACATACAACACTAGAATGAGAAGTTTTTCTCTATCAACCTTGAAGTAAAATTTCAAATCAACTTTACTATGAGTGAAGCCCAACTTCATCATGTAGCTATCTATCCTCTTGTACCAAGCCTTGGGGGCTTGCCTCATCCCATAGAGGGATTTCTTCAACCTGCAAACATGGGTGTCTCAATCCTGGACTTCGAACCCCAAAGGTTGCTCCACATACACCTCTTTTTTTATCACACCATGTAGAAATGCAACCTTCACATCATTTGATGAAGATTCGATCCTTGCATAGCAGCAAGGGATATGATAGATCAGATGGTGGTATATTGGGCCACAGGTGCAAATATATCATCATATTCTATGCTTTCCTTTTGAGAGAAGCCATGGGTAATGAATCTTGCCTTGAAATTTTTAGCACTACCATCAGATCCATGCTTGATCTTATAGAGCCATTTCGAGGTGACAACTACTTTGTCCTTTGATCTCGAAACCACATCCCAAACATCGTTCCTCATAATGGACTCATACTCTTCATGCATAACATCCTTCCAGACTTGATGCTTTATGACTTCCTCAAAATATCTAGGCTTAGGTTGTACGATTGTACTCATGGCTGCTAGATACCCTTGGTATCTATTCGACTTCTTACTTTCACAGAATGTCCCCCTTGGGGCCATATGACTCTCAACATCCTCGATAACTTCCCTAAGCCATGCTGGTCTTCTCTTCATTGAAGGAGGTGGATCAATATGGGCCATCGGTCCTTAAACAACGGGCATCGTCTCACCCTGTAGTTCTTCTTCATTTCCAGGCCTTACTTCATGATCCTCCTCAGAGCTCGAAAGATTGATTACTTTCCTGACGGAAGAATCTTCATCAAAGTAACATCGTGGCATATCTCGATTTCTCTTTGACTAGGCACATAGACTCTATAAGCCTTTGAAGGTTCACAATAGCCCATAAACATTCCCTTCTTCCCAGAAGCATCTAGTTTTCTCCTTTTCTCTTTCGGCACATGAAAATAAATGGGACAACCAAAAACTCTAAAATGTGAGACATCGGGCTTCTTACTAGAGAAAACCTCTTCGATGGTTTTGGCATTGAGAGCGGAATGCGGGCATCGATTTGGTATGTACATAGCAGTTTTCGTAGCTTCTCCCCACAGAAAATTTGGAAGACCTTGGTCACATAGCATGGCACATGAAGCTTCCACAATGGTCCTGTTCTTTCTTTCAGTAGCACCATTTTTCTCAGGAGTATATATGGTTTTGGTCTCCCTCTTGATGCTAGCTTCTCTGCAAAATTTATTGAACTCATTCGTCTCATATTTAGTGCCATTATTGGTCCTCAAAATCTTGATCTTCTTCCCTGTTTGATTTTCCACCATGGCTTTGAAAGTACAAAATCACATGGAAGCCTAATCCTTCTTCTTCAAGAAGTATATCTAGGTTTTGCGAGAGAATTCATCTATAAACTTCATATAATACGAACATCCTCCCAAGGATGAAACAAGAAACATACCAGATAGATTAGAATGTATCAATTGCAAGACATCATATGTCTTTGTGACACTTGAGGGGAAAGGTCCCCTTATATTCTTTCCTTCGGCACAACCCTGAAATACACCTTCATGACCATTTTTTAATTCGAGCATCCCTGTCACCACCTTCCTTGCTTCAGGAAGGGATTTGTAATGAAGGTTTCCAAACCTCCAGTGCCATAGTTCAGTTTGTCTGATAGTCTCACATGTCATCACTCCTAGTGGACTTCCTCAAACCTAGTAGAGTGTATCAACTCTAAACCCAATCGTGATAGATTCCTTGGAACTCTTCTTCTAGATGTGCACCTTCCCATCAAAGAATGCCACAATGAAACCTTTTTCTTCCATGGCCGAAATAGACACAAGGTTCTTCTTCAAATCAAGTACATATATTACACCTTGCAAGCAAAGGAATTGACCTTGAGATAAGTGGAGCATCACAGTCCCTGTCCCTTTCATAGGATATGTGGCATTATCTCCAAGGATAATTTTCAGATTAACATCCTTCTCCACCAAATCAGAAAGTGCTACCTTAAACCTAGTGAGATGCCTTGAGGCACCACTATCAATCAACCAGACATCCATAGTGTTGGGTGGAGATGCAACAGAGAGGGTAGATACAAGACTGAATTCATTTCTTTTATCATCAACAACATTAGATTCCTCATACCTAGAATTTCTTGACTTTTTGAAAGGTTTCCCATTTCCATTGATACTAGAGGGAGCCTTCCTCTTTCCTTTGAACCTATTGTTCCTTTGATTTCCATTCATCCGGTTGTTGTTCCTTCTTATAAGGGCATTCTCTAGCATAGTGGTTAGTCTTGTGACATGTGTAACATTTTCATTTCTTTCCTTGGGAACCTTCTCTTCCTAGGTTCCTCGGACTACCATTGTTCTTCTTCATAGCACGAGCAGTGAAGGAAGCATTACCTTCATTTTCATATTCCTTAATTCTTGATTCCTTTTCTACGCATCTCAATAATACTTCATCAAAATCAGGTATCACATTATTATTGAGAATGTTAGTATTGAATACATGCCATTCAAAGGAGAGACCTCCAAGTGTGGTGAGAACCATTTCTCTATTAGCTATTGTCTCCCCAATGGCAAGAATATTATTTTGTATTTCGATAAAATTCAAAAAATAAGATTGAATGGACTCATCCCTGCCTTTCTTAATATAATTCATTTGGTTCTTAAAGAAAAGGAATTGATTTTGATTGTTGGCCTTGAACATATTGACCAACTTATCATACATCTCCTTAGATGTTCCCAGATCATAGATGTAGGCAACCAAACTCTTATGGATGGAATCTTGGATGATTTACTTTGCTTTGATTTCCCCCATCTTATACTTTGTCTTGGTGGCAGCAGGTGCAGATGATAAAGGCTCTTGGATTTTACCCTACTCATAGTCCATAACATCTTGGTCTTCCAACATTAAATCCAAAGTCATCTTCCAGGCATGGAATTATTCCTTCCCAGTCAACTTGTCATCAGCTTTGAAGCCATTATAGTTTGAGGTACCCATGGGTCCTTGAAAAATGCTCCTTCTTCGGTGATTTCTCTCAATAAAAACTAGGGCTTTGTCTTCACCTCAGCTTTGATACCATGTAAATTTTCATAGATGTTCTATGCTTGATGAAACTTTACTTTTATTACCAATATCAAACAACAATCACATAAACAAGAAAGTAAAATTCTGATAGAACATACCAATAGATCGACAAAAGAAAAGCCAAAATTACACTTAACTTGATCAGAAAAATATGTGTTGTGGTGCATTACGACTGTCAACAGGATGCTTCAACCAGCAAAGTCTCTATACAACCATGCAACCAAAATGTGTCACACAACCCTCTTGGACAGCTCTATAACAGTCAACCGAAAGTCAAAAAAATTCAACGTTGTCCAGTCAACGATCAACACAAAAATATCAGAAACAAAAGTCAATGCAGCTAGGTCAAAGTAACGTCCAGCCTCAATTTTTGTGCCAAAAAATGTGGACTACAGAAATCAGAATTTATGGAGAGTTTTACTTCAAGTTGACCATGCATTGACCAAATTCAACACTGGTCAAATTTGTGTTGAAACCCTAGGTCAAAAACATAAAATTCCTTTGCTGCATTTTCCCACATGTGAGAGAAGAAGAGCCTCCAAGATGATGATCAAACCAATCAGATGATGAGAGAGAATGTGTGATGAGTGATGGTGAAAATGACCTCCAGCGTTGACCTATATATATCCATTAGTGAGGATGTGTGACACATATTCTGGGGCTCCAAGCCTACATTATATGACCTTGCACATAGTTGGAATTAATTCAAAATAAATGTTCTGCTCATCTGATCAAGACGATCTTTAGATCAATCTTGCACTGCTCCAAACAAGGAGTCCAATAAAAATATTGGCATCTTCATCTTAGCATCACAACATGGAGTTTGGACCTAGTTCTTCAAAATTAACAGAAAAGCGCCTGAGAAGAAGGATGGATTCAAATTACAATTTAAAAAAGACACCTTTGTAGAGGCAAAGAAGGGGTTTGCTGAAGCAAGCACAAGAACATCAAGTAAAACTATGGATGTAGGCAGAGTAGATGAAGAAATAAAGCCATTTTTACAAGCTTGCATCAAAATTATGCGAAATAAAAAGGCAATTGAGAATATTCAAGCATTGATAGATAAATTCCCAGAAAAAGAACAACCCTGGATGGAATAGAAAGCTATCAATAATATCTATAAGAACAAAAGAATAACTCGAAGAGAGATGCGCCTGATTTCTCAGATTGGTGCCTATGAGATGGATTAGGTAATTCTTGATCTAGGATCTGACACTAATGTCTTACTTAAGAAAATTTGGCAGTGCATGGGAGGACCTAAGTTGGAGTGGTCTACTATTTAGTTGTGCATGGAAAATCTGTAAAAGATCATTCCATTAGGAAGACTCTCATAGTTTGTATTATATATTGAAGGAGTCAAGGTGATTTTAGATTTTTAAGTCCTATAGATTGTGGATGATACTGATCCCTATTCTGCAATGTTGGGTTTAGATTGGGCTATTGATATTGATGGCATCATTAATCTTAAGCGACAGAGTATGGTATTTGAGAATAATGGAACCAGAATTGTAGTTCCCCTAGATCCTGCTGAAGGTGAAAAATATACAGAGCCATATACAAAGATTGTGCATGTGAATGATGATGTCGACCATATCTATAATTTGATTGTGAAAAACTATTTTTCCATTCAGTTGTGCATGGAAAATCCATAGAATATCATTTCATTAGGAAGACTCTTGCAGGTTGTAGTAGATATTGAAGGAGTCAAGGTGCATTCAGATTTTTAAGTCCTATAGATTGTGGATGATATTGATCACTATTCTGCGCTATTGGGTTTAGATTGGGCTATTGATATGGATGGATTTATTAATATTAATCAACGGAGTATGGTATTTGAGAATAATGTACCCAGAGTTGTAGTTCCCCTAGATCCTGCAAAAGGTGCAAGATATACAGAGCCATATGTTAGGTAAAATTGACTTAGGATAGAGTCAATGTTGACTAGGGTAAATAGTAGTGGTTTTGGGGCACATGGTATTGTGCACCCATGGTTTTTCAGCCCATTGTATTGCATGTAATGGAGCCTATAAAAGGTTGGGAATACTTCATTGTAATGTAGGCTTGGAGGTGAGCGGCGAAGGCTCACTTGGCTGGATTGGCCAGGGTTTGGGCCAATGCTTAATGAAATTTCATTGGTTGGGTTTTGCCCCATATTTGGGGGTTTTCCCAAATAAACATATTTTTTTATGTTTATGATTTTTTACTATCTATTTTATGGTTTTTTTTTTCATCTCAGTAAATTTATTATTTCTCTTGTAAATTCTAACAAATGGTATTAGAGCCATTGAATTTCACTGCGCTAGGAGAGAAAAGTCTGTCAAAATGAGAGAGGATATGTGCACGTGGATTAATTAATTGATGAACCATGTATCTGAAGAGAACTCCTAGAGGACTGGAGGTTACAGAGGCTAGTGACCCATGTAATCCGGTAGATGGGTTGTTTTTATATGGACATTGATTTCATATGTACAAAGACAGTAACAATGAAAAAAAAATTATTATTATTATAATGGAGTTTATTTATTACATGTAAATGCGCATACTGATGTAAGACCTGGTATGGCATGCATACCCCTAGGTAATCACTGGTAAATTCTAGGTTAAATCTAGGTGATAAGGGGGATGCCAAGTTAACAATTACCTGGGTTAATATATATATATATATATATATATATATATATATATATATATATATATATATATATTGAGGGGGGAAGAGCTATAGTGAGCAAGGTTGTCTCACTTAGCAATTTTGGCTGGATTTAGTTAAGAAACCCTAAGTCAAGTTTAAGGGGGGAATTGTTAGGTAAAATTGACTCGGGATAGAGTCAATGTTGACTAGGGTAAATAGTAGTGGTTTTGGGGCACATGGTATTGTGCACCCATGGTTTTTTAGCCCATGGTATTTCATGTAATGGAGCCTATAAAATGCTGGGAATACTTCACTGTAACATAGGCCTAGAGGTGAGCGGTGAAGGCTCACTTGGCTGGATTGGCCAGGGTTTTGGCCAATGCTTAATGAAATTTCATTGGTTGGGGTTTGCCCCAGATTTGGGGGTTTTCCCAGATAAACATATTTGTTTATGTTTATGATTTTTTGCTACCTATTTTATGGTTTTTTTGTTCCTCTCGGTAAATTTACTATTTCTCCGGTAAATTCTAACACCATATATAGAGCTTGTGTGTGCGAATGATGATGTTAACCATATCTATAATTTGACTATGTGTTATGATGATTGGATCAACCCGATAGCTGATGGAAGACTTAATTAGTAAAAATATAGTTCTTGATTCTCAGATTCATATGAATAACTAGAGAACTGGTAGAAAAAACTACACGAGGTATCTGTGTTGTGTTGCAATAGAGTGATAAGATCTCTTCAATGCTTATCATCGAAGGTACGAGAATTGTCGTATTATTATCGTTTGACTAATGTGAACATGTTTTTAGGAGTACTTGAATGGATTGTTCTAGAAGAATATAGATTCCTTGGACTTGATATCATGCTATGCTCTACCCCAGCACGCTGGTGGGAGACACACAAAGGAAACTTGGGTAACTGGGAAGAATGCACCCGAATGATGAGACTGTGATTTGAGTGTCCAACTACCCGAATGGAAGTGCCCCATTCCAGAAAAGGTGATCTGTGAAAATATATGGCTAAATGGACTGAAGTATGGGGTGCAGAGCTAAGACCAGAATGGGTGCACATGTTCATCCATACTTTGGGGAAGGTGCCTATGGATTGGTACCCAGAAACTAAGCTGCACCAGGGAACCAATGAATCGATTGCACTAATGGAAAGTTTTATTTTAACTTTTAGCTTTGAAAGTCAATTCGACTGATTGGGTAAAGCACTACAAGGTATTCAGGTGTTCATATTTGATATGACAAAGCCGAAGGTAGAGCACGCCTCGCCAACATGGGATGTGCAGATGATGGATATTTTTAATTGCATAAATTTGACAGTTAAAGAGAGTGAAGAAAATCCAAGGAATATCACAATCCCCAAATATGAGGGACAACGCATAGTTTTTGGGCCTTCAATCAAGTCATTAGATGTCACTAAGCCTCTGAAGATTTAAAAATTGAACATTGGCTCTGAATAACAACCGAAGCTGGAAAAGATCGGAGATTACTGAGATGAAGATGCTGTGGGAAAGGTCGTTGAGTTGTTGACCGAATACCAGGACCTATTTCCCACAAAGTTTTCTAAATTGAAATGGATAATGGGAGATCTTGGGGTCATGAACATCACTCCAAAACCTGATGCACGACCTGTGAAGCATCAATCGTATAGATTGAACCCCGAGTATAAATATAAAGTTATGGAGGAATTGGAAAAAATAGTTGCTGCCAAAATTATAGAACCAATAAAGGAATGTAATTGGGTGAGTCCTATGGTGGTGCAGGATAAGAAGACTAAAGGAAAATAAGGATTTGTGTGTATCTGCACAAATTGAATGATGATTACGTACATGATCCATTCCCGACCCATTTTCAGATGAGATCCTTGACAAGGTAGGAGGACATGAGGGTTATTCCTTTACAAATGCTTTCTTAGGATATCACCAGATCATAATTACACCGGAAGATAGGAGTAAGACAACCTTTGTGACAAAATGGGGATCCTTTTAATATATAGTTATGCCATTTGGGTTGAAGAATATTCCCGCTATCTTCTTGCGCATGGTAGTAGCTGCGTTCAAGGAATACATCCATAATTTCTTAGAAGTCTACTTTGATGATTGGATGGTCTTTGGGTTACTGAAGAAAAACGTATTAAGTTTGCGCCTAATGCTAGATACTTTTCAGAAGTATCATATCTCACTTAATCTAGAGAAGTGCATATTTTTTATTCCATTTAGGATCTGGCTGGGTCATATTATTTGCCAACAAGGGTTGATGGTGGATCCAGCTAAGATCACAATTATTGTTAACCTGGAAGTTCCTACATATGTCAAAAAACTACGCTCAATTTTGGGGCATACAAGATATTACCATAATTTCATCCAAGTTTATGCGTTGATCACTGCACCAATGGAGAAATTTATTAAGAAATATGTGTCATTCTGTTGGGATGAAGAATTTCAGAAGGCTTTTGAATTACTGAAGGAGAAGATGGTCACTGTGCCCATATTGGTCTTTCCAAATTGGTCAAAGGTATTCCATGTCCATGTTGATGCTTCCTGCATCATGCTCGGAGCTATTTTAGCCCAGCCGGGAGCTGGGGAGATTGATCACCCTATTGCATTTGCAAGTCATAAGTTATCAAGCGTAGAGTGTAATTATTCAACTACAGAGAGGGAAGGATTGGCTATGGTTTATGCGTTGCATAAATTCTACCCCTATCTATTACAAGGCCACTTTAATATGTTTACTAACAACTCTACTCTGAATTACCTATTCAATAAGCCTTTGTTGGGGGGGAAGATCTGCAGATGGTTGTTGTTGTTTTAAGAGTATGATTTTGAAGTCTTTGTGAAACCAGGGAGACTAAATTTTGGGCTAGACCATCTGTCGCACATTGAAAACGAAGAAGAGCCTACTAGCTTGGAGGATAGGTTACCATATGCACATCTATTTTCTATAAAGGTGGTTGATGATCATTTTGCTGATATCATTTATTTCTTGACCACTGGAAGTCTGCCTAAGGAGTATATAATGCAATAGAAGAAAGAGCTAGTTATGCATTGCAATTGGATTTACTCTAATTTTTGGTCAGTTGTACAATATGGGTGTAGATGAGATCTTGCGGAGGTATGTGTTGGAGTTTTAACGATGGGATATCTTAGCTCAAGCTCATGGAGGGGTTACCAACAGTCACTATGAAAGAAAGGGCCACTGCACAAAATGTCCTATGAGCTAGGTTATGGTGACCCACATTGCATGATGACGTATATGTGCATTGCCACACTTGTGATATATATAAAATAATAGGGAAGTCATCACACAAATATGATATGCCCTTACACCCACAAATGGCATTGCAATATTTTGACAAATCAACCATTGATTTTGTTGGAACTATTGACCCTCTAGGAAAGAGGAAAAGTGTGCATTACAAAATCACTGCGACATACTATGTAACTAGATGGGTTGAAGCTAAGATGGTGAATCATTGTAGTGCAGACATAGTTGTGCACTTCATATTTGAGAATATTTTGGCTTGGTTTGGGTGCCCTAAGATCTTGAAGAGTGATTGAGGTATGCACTTTGTAAATGAAACCATTGAAGCTCTCATAGAATAATTTTGGATTCATCATTAGAAGAGTACTCCATATGACCCACAAGCAAACAATGTGGTAGAAGCTTTCAATAATATATTGGAGAATGCGCTCACTAAGGTCTACAATTCTAATTGAAATGATTAGGATGTGCACATAACTACAATTATTTGGGCATATAGAACCACGTGCAAGAATTTTACAAGAAAGACACCTTTTGAGATGGTGTATGGGCAATAAGCTATTATGCCAATGGAGTTCATTGTTCTGAGTCTGCTCATTGTAGCCTTCACTGATATGGTGGAGCTGGATATTATCGAAGAAATATTTTCACAGTTGTTCATGCCAAAAGAGGATCTCTTTATTGTAGGTTTCCATCAACAAGTGAAAAATGTGTGCGAAAAGGCTTGGCATAGGCATATCAGATAGAAGGTCTTTAAGGAAGAGGATTTGGTATTGTTGTATGACAGTAAGTTTGCGCGCCACCCAGGGAAGTTCAAGATGCACTGGCTAGGACCATAACTTGTTAAGGAAATCACAGATGTAGGTGTAGTGCACCTAGCCACACTAAGCCACACAAACCTTCCTGGGTATGTCAACGGAAGCTGATTGAAGCCTTACATGGATGACCCTCTCCCTACGCACCAAATGACTATATGGCCAGCAATATGGATCTACACAGAAAGGATGGTGGATGTGCAAAAATGTGCGATGAGCACACATTAGTTCTGCGCAGAGGTTGACTGGGTCGCAAAGGTGCCGGAATATAGCTATTGGAACAGTAAACCTAGAAAAGACAATATTCTTACCATTTGGAGGAGCATCTAAGTTTCATTTAACGAGGATATTATGCTAGATTTGGAGTTTTTTTATCATTTATGGAGCTACATTAATTAACAAGAGATCATTTAAGGCGAGCCTATGCTATAAATATGACCGAAGGGGTCGCAATAGTTCACTTTTATTTCTACATGATTTTTATGAATTCATTTCTCTAATTTATGGAGTTTGTTTGAATTCTATGTCAATTATTAATCTTCTCTTTGAGGAGGATCTACGTCATCGTGGTTTAGGTCACCTAATTCTACCCATCATGACTCTTACCAAGCCATGAGAAGAACCCGCTACGCATGCTGTTGAGACTCCTATGCCGACCCAAGCCAAGAAGGGACAGTCTTCGATGTCCCAGAAGTCACCTCATGAGAAGACTCCTAAGTCATGCTCCACTATGGAAGAGTTCCAGAAGAAGCCCATGGCCGAGTTTCCAGAAACGATCTTGGAGGAGGATGATGTGGTAGATATTGTTGATCCTATCTCGTGGTTGCCTACCTATGTCACACCATGCAAAGCTTTGGTGATGGTCCCTAAGGATCTTGATAAAGTGATTTCCTATATTAATATTCCATTTCTCTCGAATAACATACCAGTTGAGGGAGATATGTTCGTTAAAATTATGCTACTCAAAATGGAGGATTGGGACCTCGTTGATCAAGAAATATTTCCTGAGCTTGCACCTGACATGTATTTAGTATGAATCCTCTACGATGATGGCATATTAAAAGTGGAACCAATGTCCTTGGCGTTGTGCCTGCATAAATTAGGCTTGTTGAACCTCATGCAAATTATGCACTTCAGGCGCAACCCGATCAATGATATTAGTTTGCGACAGCTGCTCACACTAATTCATGATGATTTTTTATGGCTCAGAGAGTGCATACCAATTGATGTTGCACTGATCCATTGGATCACAAGCTTTCTTGACTGGTGCATTGAACCTGTGGAGACCTTTGGAGGTAAAGGTCAAGAGAAGAAGGTTGTCGAGGAGGTTAATAAATACTATAAAGTGTCAGGAAACACACATGAATTTTTTGTCAACGAAACTAGAAAAATAGTCCAATTTGGCACCATTTTCCTTGCTTGAAAAATGATCAAGAAGTGTAGGCCAAAGGAAGTCTCGACACATGTTATTGCATGCATTGGGCACTGCGAGAAGGGTGTATAGTACAACTGGGCTCAGTATCTGTGTACAGAATTTCTGGAAAATGTACACGAGGCATGGGAGGAGGGGAACCACTTCTATTACACATGGTTGATACTCCTCATCATACACATTAGCTGGAAGACACCTAAAGAAACTTAGTTCCCAGAGATAGACCCAGACATGTGTGAAGCCGCGTACTACGCAACCCTATGGCATGCCAAGATCCCTACCAAAGTCACAGAAAATAAGATTTTCTAGGTGCTTTTTGACTCTGCGTTATCACAATATATTTTTTCAAAGCCAAGGTTGTCCCCAACCTTATATGAGAAATACAAATTAATTATGGATTTCAAAATGATATTTCATAATTTCCATATACACACAAAGGGTGTTATCGAAGGAGTGTGGTATGATTTTCCATACTTGGTCACAGAGGATGACCTAGTGCACATTACGACAAAGTGGCCGTCCACTTGGTCATAGATGCACACCAGTGGGGGTGCCTTGTCATTCATTTTGAAGACTCCAACAAAGCCCAGAATGATGAAAGATACACAAAAAAAGGGAAAAGATGTCAAAGTCGATCCTAAGCCAACAACAACAGGTAGAACCATTGATTTGGAAAAAGAGACAGTAGTTGAAAATAATGGTGAAGGTGCTGATGAAAATGAGATGTCGACCACCAATAGGACTAAGTGCAAGTCTCACGTCACAGGAGGTCTACGCAAGAAGCGAAAAGGATCCATATTAGCAGGAACTGAGGATCTCACCCTGGCAGAGGATAATTTCACCAAAATTGAAAACACAGTTAAGTCAACAACATAAGATATGTGGTCAGATATGGAAGTGTAGTACAAAGTTGTGATCGAAGGAGTGAAGTCGGGGATTCAAGAAATTAAAGTACAAGTGAGCCAGATTCAAGAGAGTGTGGCACAAGCGAGCCAAATTCAAGTGAGCGTTCCTAGTTCCAGCACACATCCAATCAGCGCGTCGTTTCCTTCTATTGGGGATAGATTCCTGATCCATATCCCTGTGCCCGCCATAAGGGTGGAGTCACTGACTTTGCGCATGACCCTTAGGTCCTCTAGAGAAATCAACATCAACTTGGCGATGCTGCCAGCTGGGAAACTTCATATGATCCATAGTATGATTTTCGATGAATTATAGTTCAGAAAGGACCATTTCTATCGCGTTGTGAATGAATCACAAAAAAAATAAGAAATAATACAACAAAAGTAGAAAATTATAGAAGAGGTGTGCTGCATCGTTGAGCCACAATGTGCCACATTAGAAGCCATGATCGACCAAGTCTACGGTGACCTTCCAGAGGTCCCTACATCAATCGCACCTACAACAAAATTAAAAGGCTTGGCCTTTGTGCTCAAATAATTGCGCACGAAAATTCAGACAGTCCAGGCTGAGTTTGAGAAACAAATTGTTGAGTTGCAAATGAAGCTCCAACCAGAAACGCCACCAGAGGTCAAAATGTAGCATGATGTATAGGACAAGGTAGCTATAGACAGCACATAAACCATAGTGATAGAGTGTGGTCAATTATTGGATGCAGCCATGAGTGTTTGGATTTTGTTCAGAACAACCCAATGGTACAGTAGCTGCTTAATGAATTGTGTATTAAGGAATAAAAATTCACAGAGATCTAGATGGCGACGACCACATTGGTGACAATGCAGAGACTTTATCGCCTTCATGAGGGAAAGGAAATTTAGCCTAACATAGAATATTTGAGTCATTGGGAGAAAATATTGGAGACAAGGATGCAACCTTGGGTTGAGGAATCATTTTTGTTGT
>CM076574.1:823185041-823355041 GCA_034641835.2 Pinus albicaulis | reverse complement strand
GACCCTTGAAGATAAATTTTTGTTTTGAATTTATGTGTTTTGTTTACTTTCATATTATATTATATGTGATTTTTTACTTATAAATGCATCATGAAGTCCTTTTTATGGTTATTTATAATGCTTTATGCTTGTTAAAGTAAGATCACATACCCTACAAGTTATTTCAACGTAATTATTGAACTGCGATTGTATAATTAGTAGATATCTTTTGTGAAGCTCTGTCAAGTATTGAAAGGAAGAGAAGCCCTAAATCCACACTACATTTTCCCTCTAGATGTAGAAGCCTGGTTCTAGCATGCCCCTATATTTCCTCGAGTGAGACTTTGGTTTCCGCACCAAATCATTTCCGAAAGGGCCATTAAAGTGGGTTTTGTTAGCTCGCGCTACCATCTATGAACATGGTTCTAGGCCCCATCAATCCAAAAAATGGTTCCATTTTTGGGACTGGGATCTGACTAAAGGATATGTGAATGTGGAATCCGTTGAAGAAAGGGATTCAAGGCTAGGTAGATCTAAAAGAACGTGAATTTGTTGTGCAAGAAAACATAAATTTGTGGCTATCTGCTAAAAATTGGTTGCAGTTGTATATATTTATAGATAAACATGAGATTATTTTATCATCATTTTTTGGTGAGATATATGAGTGGTTATAAATAATATCTGAGAAAAAAACCCATTTAAACAATAGGCATACTACGTCCTGTATGTGTGGCCAAATTCTGGATCACTTTTGTAGAGAAGCAGCCAGTCAGAAGTCTCATGCCCATAAGAGTTGAGAATGGTGGTTAGCACCGCGATCAATGTTCGGCTGAGGCAATCCATAACATTATTAGTACTTCCCTTCTTGTACTTAATGTTCAAATGAAACTTTTGCATGTATGGAGACCACTTTTTATGGTTATCGTTCTACAACTTCCCTTGTGTCTATATGAACTACAAGGGTTGGTCGTTTGTGTGGATGATCGTTTCCTTCCCAAAAATGTAATGCTTCCACTACTAGAAAGCCTGGATAATGGAATACATATATTTTTCATATGTGGGATACTTCCATACTATGTTAGAAATTTTCTCACTGTGATATGTCATTGGATGCCCCTATTCAGTAAGAACCTCCTCAATAGCATAGTCAGAGGCATGTGTCTCAATCTGAAATGGTTGTTGCAAGTCTAGTAATGTGAGCACTAGTGTAGAGCTGAGGTGATATTTCAACTCTACGAATGCCTTCTGTTGAGATTCAAACAAAAATTATTTTTCGTTTGCTCCTCCCTTAGTGACTTGACTCAAGGGCCAAGTGATGTGAGAGAATCCCAACATGAACCAGCGGTATAAATTGGCAAGACCCAAAAACTTGTAGACATTTGTTACAGTGGTTGGGGTTGGGAAATCCTGAATGACATGGATATTGGATAGATCAACATGAACCATCCACTCATCAATAATTTATGCCATATACTAAACGAGGGTCATGCCAAAATTATAATTCTCTAAATTTGCACACAACTTGTGTTTTCGCAGTGTTTGGAGGATCGTCTGATGTGGTGGAGGCGCTCTTCCCAATTCTGGATGAACATCAGGATGTCATCCAAGTACACCACCACAAATGAGTTTGTGAATGTTGAGATTGCAACAAGATGATGAGCTTAGTGAAAAGAGTCTCCTTCACTAAGTGGGCCCGTAGGCTATTTTTGGTGCAAGTCTATTTTTAGACTATGTCTATTTTTAGACATGTCGATCATATTCTATGAGTTGCAGGATGCTATTTGTGGATGGTTGGTCAAGTTGGAAAAATAGATGGACTTCTATTTTTAGACATAGTGGGTGGAATCTATTTTTAGATTGCCAGTCTAAAAATAGATATGTCGAATATTATTAGCTCTTAATAATATTTGGACTCTAAACATTATCTTATTCTCTTGGAGCACTTCAGTTAAGTGCACAGATGTGGCACAGGAGCTGACAAAAGGAATTACACTATTCCTGAGGGTTAAGTGGAGCTATTGCATGGAGAATTCAGTTAGAACTCATGTGACATAGTTTGGTGGAGTTATTGAAGTAGTTGTTGGAGTTGTGTTCAATTTAACTGAGTTAAACATAGTTGAGCTAGTTGTATCTAGTCTAACTGATTGATACACTAGTGAGAGTGGTGTGAATTAATTATTAATTAATTCAATAATTATTAACTCATTAATCAAATAAAGAATACATCAGTTAACTACAGTGCATGGACAGTTTCAGTGGAGACCAGTGAAGAGGTAGGTGAAAGAGCAGTGTGACTATCAGTTGTGACTATAGTGTTGCATGATTTGCAACACAAAGTGGTTGGAGATGCCAATGGTGAATGCGTGAGCAAGGCTGGACCAATTAGAGTTCATTCAGATCCATTCTTTAGCAGTTATTGCATAGTATAGGTAGGCTAGCATGTGGCAGAGATTGGAGCATGAGATTTTCTAGATCGGACATGATTAGTGTGTAGCAATTGGAGATTGTACTGAGAGCTTGTGAGGAGCTTTGTATGATGATTGTTACATGATATCTATGAAATATAATATATATATAGTTGGGGGTTTTCAACTTTAAGCTTTCCCATAGAATATTGTGTTCATATGTGTGAATGTTTATGGTTTTAATGTGTGCATGCAATTGATTTTATTTCTGCAATTAATGATCAATGGTAGAAGAGTCTCTATTGTGCATGAAGTCAAATAGTGTGTGATCAGGACAGTCTCGGATGTATAACATATCAGTTATATAATTTCTACATTGTATCAGAGTGATATTGATCATTGGAGCAATTGCAAAACATTGAAGCGGTTGAGTTTTGTGTTGGTGGAATTCGAATTTGCAGTAGTGTTTTCTTGGTGTAAAAGTTTAGATGTCTTTCAACGGATTGCGATTGGAGTATGCCCTTGAGGGAAACTCAAATTATATTGCATGGAAGGATAGGATGGAGGTGGTGTTGGATGAAAATGGGTTGAAGGAGTTCATAGATGTAGAAATTCCAAAACCTGCTTCTAGCGATGCTGCCGCACTTGACGCATGGCAAAAGAAGACAGAAAAATGTCGAAGGATTCTGTTGGAAGGTGTGAAGGATCACATAGTGTCCATCTGTCATGGTAAAGCTTCTCCATTCTTGATGTGGAAAGCTTTCACAGATTTATTCCAAAGCAAGAGCGACCAAAGGAAGTTGGCTCTCAAGGATAAACTCAGGAACATAAAAATGGAGAAAGGCGACAATATACCCAAGTACCTCACGAAGTTTGTCCAGTGCAGGGATGAGCTGGGAAGTGTGGGAGTTACTGTAGATGATGAGGACTTGCTGAGCTTGGCTCTCCTTGGGATTTTGAAGAGTTGGCATTCCTATCATGACTCTGTCAATGGTCGGGAGAAATTGCCAGGATGGGAGCGACTTTGGTCAGATCTTGTGCAAGAGGAGATAAGGTGGAATACCAGGGATGGATCTTCATCGAAGAGTGTAGATGAAGAAAATTACGCATTGGCTACCAAAGCAAGGTAGGGGAAGAGAAATAAGAATGCTTCTCAATCCGGTGAGAAAGGAAAGAAGTAGGACATGTCCAAGGTGAAGTGCTTTCACTGTCACCAACACGAACATTACACCACTAATTGTCCACAGAAAAATAAAAATAAGCATACTGCTAGATCTGCAGCTAGATAGGCCTTAGCCTTGCGGTTTGAGTTGAATTTTTCGCTAATCGCATTTTTGGTCTCAAGTATGATGGGGTCAGTGTGGTTTCTTGACAGTGGTGCATCTTTTCATATGACTGGAGACAAATATTTGTTTACTGATCTGGATGAGAAAGATCTTGGAGTGCCCATTGAGATGGGCGATGATGGTAGATACAGTGCGACCAATATTGGTACCATTTCCTTTGAGAGGGAGTCTGGTAAACCCTTCGTATTGAAGGAAGTGATGCATGTTCCAGGATTGAAGAAGAATCTGATCTTGGTGGCCATGTTAGAAGACAAGGGATATGATGTTGTCTTTAGCGAGGGAAATATTTTCCTACGCAGTAAGGCAACTGGTGAAACCCAGAGGATAGGGGTTCGAGTTAAGAACCTCTATCAGTTGCAGGTAGATGGATGCGTAGCAATGGCAGGCAAGGAAAAAGGAGTGGTGAGCCAAGATGAGGGCTAGCTATGGCACAGGAGATTGGGCCATCTTCACCATGGTGCTTTGAAAATTTTGCAGCAGATTTCTATCGAGATTCCCAAAGGTACACTTGCGCAGTCAGATCAGTGCAAGGGATGTACTTTGGGAAAATTTGTGAAAGCCACCTTTCACGAGAAGGATAGTCGCACCATGACGATCCTTGAGAGAATTCACACAGACGTGTGTGGACTTTTCTCAGTAGCTTCGACAGCGAAGCACAGGTATTATGTGATATTTGTTGATGATTTTTCTCATAAGTGCTAGATCTTCTTCATGCAGAAGAAGAGCAAGACATACTCAAAGTTCTGTGAGTTCAAAGCACTAGTTGAGAAAGAATCGGGGAAGCAGGTGAAGGCTCTTAGGAGTGAAAATGGTGGTGAATTCATCTCTGGTGAATTCAAGGACTTTTGCAGCATAGAAGGAATTCGAAGAGAGCTCATAGCGCCTCATAACCCACAGCGGAATCGGGCCACGGAGTGAAAGAACAGAATGATCGTGGGTGCTGCACAAGAAATATTGCATGATCAAGCCCTTCCCATACACTTGCGGGCTGAGGCATGCAATACTGCGGTTTATGTGCAAAACCATTGTCCTCACAGGATACTTGGCATGAGTACACCTGACGAGGCATTTTCTGGTAAGAAGCCTGATATTTCTCATTTGAGGATTTTTGGTTCACCTATTTACATTCATGTGACGACGGATGCCGGGAAGAAGCTGGAGCCGACTGCAGAGGTTGGGATATTTGTGGGGTACACTGATACACCCCACAACTATCGTGTGTATTTTCCAGACAGTCGCAAGACTGTTGTGCGACGGGATATCAAATTTCATGAGGAGAAAGCCATGAAGTGTTCACTTGAGAGGGAGCCAGACTTGCATGTAGATGAGGAGTTATTAGTTCCTAAGGATGAGCCTCAGGATGTGGATCAGCTACAATAGGAGGCTCATGGAGTGGAAGAGACCACTCATGCAACACCAACCATCAGAGGGTGGAAGCGCACTACAGAAGTTGAGAAACTAATTCAAGATGCAGAGAAGATTGTAGGAGCACCTACATCACAGTGCAGACAGAGACAGTCACCTGACCAGTATACTAGATACATGGCTCTGATGAGCAAGTGTATCATGATAGAGCCATCCACTTTCGAGGAAGTTGTGGAGGACCCCGCATGGGTAGATGCCATGGTGGAAGAGTATGATTCGATTGTCAGAAACAGTGCATGGAATATTGTCCCAAGGCCGGAAGGGAAATCAATGGTAGGTTCGAGATGGATCTACAAAGTGAAGAAAGTAGCTGATGGGAGCGTCGAGAAGTACAAGGCAAGATTTTTTACCCGAGGCTTCTTAGAGATTGAGGGGATCAATTATGAGGAAACCTTTGCACCTGTCGCAAGGTATTCTTCCATACAGACGATTCTTGCTCTCTCAGCACAGATGGGGTTGCACATTCATTAGATGGATGTGAAGACTATGTTCCTCAATGGAGTGATTGAGGAGGAGGTGTACATAGAGCAGCCCGAAGGTTTCGATATTTTCAGCAGCGAGTCGCATGTGTGCAGGCTCAAAAGAGTGATGTATGGGTTGAAATAAGCACTTCTTGCTTGGTACACACGGATAGATAGTTATTTCACCAGACTTGGATTCTCCAAGAGTGAGGCGGATCTGAACCTATACCAGATTGTGGTGGAGGGTAAGTTGCTGATCATTGTAATTTATGTAGATGACTTGATTCTAACAAGTGATGACCTGTTGATACACTCATGCAAGGCTGATCTTGCAAAGGAGTTTGAGATGAAGGACTTGGGCCTCCTTCATTATTTCCCGGGATTGGAAATTTGGCAGCGCAGTGATGGATTGTTTGTGTCTCAAGGCAAGTATGCCTAGGAGATACTAGAGAAGTTCAACATGCATGGCTGCAAGCCTATCGACACTCCTCTTCCTGGTGGATGGAGGAAAGAGGATGCTACATCGGCAGAGGTAGTGGATGCCACTATTTATCAACAGTTGGTGGGGTCACTTATGTATCTAGTCAATACACGACCTGACATATGCTACGCTATTAACCAGATTTCACAAGCTATGGTTAAGCCTACCAAGCTCTTTTCGAAAGCAGGCAAGCATGTATTGAGATATATCAGAGGCACATCATGATATGGATTATGGTACAGACAGTCAGATGAGGTGAAGCTGTGTGGCTTCACGGATGCAGATTGAGCAGGGAGCCCAATGAATAGAAAGAGCACATCTGGATGGATTTTCAATATTGGGTCTACAACAATTTCTTGGTACAGCAGAAAGCAGAGATCCGTGGCACTCATTCCAGCAGAGGCTGAGTATATGGCAGCGAGTTTGGCTACATGTGAGGCTATATGGATGAGGAAGATCCTGGTCGGGTTGTCTGGTTCACACTTAGATCCTACTGTGATATATTGTGATAATAAGAGTTGCATCAAACTCTCGGCTAATCCAGTATTTCATGATAGATCTAAACACATTGACATCCAGTATCATCATATCAAAGATTGTTTGCAGCAGATCAGGATGCTGATATCTTGACGAAGGCGCTCACCAGGAGAAAATTCGAATACCATAGGGGTAGGATCGGGGTGGTAGATAATCCCTATCTTGTTGAGAAGGAGTGTTGAGATTGCAACAAGATGATGAGCTTAGTGAAAAGAGTCGCCTTCACTAAGTGGGCCCGTAGGCTATTTTTGGCGCAAGTCTATATTTAGACTATGTCTATTTTTAGACATGTAGATCATATTATATGAGTTGCAAGATACTATTTGTGGATGGTTGGTCAAGTTGGAAAAATATATGGACTTCTATTTTTAGATATATTGGGCGGAATCTATTTTTAGATTGCCAGTCTAAAAATAGATATGTCGAATATTATTAGCTCTTAATAATATTTGGACTATAAACATTATCTTATCCTCTTGGAGCACTTCAGTTAAGTGCATAGATGTGGCACAAGAGCTGACAGAAGGAATTACGCTATTCCTGAGGGTTAAGTAGAGCTATTGCATGGAGACTTTAGTGAGAACTCATGTGACAGAGTTTGGTGGAGTTATTGAAGTAGTTGGTGGAGTTGTGTTCAATTTAACTGAGTTAAACATAGTTGAGCTAGTTGTATCTAGTCTAACTGATTGATACACTAGTGAGAGTGGTGTGAATTAATTATTAATTAATTCACTAATTATTAACTCATTAATCAACTAAATAATACACCAGTTAACTATAGTGCATGGATAGTTTTAGTGGAGACTAGTGAAGAGGTAGGTGAAAGAGCAGTGTGACTATCAGTTGTGACTATAGTGTTACATGATTTGCAACACACAGTGGTTGGAGATGCCAATGAGGATTGTGTGAGAAATGCTGGACCAATTCGATTTCATTCAAATCCATTCTTTAGCAGTGATTTCACAGTAGAGGCAGGCTAGCAGGTGGCAGAGATTGGAGCATGAGATTTGCTAGATCGGACCTGATTAGTGTGTAGCAATTGGAGATTGTACTGAGAGCTTGTGAGGAGCTTTTTATGATGATTTTTAAATGATCTCTATGACATATAATATACATATAGTTGGGGGTTTTCAGCTTTAGGCTTTCCCATTAAATACTGTGTTCATATGTGTGAATTTTTATGGTTTTAATGTGTGCATGCAATTGATTTTATTTCTGCAATTAATGATCAATGGTAGAAGAGATTCTGTATTGTGCATGAAGTCAAATAGTGTGTGATCAGGAGAATCTCGAATGTATAACATACTAGTTATATAATTTCTACATTGAATGGCTACAATATGTCATCCATTAGCCTCATGAAGGCTTCAAGAGCATTCGTCAACCCGAAAGCCATGAAAAACCATTCAAAAAGGTCCTCCTTGGATTTTAAGGTATAATTTCATACATCATATGGTTTTATTGGTACATGGTTATACCCAAGCTTCAAGTCAGTCTTGTTGAAATATTTTCCCCCCTTAATTTGGTCCAGAAGGTCATCAATCTATGGGATCAGGTACCGATTCCAGACAGTGATCTTGTTCAGCACCTGATAGTCAATACAGATTCTCCAAGTCCCATCCTTCTTATGAACCAACACGATAGGGCTCCCACAAGCGATGAACTCGGCTGAATGTGACATTTCTACAACAGCTCCTAAATCTTCCTTTTGATTTCCTCATTCTCTAAAACAGAGCGTCAATATATTGGTCCATTGGGCAGGGACACACATGGGGTCATATCGATGGAGTACTTGACTTGACAATGAAGAGGCACCCTTGCAGGTGAGGTTAAGATGTCCTTGTACTACTCCATGACTTTGTCCATCTATTTCTATTGTGAACAGGAGCCTATTCTAGAGGTCTTTACCATAATCTTCTTCTTTCCTTGAGGGTGGATAATCAGGAAAACAAATTTCCCAGTTTTGGAAATGAGCTTATTGCATTATTTTTCAGTAACCAAATAGATGGTGGTAGGCAGTGCTACCTCTGGTATCCTATACAACATATTTCCCAAAGTAACAATAACAACGTGAGGCATAGAATCACACACACCATGTTGTTTCCACAAGTATGGTTGGACTAATAATACATTAGAAACATCAAGGGTAAATTTCACATAATACCTAATCCATGAAGGGCTTGATGTTGTAGGGAATTCAACACTACTAGGTGATGTGGAGATCTCATCCTTGGTGAAGCCACCCGATGGTGTACGACTGTTGGAGTAGGGTCCTCTGGGTAAAGAAATTTTGGGTAAATTTTGGTTAAGTTTTATTGTAATCATTGCACACAAATATCAAGGGGATTTGTGGCAGGTCAAATTACCTTAACTATTGTAATGGGTAAAATGGAAAACCATGAGTCTCAAACCATGGTTTGAGACCATGGTATGTGTGCATTTATAAAGATATAAATATGTAATATTCGAGTGAAGAAAGAGATGACATGATAGACATAATAGATCAATATATGCTTATGCTTATATTTTGATCTATGTTCTGGGTCGATCTAGGTAGAAAGGCTCTTGCTGGCTATGTGCACGGATACCTAGTCCTGAGCTGTCTGCATGGACCCTGCTGCTATGTGTGCAAAAGGGAATGATTGTATTCATTGAAGATATTTTACTAAATAAGAAAATTTTGGTGAACTCTCACTTTATATGATTTTAATAGTGATTGTCCTAGATTTGTTATGTGCACTATTTGTTTCTTATTATATATCTGAATCTATTTAATTGAATGCATATGTGTTTCTTTAATTAATAGTCAAATTGGTACATTGCATTTATGTGCGAGTATTTTATTCTGAAGTATAATAATCAGTCTACGTAAGGGTTTATTCTGTAACAATCTGTGAATATGCAAGGTGTATGTCTGTTTATCACTATCTAGGCATGTGGAACTATTTTACTGTTTGTCTGCAATTAGATCTAGTTTTGTGAAGTTGCACACATGGAAGTAAGTATTATATATATTGGATCCACAACGAAAGCTCCCTGAGGGTGTAGAAACCTAGTTCCATCACCCCCCCCCCCATACTACTTCGGGTGAGACTTTGGTCTATGCAAGATGATCACTGCCGAAAGGGCTAGTATTTGGAGGCTTTGTTGGTTGCATGATTAGTCTGAACCTGGGTTAGGACCCCTCAAGACAATAAATGGTGCCACATCAACTCTCCTTCAAAATGGTTTTGTTGTTAGGATCAGGATCATTTTGAGGGAGAGTTGATGTGGCACCCTACAAAGAACAAACTGAAAGATTGGCTTGACAGGAAGATGCATGAATTTACAATCCAAGAAAATAGAAACCCTAAATTTTCTATTGAATACTGGGAAAAAATTTATATCTACATCGAGGTCCACAAAATTTTATTTGCTTCCTTTGAAACTGAGTTGCAAGATTTTTTTTCTCGGCTTACTGAATTCGAGACATGCGCAAAGGATGACGCGATCACCAAGTGGACCCCAAAGTTGGTATAGAAATAAAAAATATAGCAATAAGATTACCCGCTCGATATATCATTGGATCAATAGTGTTCTAGGAGGATTTGTGACTAAATTTGTTATTGATACATTTTTATCATATTATGAAGCTGAAAGGATATTTTTCAAGGGCCCTAGAGGTAAGTTCCTATGCTCACTGAAACTGTGGATTAAAACACTTTTGTGTGAAAAGGGTACTCTATGAATCTATATTGAGTGAATGTCCCATAGAGGCCAAACTATGGGTAGTGGAAGAACTTACATAGTAGATATAGAAGAAGGTTTTGTTTATATCCCTCTCAAAGGTAAATCTGATAGTGATGAGGAGTCTAGAATCAGTACCTCTAGTGAGTCTGTGCACTCAGAGGAAGAGGAATTGCAATATCAAGCTATTCTTGGGTCATTGTCCATAGTTCAGATCCCATCCACTTCACTTCCAAACTCATATCACTCTAACAAGCCATCTACTCCACCTCCACCTCCACCACCATGCTGTAATATTCCCAATTAGCCATGAGCTAGTTGGAATATTAATTTTTTCTTTTGCTTCTTAATTTGTTGAATAAGAGGGTATGGAGACCCATAAATCTTCTTAGTAGGAACAAAATCATTGCTAATGTAAAACAAGGTCATCTTAGCAGCTTAATTAAGCACCCTTGTGTGTGAAAAGGGGTTGGAGCATGAAGACTGGGTCAACTTTGACCAAATCAAGAACGTTGTTATTGAGGAGTGGACATTTATTGAGGGACAACATAGTTTTGGAGGGAGATCTCATGCTTGGAGATAGTGGCTTTAATGAGTGGGGCCAAGGGTGAGGAAGCTCACCACTTATATAAGGAAGAGGATGGCAGCCATAGATCATTATGTTATGTTTTGATGTTTTAGATTTTATGGTCTGTTTAGACTTGTTACTCTCTTCAGTTGTTTAGCTAAGATTTCAATGTTGTTTAGCATAGGGTGTTCCTAAGTGGGAATCCAACCTCTATCCTTGGGGAACTTCTAGTGTCCACTCAGGAGGAGTATTTTCACTATACTTCCACATTCAGGCATTAGGCCAAGCTCCATATTTATTCTACAGTGCAGTTTCTATTGAGAGATGTGTTGAGTTGCAGGGTGCAGCAATGGAGAATACATCTGGGTGATTTATGATCTATATTTTCAGTGGAGGAAGGTTTCCTTCCATTGAGAGGCTAGTAAGGAAGGCCCTTAAGAATTATTGTAGCATTTGGCATCAAGTCATATTATTATTTTCCCCTACCATGCAATTTCAGTCTTGTACTGCCTTATTTTAGGGAGGAGTTGCAGGGGTGGTTTCAGTACACCACTGGGAGAGGAGGTTTTCTAGAAAAGGGATCAAACTTTCATCTAGAGATTCTATTGGAGGAGGCTATATTCTTTTCCATATCATATCATCCACATCTTTCCAGCTATATTTTTGTAGTGAATCTTCAGCCCTAGGGCTTTGATTCCTTTATTATATATTGGTGTATTTCTAAAAACCCTCTTGGGTTCTTGTTGGAGGTTGTATAGAGCCTTGATAATTATTTTCTATATATTATGAGGCATATATCAGGCCTTTCATATTTTTTGTATTCATATTTTTTAGTAGTGCTCCTATGACTATGTTGTAGCAGTCTTCTGTCATTTTGATATAGTAGCAACACCTCATTGTGAGGGGATTTATCTATTGGAGGCTTGTTGGATCTTGTTATATGCTTTGTGCCCCATTATTTTGTACATGTTTGCTGCTGTTATGATTAATAAAGAAGCATCATATTTGTCTCATGCTTTAATGTGATGTTTGCACTGCTATTTCTAGCATTTTGTTCTTATTCCTGCTTTTCCCATTTGGGAATATTATAGTCGAATCATAGCATAATATTGGCTCAATATGTGCATCTTAAGACAATATGTCATCAGAATAAGGATATCCTCTCACAGATAGAGAGAATAGGTATCTCAGAAGAAACCAGAAGTATGATTATACAGATGATAGAGAAGACAAGGGTAAAACACCTTTATCTGCAGGAGATGAGGAGGAGTTTCCTAAACTTCTTCTTCAAACTATGCAAGAAATTGCAAGAGAAATAAAGGTGATGAGGATGGATAGACACAAAGAATCCCCTAAAGGGTTTCTACATGGTGAAGGCTCCAGCATTTCTCATCACTGGAGTGATCAACCAGTGAAGCAGAAAGATTCCCAGTGCTCTACAATGCCTACATTTTTAGCAGTGGGAAATGGAGGATTTCAAGAACAAGAAACTCTTGAATACTAATTCATGGAGTATGAGTCTCAATCTCAAAGATTCAATTATCATTTTATTTTTCAAGAATTATGTCAGATCAAGGAGAATAGGAGACCCCGACATCACAATAGAGGCAAAGGATTCATACAGAATCATGATCTACACTGGACTATGGGTAGATTTTTCTTACCCAAATTTGACGGGTCATCAAAATGCACTGCAAAATCATGTGTAGAGAAGCTTGACATCTACTTCCAGCTGAACCAAGTACCGGAGATGGAGGCCATCAAAATACCAGCACTGCACCTTGAGGGTGAAGCACATGATTGGTGGTTTCATGGACATTCCACATTGGGTCATGCCAATGTGACTGCATATTCAGAGTTCATAAGGAGGTTGGTGGAGAGGTTTGACCGAAGAGACCCGGAGGCACCTTTCATGGGGCTAGCTAAGCTTAAACAATCAGGTAATCCAAAAACTTATATTTCTGAATTTCTAAAACCTCCTGTTATGGTTCTTGATTTATCTTCAGCAAGGAGGGTCTATATGTTCATTGATGGGCTAGTAGAACCTCTACATGGGTTGGTTAAATCTACCAAACCCACTACCCTTCAATTTTACATTGATAGGGCAAGAGATATACAAGGTGCCTTTCCAAAATCAAAGGAAAAAATTCAGCAAAAGCCCACTTTTCCATCAAAGGGAAAAGATGAGAAGGGTCATCCTTCAATGGAGGGCCAAAACAAAGCACCTCTTAGTGATTATGTCCGAAGATATTTGAGGAGAAGGAATATTTTCTTTGCATGCCAAGAATCATGGGCACCCAGACTTAGATGTGCAACAAGAAAGGCACACCATATAGAGGTATTTTCAAATGATGAGGAGGATGAAGAAGAAGAATCATAAGGAGGTCACAGCACTAGAATAGAAAGAGATGATCTACCACCACTAGGAGGTGGGGATGGAAAATTTTCTCCAATTGGATGGGCTCTTGCATCATTGAGAGGAGTACCCAAGTACTTGACCTTAAGGGTTTGAGGTTTCATCTTAGATCAGGGGGTTTCAATTTTGATTGATAGTGCGGATACCCATAACTTTATTGATGCCCAACTAGTGCAGAGGAGAGAAATACCCACTGATGATTTTGAGGTATTTTCTGTTTTGGTCCTAGGAGCGAGAAATATGTAGTGCATGCATTATGTTCCATCTTCATCTATCACCATGGGGACATATACACTGAATGATCACTTCTCTGTGGTTTAGATACCTGACACCAAAGTGATATTTGGTGTGATGTGGTTGATTACTTTGGAGAAGGTCACCACATATTGGGAAACTTTGTAGATGGAATGGGTGGATAGAAAGATTGGAAAAAGTCAGATGATTAGAGGCACGCACACATATCCCTCACAAACAACTTCCACTTAGAAAATGGAGATGGATTTTCACAATGGCAGCAAGGACCTAACAGTCTCATCTATTATGCACATGACTTCGACCCACGAGACATTACTATTTTGTGGCAAACCACCTGGGAGGCCACCTGATCAGGAGTTGGTGAGAAATGTCTCACAAAATGTTGCACCACTCATAGATCTAGGAGGAGTGGGGGCATTGGGAGGTCATAATATAATGCTGAGAGTCTTGGGTAGACTCAAGGAGGAAGGAGACATTCTCCCAACATCATCATTACCCACTCTCACCTCAGATCTTGCGCTAAGAGAGGAGCAGCAGAGGGAGGATAACATCCTTCTAGTATGTGACTTTGGCATAAAGGATTTCAAAGAAGGGATCAACCACATGAAAAATGATTTATATGATAGATCATCAACATTGTCACTATGGAGGGTAGATCCATATTGGAAATCCCAACTGTTGGTGGATTATTCCAAGGATCTTTTTACTTGTATGATACTTGATGACCAGCTACAAGAGGAGGGATATTAAGTGAGAGATGAGGTCATCTACTATAATAGTAGGATATTCTTATCTAGAGAGTCCAAGCATAAGGATAAGTTGCTACATGCAACGCATGAAGATTTTCTCTTCAACCACACTTATTCCATGAAGTCATACCACACTATCATGGAGGGGTTTACTTGGGAAGGCTTTGAAGAGGAGATATATCAAAATTTGAGGAGATGCATGGACCATTTGGAGATGGAGGAGATACATAACTCTTTGAGGGAGTTATCACAGCCACCCCTTTCCTCTTTGGGAATGAGAGGGGATATATCTATGAGCCACTCCATTAGTATGATTGAAGCATATGGTAAGGATCATGTTTGTATGCATAATGATTTATATAATGAATATGTACATTCCTTAACCATACATGTGCAAGCCATTGCTCCAAAGGGGATAATTATTCCTTATCAAATTTATGGCCAAATTTGGGCCATAAATAGTGTTGAGCATGGCCACTCCCTAGGAGGATATAGGGAGACGATTTACCATTCAAGGTGCACTCCAAAGGCACCAAACATTTCTCACCTTCTCAAAGCATGTGAGAATACTATGGCAACCAGTAAGTGGTGGGGAGACCACTTACCATATCATTATCTGAGGTAGTCAGGAGATATACTGTGCTGGTTCCACATGTGGGACTATGATCCACCTCCATTATTACATATGATTGTTTATGTATCATTGGTTTTGATCCCATACATTCATGATGTCCTTATTATTTTTATGGGAATGATTGCAGGAAGGATGGAAGGATTGGATGTGCCCTTTGGGAGAGAGATTCTCCATATTTCTTATGCTACATGTTTCAGGGAGAACATTGGGAAAACCATGATTTATTCATTGGGTCTTTTGCTTCCTTATGGGATGAGTCATTTGCATCTCATGAGTACTTGGAAGGAGATATTCATGGAGGGATTGATTGGGAGACACTTGGCTTATGAGGAGAGCTTATCACATGGAGGTGTCACCGAGGAAGGAGGAGAAGAGTTGTATCACTCACCTTTACATTTTCTTGAGGATAAACAACATTTGGGAGGGGAGGACTGTAATATTCCCAATTAGCCATGAGCTAGTTGGAATATTAATTTTTGTTTTTGATTCTTTGTTTGATGAATAAGAGGGTATGGAGACCCATAAAACTCCTTAATAGGAATAAAATCACTCCTAATGTGAAAGGAGGGCATATTAGAAACTTAATTAAGCACCCTTGTGTGTGAAAAGGGGTTGGAGCATGAGGACTGGGTCAACTTTGACCAAATCAACAATGCTGTTATGGAGGAGTGGACATTTATTAAGGGGCAGCAAAATTTTGGAGGGAGATCTCATGCATGGAGATAGTGGATTTCATGAGTGGGGCCAAATATGAGGAAGCTCACCACTTTATAAGGAAGAGGATGGAAGCCATAGATCTTTATGTTTATGTTTTGATATTTTAGAATTTATGGTTTGTTTAGACTTGTTCCTCTCTTCAGTTGTTTAGCTAAGATTGCGGTGATGTTTAACACGGGGTGTTCTACAGTGGGAATCACACCTCTGGCAGCAGGGAACTGCAAGAGTACTGGGATGAGTATTACTACTACACATTAGGACGTGGGCTGGCCTCCATGATACAACAGGTTTACGTTGAAATGTGTTGAGTTGCAAGGTGCAGCAATGGAGAATACATTTGGGTTATTTCCAATCTAGATTTTCGGTGGAGGAAGGTTTCTTTCCATTGGGAGGCTAGTAAGGAAGGCCCTTGAGCCTTATTGAAGCATTTGGCATCAAGCCACATTATTGTTTTCCCCTACAATGGAGTTTTAGTCTTGGATTACATTATTTTAGGGAGGAGTTGCAGGGGTGGTTTTAGTACACCATTTAGAGAGGAGGTTTCCTAGTGAAGTTGAAGGGGATCTGACACCATCAAGAAATTCTATTGAGAGATGTTGTCCTTCTTTTTCTATATCCTTATCAGCCACATAGTTGTATTGATGCCTTGAATCATCATTTCCTAAAGGCTTTGGTTCATTATGATATGTTACTTGACTGAAAACCCTCTTGGGTTTCTTGTTGGAGGTTGTATAGAGCCTTGATCTTCATGTACATTATCTTTTGAGGCATATATCAGCCATTTCATCTTTTTTGTATTCATATGTTGTAGCAGTGCTCCTATGACTACGTTGTAGCAGTCTTCCGGCATTTTGATATAGTAGTAGCACCTCATTGTGATGGGATTTACTCATTGGAGGCTAGTTAGTTCATGTTATATAGTTTGTGCCCCATTATTTTAGACATGTTTTCTTCATGCTGATTGGCTTTAAAGAAGCTCCCCATGTTAAGTCTCATGCAGTGTGATGTTTACCTTTTCTTCTGTAGCATTTGTTATATATTCCTACTTTTCCCATTTTGGAATATTACACATACACTGATATGGCTGCCTCCATGAAGTTACCTAATTTATTGTGGTATTGGGAATGACAACGTGGACTAATTATGGTTTGTTACAGACATTGTATGGACAAAAAAAGAAATCAATAATGATAATGTTAAGAAATCACAGCTAGCTAATGCATTTCAAGAATGCATGTTGCAGTGGTACATAAGGTATGAGCAGAAGCGAACTGTAGAAATTATACAACATGAATGTATATCTTGGATTGACCCGATCTAACAATGTGCTAAATTTAAATACTAAATTTCTTCTACAAATCTTTTACGGAATTAAAAACATAATCGCTAATCACATCTACATGAAGAAAGATCAATCACACACAACACATATAATTTCCCGAGGAAAGCTTATAGCTAAAAACCCTAATATATTCTATTTTATATTATATCATGGATCATGAAAAAATTACATACAAAATCCCAGCCTCTGAGCCCTCGGTACATCGTTAATTGTCTCACAGTGTCATACAAAAATTGGAAAATTCCTTAGCCAATTTATTGTGTCGAGACAACACCTTCAACATGCCAATCCACCGGTGAATGTAATCCACAGATTAATGATCTGCCTTGAATATACAAGTATCATAGGAAAATCCAAACAACAGCCATTGCCCGTATGTGCAGAATAATGTCACAAGTGATAGTCAAATTCCCTTTCACCTAGAACTCAGCTGGGTCTCCACTGGATCTCAAATGCATGTAGCTAATATTAGTAAATCCTCGGTTGCATGTGAGATCATTGCATGTGAATTAATTAATATTTAATTCATGATCTCTCAATACTTGTATCTTCGATTCTGGATAACTGTTGAGTTTAAATCACTTAATTGGAGTTAAACTATTTATTACTGCACAAACTCATGCACCACTGCACTTCGAACTCTATTACAACAAGAATTACTCTGCATGCCCCACCAACCAACCTCGAACTCGAAATTCACTTAGCTAACTGAATTTTCTAATTCAGTTAAATATTTCAAATCCACATTGAGAATACATTACAGTTTAATGTCCATCTAAATTAAGGGATAATAAAAATAAACATGCACCTAAAAATAGCTTGTGGACCCCACCCTAGTGTAGGTGTTTCATGTCACTAGGATCATGGGTGCCAGAAATTTCTTGTTGAATCTCAGCACTCCCTCTCAACAAGAAAGGGATTATCCTTCACCCTGATCTTGTCTCTATGGTATTCAAATTTTCTCCTCGTGAGCGCCTTCGTCAGAATATCTGCATCCTGATCTTCTGTGGGAATGTACTGAAGCAACGTGATCCTCCTCTGCACACAATATCTAAGATGATGGTACTGAATATCCATATGATTGGACCTATCATGAAACACAAGATTAGTTGAGAGTTTAATGCAACTCTCATTATCACAATGAATCACTATCGGATCCATCTAAGAACCAAACAAGCCAACCAAGCTCTTTTTCATCTAGATAGCCTCACATGCAGCTTGACTTTCTACCATGTATCTTGCTTTTGCTAAACTGAGTGCCATGGATCGTTGTTTCATGTTGTACCAGGAAACTATTGTCGACCCAATGCCAAAGATCCCCTAATACCCTGTTCCGATGGGCCCATCGCCCAATGCTGTCCCAAGTGAAGCCATGCAACTTCACTCCATTCATTCTTTTATACCATAGACCATACTCTAATGTGCCCCTCGGGTATCTCAGGACATGATTCCCCACCTACCAAAAGATCTTGGTAGGCTTAACCATAGCTTGACTCAGCTAGTTAACCATATAGCAAATGTATGGTCTCATGTTCACTAGATACATTAGCGAACCCACTAATTGTCAATAGACAGTAGCAACCACTACCTCTCCAGAAGTAGCATCCTCTCTCCTCCAGTTTCCTGGAAGAGGAGTATCCATGGGTTCATAGCTCTCCATGTTAAACTTACCCAGTATCTCCTTTTCATACTTTCCTTGAGACACAAAAATTTCACCATCCCGCTGCCATATTTCCAATCCAAGGAAATAATGAAGGAGGCCCATATCCTTCATTTCGAACTCCCTTGCAAGATCCTCCTTGCATGAGTGTATCAACTGCTCATCACTAGTCAAAATTAAATCATCAACATAAAGAACAATGATCAATAGCTTACCCTCAACCAAAATATGGTATAGCTTTGCATCTGCTTCACTTTTGGTGAAGCTTGGTTTGGTGAAATAGCTGTCTATCTAAGTGTACCAAGCACATGGTGCTTGCTTCAGCCCCTATAGTGCTCTTTCAAGCCTGCACACATGCGACTCGCTATTGAAGATATCAAAACCTTTAGGTTGCTCTATGTACACCTCTTCCTCAATGATCCCATTAATAAACGTAGTTTTCACATCCATCTGACCCATTGAGTACCATGTGATAGGTGCAAAGGTCTCATCATAATCTATCCCCTCAATCCGTGAGAAGCCTTGGGCCACAAATATGGCCTTGTATTTCTCCAAACTCCCATCAACAACTTTCTTTACCTTGTAGATCCATCTCGAACCTACCATTGATTTATCAACTGGTCTTGGGATAATTTCCCATGCACTGTTTTTTACAATGGAGTCATACTCCTCCACCATTACATCAACCCAAGTAGGTTGTTGCACTACTTCCTGAAAGGAAGATGGCTCACTCACAATACATTTTCTCATGAGAGCCATGTATCCAGTAAACTGATCAAGAGACTGTCTTTGTCTACGCTATGAAGTAGGTGCTCCTACATTCAGTGCAGCATCAAGTCTCAGCATATCAACTTCTGTGGTGTGCCTTCTGCCATTTTTTATGGATGGCTCTCCATGAGTGGCTTTCTCCACTCCATGAACCTCCTCATGTGGTTGATCCACATCTTGAGACTAATCTTTGGAAACCAAGAGTTCCTCCTCTACATGCAAGTCCAGTTCCCTCTCAAGGGACAACTACATGTCTTTCCCCTCATCAAATTGTATATCGCATTGCACAAAATTCATTCTATTGTTTGGAAAATACACACGATAATTATGGGTTGTTTTTGTGTACCCCACAAAAATCCCAAATTCATCAGTCGGTTCCAGCTTCTTCCTAGAATCCTTGGTCACATGCACATAAACCGATGAGCCAAAAATATTAAGGGGTGAAAAATAAAGTTTCTTACCAGTGAAAGCCTCTTCAGGTGTATTCATGCCAAGTACTATATGAGGACAACAATTTTGCACATAAACCATAGTGTTGCATTCTTCCACCCACAAATGCATTGGTAGGCCCTAATCATGAAACATCGCTCGTGTTGCACCCATGATCATTCTATTCTTCCTCTCCGCAACCCCATTTTGCTGTGTGTTATGAGGCGCTATGAGTTCTCTTTGAATTCCTTCTTTGCTGCAAAAGTTCTTGAATTTTTTAGAGATGTCTTCTACATCATTATCGCTCCTAAGAGCCTTCACTTTCTTCCCTGACTCTTTCTTCACCATTTCCTTCAACTCACAAAACTTAGAGAATGTTTGATCTTTATTCTACTTAAATAATATCCAACATTTATGAGAAAAGTCATCAACAAAGATTACATAGTACTTATGTTTTGTTGTTGAAGCAACTAAGAATGGTTCACACACATCTGTGTGAGATCTCTCAAGGATCCTCGAAGCATGGTTCTCCTTCTCATGAAAGGTGGACTTTAAATACTTCCCCATGGTGCAACCCTTGCACTGATCTAACTAACCAAGTGTTCCCATTGGAATTCCAGTAGATATTTGTTGCATGACTTTCAAGGCTTCATGATGAAGATGGACCAATCGCCTGTGCCATAATTCGCCCTCATTTCGGCTCACCACTTTTTCTGCCTTGCCCATCTACCTCCAGCTTGTAGAGATTCTTAACTCAAATTCCTATCCTCTTAGCTTGACTCATTGTTTTATCTCACAAGAAATATTTTCCATCACTAAAAACAATGCCATAGCCTTTGTCCTCCAACATTGTGACTAAGACCAAATTTTTCTTTAGACCTGGAACATGCATTACATATTTTAATTGAAATGGTTTACCTAACTCCCTCTGAAATCTAATGGTACCAATCCTGGTAGCACTGTATTGTCCATCATTTTCTATCTCAATATGCATCTAGAGATCTTTCTCCTCCAAGTCACTGAAAATTTCCTTATCTCCCGTCATGTGAAACGAAGCACCACTATCCAAATACCACACTGATCCTAGTGCACTTGACACCATGTAAGAAATCAAGGAGAAGTCAAGCTAAAATTGGGAGGCAAGGGCCTCACCAGCTGCAGATCCAGCAACCTTCTTAGTCTTCTTCTTTTGTGGATAGTTAGTAGAAAAATGCCCATGTTCGTGACAATGAAAACACTTCACCTTGGACATGTCATACTTCTTGCCTTTAGACTCGGGTTTAGAATGGAATTTCTTCCCCTTCCCCTTATTCTCCTTGGCAGTGTTAGGATATTCTGACACATAGGAAATAGTTAAGAATTACTTATTCTAGTGTAGAGCTAGGTAAAGTGTGTTTCTTTACCATGTACATTTGTAACTTATAATCTGATAGTCATGATTTGTAGTGATCCGATGGTTATCTCTCACCTCGGTATTAACGGCACTTGATCCGTGGCTTAACACCTTATTGGTCCATGATATCTATTTAAAGAGCATGGAGGGTCATTTTTCTAGTAACCGTTTATGAGAGAAACATATGTAACTTTTCTTTTATATTAATAAATTCCACAAGAGTAGCCGTGTTGGGTGGCGTGGACTATTTCCCTCTTTGAGGGTTTTAACCACGTGATTATACTGGTGTACTGATTTGTGATCTGTTTGTAAGCGGTGACATTTGGTTCTTGATCTACAGAACTTACCCTGTAAATTCCTACATGGTATTAGAGCTATTTTGAGGACCACGTCTGTTGTTGATCATAATCTGAAGCCGGTTTGACTGCATGCGAATGCCTTTTTGTAGATCTACTATTTTTGAACATAATAATAATAATAATGATGATGATGATGATGATGATGATGATGATGATGATAATAATAATAATAATAAACCCCACTTCCTCCTTTCTAAAATAACATAATCCTTTTACTATCTCACTTGGTGAGGGGTTAGTTTATGAGAATAGAGGTCTTGGGTTCAAGTCTCCTTCTCAAGCTTCTTTTGTAAAAAGTTTTTGTTCAAAGGGGTGGAATTTTTTTAAAATAGCCGTACTTCATCTCGTTCCCATAACTATTCGGCATCTACAACTCAGTTTTTTCAACATGCATAACTTCTTCATCCGGAAGCCGTTTTTCGAGCCGTTTTTTTTGAGACGGCTTAATTTTTTTGAGATCTTTCCATTGGAGTAGTTAGTTTCAGCTTTTCTCAGATTCAGTTTTTTAAAACAAAATGGAAAGTGCACGCCCGATTATTCTTAACAGCACCAATTATTTCCAATGGCTACCTCACATGGTAGATATACTTAGAAGTAAAGGGCTTTATAGAATAGCCACAGGGCTAGAAACTAAACCTTATGATGATGATAAAGCTGCTAAATGGGAAAATAAAAAAGATCAAGCACGAGGGTTGATAGGAATGTCCATTGCTCAAGATCTTCGATTTCATATCCTTGACATTGACACCCCTCATGAAGCCCTGGACAAGCTAAATACTATCTTTGGCATTCAAAATCAAATCAGGGCCCATCAGCTTGAAAATGAGTTGCTTACTTTGGACCCCAATAATTTCTCCTCTATTGAAGTTTTTTGTCCAAATTCAAGACCCTCAGAGTTCTTTTAGAAGGTTGTAAGGTCAAAAAGGAAGATGGTAGCCTCATCTATTGCATTCTTACTAAGATTGGCCCTACATACTCTATATTTGTTTCCGCCTCCCATTCCACTAGAGGAGTCGTCATTTCTTCAGGAACCACCTACAAGAATCCCTCTTTTGATGCCTTTTGTGATTCTCTGATAAGAGAACAAGAAAAACTTTTACACCTTGGTCTTATCACTGCTGGAAACGCTTCTAAGAAAGCCTTAGCAACCCAACATCAATCATATCAAAAGAATCCCAAGAAGCAGTATCCTAAAAAGTATGGTCCGAAACCAAACAAGGGTCCTAAGCAATTTCAGCCACAAACTAAAAAAGCAACTCACCAAAATGATAAGGCATATAAAAACAAAGGAAAGAAGATAGATAGACATTGCAACTTTTGCAATCGTGATGGCCATTTAGAGTCCAAATGTTTTAAGAAGATGGAAGCCTTAGAAGCAGCAATGAAGAAGCACAACATCAATTTGGAGCACTCTTCACCTTCATCTTCAGGCATGGTACTTTTTGCTTGTGGTTGTCAAGCATCAAGATCTGGTTATGCATTAAATGTATCTTCTTCTTCTCCTTCTCAAGAGTGGCTCATTGATTCTGGAGCTTCTTACCACATGGCTAAAAATAAATCCATGTTTTCTTCTTTAAATGATTGTAACACCAAACATATTTATGTTGGTGATGATAGATCTCTTAGTGTTGTAAGATCTGGAACCATTCATCTAGATAATGGTCAGTTTAATGATGTACTATGTGTTCCTACCTTGTCATGCAACCTTCTATCTGTTTATCAGATAACTCATTCAGGTGAAGGGAAAATAGTAGAATTCTCACCTCATGATGTTGTAATCAAGGAGCTCAAAGATCCTAAGCATATTTTAGCTACTGGCATTGCTGATGATTCCACAAGGTTGTATAAGTTTGAAAACTTTGGGTCATCATCTCTTCCCTCTGTTTTTGTTGCTCATAATGATGATGTGATCAAACTTTTGCATGGGCAATTTGGTCACTTAAACTATCGCTCTCTTCAAACTCTGTGTAAGGAAAATATGGTGATGGGCCTTATATGGTATCTTTTCGGGATGGTGTTTGCTCCGGATGTGTACTTGGAAAACATCATTGGGATAGTTTTGACAAACATGCCTCTTGGCACGCTTCAGCCCCTTTGCAGTTTGTGCATAGTGATTTATGTGGTCCACTTCTTGTTTTTTCTTTCTCTGGTTGCAAGTACTTCTTAACCTTCATTAATGATTTTTCCAGTCACACTTGGGTATATTTCTTAAAAATAAAGAGTGGAGTTTTTAACATGTTCTTGGCCTTTAAGGCCTTTGTTGAGAAAAAATCTAGACATTAAATTCTTAAGTTAAGATCAGACAATGGCAGAGAATATGTTAACAACAAATTTATCAACTTTTTCACTGAGCATGGCATTCAATTACAACATATTTCTCCATATAATCCACAACAAAATGGTGTAGCTGAAAGGAAGAATCGAACCTTAAAAGAAATGGCTAATTGCATGCTTCAATCTAAAGGACTTGGTCTCAATTTTTGGACAGAAGCCTTTAACTGCGCAAATTACATAGTAAATCACACTCCTACTAAGGTTTTAAAGAATATAACTCCAGAAGAAGCTTGGAGCTCAATCAAACCAAATGTAAGTCACTTTCATGTTTTTGGAAGTGATGCTTGGGCCCATATTCCAGATGCGAAACATAAAGCCCTAGAACCTAAGAGTGAAAAATGTATTTTTGTTGGATATTTTGAAGATGTCAAAGGATACATACTTATTCAACCCAAACCCAAAAATATAATCATTAAAAGAGATGTAAAGTTTGATGAAAATATATCGACCTGTGAGCCTAGTTCGGCAGGTGTGCCACCTTTGGCCTGCGAGCCTGATTCGGCATATGTGCCACCTCTCTCTCTCTCTCTCTTCTATTTTTAATAGCATTCCTTCTAGTTCAGATGATGATAGTGAGGATGACAATCCTCCTCCAGCTCCTGAAATTGTTCCTTATACTCCACCATTTCCAAGATGGGTCCACTCTATTCAGGATGCAGCAGGCTCTCTTCCAGGTGACCCTACCAATTGATGACATACACATTCTCACGAAAGAGCCTCTTCCTTATTGGCTTAAGTTCCAGAAAAACTTGATCCAGAAACATTTGAAGAAGCCTCCAGTCATCCAGATTGGGATGAAGCTATGAATGAAGATTATCGTTCCTTATTGGCAAACAATACTTGGGATCTTGTTCCTCTTCCAAAAGGAAGAAAACTTGTCAGATGCAGATGGGTTTACAAAACAAATTTTGGACCAGATGGAAAAGTGGATAGACATAAAGCTTGTCTTGTCGCTAAAGGTTTTTCACAAGTTGAAGGCATTGACTATACTGAAACCTTCTCCCCTATTGCAAAAATGAATTCTATCTGCCTTGTTCTTTCCCTTGATGCCTCCTTTAAATGGGAAGTCCATCAGATGGAGGTTAAATCCGCCTTCTTACATGGAGATTTGCATGAAGAAATCTACATGGAACAACCCCCTGGCTTTATCTAAAAATACTCCAGCCTTGTTTGTCACCTTAGGAATTCTCTCTATGGTCTCAAACAAGCTCCTCGAGCTTGGTATGCCAAAATCGATAGATTTCTCTTAGATACTGGATTTTTTAGGTGTCATTCTGACAACACTATCTACACCAAGAAGGTGGGTAATTCCTTCACCATCCTTGTTCTTTATGTTGATGATCTTATCCTTACTGGTAGTGATCCAAACCATATAAACCATGTGAATTATAGCCTTAACAAGAATTTTGAAATGACAGACTTAGGACACTTGCATTATTTCCTTGGTCTTCAAGTCTTCCAATCCAAGGAAGGCATTACCCTCTCTCAGTCCAAGTATTCCTGTGATCTTCTACACCACTTTCCCATGGAAGACTGTAAGCCTACCCCTTCTCCCTTTTAGTCTGGAGTCAAGCTTTCAGTCAACTGTACTACCCCTGAAGTTGATTCTAACTTATACTGTCAACTTGTTGGTAAAATTTTGTATCTAGCCCATACCCGTCCTGATCTTTCCTTTGTCGTTGGTCTTGTCGCTCGGTTTATGCACTAACCTCATGAAAGTCACTGGAAAGTAGCTAAAATAATACTTTGATATATTCAAGGTAAATTTCAGTTCTTGATTCATTACAGTGCAGGATCATCTCTCTTGTTCATTGGTTTCATTGATTCTGATTGGGCTAGTGACCCTAATGATCGGAATTCCACTGTAGGATATGTATTCACTCTTGGTTCAGGACCTATTACTTGGTCTTGTAAGAAAAAAAGTGCCATATCCCTTTCTTCAGTAGAAGTAGAGTATTGTGGTGCAGTTAAAGCCAGCAAGGAAGCCATGTGGCTTCGTCAGATCCTATTTGAATTTGGTCTTCATCAGCAGCATCCAAGTACATTTTGGTGAGATAATCAAAGTGCCATTTTGCTATGTAAAGATCCAGTTCAGCATCAACATATGAAACACATTGAACTCCACATACACTTCATTAGAAAGCTCATTCATGATCGTGTTCCTGAAGTGTAGTATTGTCCGACCAATGATAAAGTAGCCGATATCTTTACGAAGGTTCTCATAGAAGTGAAGTTTACCAAACTTCAATCCATGCTTAGAGTTCATGAAAGTTGTCATTAAGGGGGGATAAGCTCTAATGCCTCCTTCCTTCTTCTATTTTGTCACTTTTGTAAATCCTTCAATCCTATACCAATTTGTTCTTAAGGGGGGATGTTAGGCTATTTCGACACATGGGAAATAGGCTCCTTTTGTGTCACCTTTGTAAATCCTTCAATCGTATCCCAAGTTGTTCTTAAGGGGGGATGTTAGGATATTTCGACACATGGGAAATAGTTAATAATAACTTAGTATAGTGTAGAGTTAGGTAAAGTGTGTTTCTTTACCATGTACATTTGTAACTTATAATATGACGGTCACAATTTGTAGTGATTTGACGGTTATCTCTCACCTCGATATTAATGACACTTGATCCATGGCTTAACACCCGATTGGTCCATGATCTCTATTTAAAGAGCATGGAGGGTCATTTTTCCGGTAACCGTTTATAAAAGAAACATATGTAACTTTTCTTTTATATTAATAAATTCCCTGAAGTGGTTGCATTGGCTTAGGGCGTGGACTGTTTCCCTCTTTAAGGGTTTTAACCACGTGATTATACTGGTGTACTGATTTTTTTTTTGTTTTTGAGTGGTAACCTTTGGTTCTTGATATACAGAACTTACCCTGTAAATTCCTACAGGAAGCCAAAGCACAATCCTCGTCATCATCATGCTTTTATGAAGATCCATCTCTAGTGTTCCGTCTAAACTCCTCCTGCACAAAATACGACCATATTCGTTCCCAATCTGGAAATGTTTCCTATCCCTTGACAAAGTCTTCATAACTTTGCAAAATCTTAGGAAGTCCCAGGAGAGCCAAACTCACCAAATCATCATCATCGATTGTTATTCCTACACTCGCCAGTTCATCCCGACATTGGACAAACTTCATGAGATACTTTGGAATGGTGCAGCTATTTTCCATCTTGATCTTCCCGAGTTTATCTTTGAGCACCAATTTCCTATGGTCGTTGCTTCTTTGGAATAGATTTTTCAAAGCATTCCACATAGCATATGGTGTGGCTTTTCCATGGAGACTTGAGACAATGTGGTCTCGTACTCCCTCCAATAGGATCCTCCTTGCCTTTGCCACTATCTTTTTCCATGCATCAATATTGGAAGCATGTAATATTCCAAATTAGCTTTTAGCTAGTTGGAATATTAAATTTTTATTTTGTCACTTAAATAGATGAATAAGTGGGTAGAGAGACCCATAAATCTCCTTAGTAGGAATAAAATCACTCCCAATGTGGATGAGGATCATATTATTAGCTGGATAAAGCACCATCACGTGTGAATCGAGGTTGAAGCATGTGGATGGAATCAGGTTTGAACAAATCTACACAGCTAGTATGGATGGAGTGGATAGTTAATAAGGGAAAAAACAATGTTAATGGGAGGAAGTCTCCATGCAAGTAGTGGCATTAATGTGTGGGACCCAAGGTGAGAAGGCTAACTAAGCATATAAGGAAGGGAAAGGCAGCCATAGAGGGCATTATGATTATTGCTTATGTTTTGGTATTTTATGACTTCTTGCACGCTTCAGCTGTTTAGCAGAGTCTGTTGTGCTATTTAGCACAAGGGTGTTCTCGAGTGGGAATCCCACCCTCATCCTTGGGGGAATTTGCATGCCCACTCAGGAGAGGTTTATTGAGCTACATTTCCACCATCTGGCATTAGGCCAAGCTTCAACCATCATCCACAGTGTAGTCTCCTATAGGGTTGTGTTTTTTTGGAGGGCAGAGGAAGTTGAGGGTTGATAGGGGCATTTTCTAAGCTTGTTTTCCAGTGGAGAGAGAAACATTTCCAACAGGAGGCTAGTAAGAGAGGTCCCTGTACATTATTTGGTCATTTTGCATTAGGACAAGCTACTACCAACCCCTACAACATATTTTTCCTCATAGGCTGCGTTATTTTATTGAGCAACTGCAGTGGAGGGTTTAGTGGCCCATTTGGTGAGTTGGGTTTCCAGTGAAGGGATGAGCTCTTCACTCGGGGAATATATTGAAGGAGTTTACATATATTTCTACATCAGTTAAACCACCTCCTATCATCCATCCAGTTGCAATGATTCTTCATCCCTAGGGTTGTAATTCACTATTTTTTTATTTTGTGTATTTCCAGAAACCCTTTCTGGGTTTTCCTGGCATTGTGCTTGGGAGCTTAAATCTTTATTCCCGTCACCTTTTGAGAATTATATTGACATATATATATTTTTCCATTTTCCATTTGTAGTGTCTCTCACTAGGACTACGTTGTCTTGTATTCTGGTATTTTGTATAGTAGGAACGTTTCAGGTTTGGGTGTATTTGGGAATTGGGGGCTTGTCTTGCCTTGTTTTATTGATTTGTTCCTCCACATATTGTACTTATTTGTTTCTTTTATACATAATATAATGGATCTATTATTTTTTCATGTGTATTGTGTTGATATTTGCTAAAACTTCCAATTTTATCTTCAATATTGCTGCTTTTCCTATTTTGGAATATTACAGTGGTATCAAAGCATAATCTTGGCTCAGCCTATGTATTTCAGCCATTATTTAATCAAAAGAAGGAAAGCCTCTCATATAAAGGGAGAATATTCATCTCAATATAAACTGGAGATATGATTACATAGACAACAAAGAAGACAAGGGAAAAACTCCCATATCAGGAGAAGATGATGAGAAGGAGTTTCCCAAAAAGTTTCTTCAAACCATGCAATATATTGCTCGGGAAATCATGAAGATGAGGATGGAGAGACATAAAGAATCCCCTAGAGGGTTTCTACATGGAGATGGCTCCGACATTTCACATCAATGGTATGATAAACTAGTGAGGCAACAAGTTTCCCAACGCTCCATTATGCCTACATTTTAGCAATGGGAAATGGAGGACCCTAAGAACAAGAAACTCTTGAAGATTATTTCATAAAGTTGAGTCTCAATCTCGGAGATTCAAAGATAATATAAGCTTTCAAGAGTTTTGTTAGATCAAGGACAATAGGAGACCCCGACATAATAGTAGAAGTGGAGGATTCACATAAAACAATTATCTACAATGGATCATGGGTAGATCCTTTTTGACTGCTTTTTATGGATCATCCAAATTCACAACAAAGTCTTACGTGGAGAAGCTAGACATCTACTTACAATTGAATCAAGTACTGGAGATCAAGGCCATCAAAATAGCAGCGCTGCACCTTGAAGGTGAGGCACATGATTGGTGGTTTCATGGCATTTCTACATTGGGGCATACCAATGTAACTGCATATTCAGAGTTCACTCAGAGGTTAGTGGAGAGGTTTGATCAAAGAGACCCAGAGTAACATTTCATTGAGCTATCCAAGCTCAAGCAATCAAGTAATCCAAAGACCTATATTTCTGAGTTTTTAAAACTTTCTTTCATTTTCTTGATTTATCTACATCTAGGAGGATCTATATGTTCATTGATGGGTTACTAGAGCCTCTACATGGGTTGGTTAAATCTACTAAACAAACTACCCTTCAATATGCTATTGAAAGGGCAAGAGATTTACAAGGTGCTTTGCCAAGGGAAAAGGTTCCATTTCAGCCAAGGCTACCCTTCCAGCAAAAGGGGAAATATGTGAAGGTTCCCCCTTCAAAGGAGAACAAAAAAAAATGACCTCTTAGTGATGATGTCAGAAGAGACTTGAGAATAAGGAAGCTTTGCTTCACATGCCAAGAACCATGGGCACCAGGGCATCGATGTGCAGCAGGGAAGGCACACTATATAGAGGTGTTATCTAATAGTGAAGAGGAGGAAGAAGAGGAACCAGAAGAAGGCAACAATGTTGGGATAGTAGGAGATGATCCACCACCTCCAGGAGGTGGGAATGGGGAATTTACCCTAGTTGGAGGGGCCCTTTCATATTTGTGGGGAGTACCCAAGTACCTAACTTTGAGAGTCTGAGGTACCATTTAGGATCAAAGAGTATCAGTGTTGATTGATAGTGGGGCTACCCACAACTTTATTGATGCTTATTTAGTGTAGCGGATATAAATACCCACTGATGATTTTGAGGGGATTTCAGTTTTGGTTCTAGGGGCTAGAACCATGTAGTGCATGAAGTATGTTCCGGCATTATCTGTCACCATGGGAACATACACCTTGACTCATCACTTCTTTGTGGTTGATACTCATGACATAAATGTAATATTGGGTGTGTAGTGGTTGATTACCTTGGGAAAGGTCACCACAGATTGGGAGACCTTGCAGATGGACTAGGTATATAAGAAGAGTGGTAAGCATCAGGTGATCAGAGGCATGCACAATTACCCCCCTCGGGTAGATTATGCACATAAGATAGAGCCTGATTTGCACAATGGGGGAAAGGACCCAACCATCCATTCAGTTATGCAGTTGACTTTGACCCATGATGCAGTACTATTTGGAGGCATTCAACTAGGGAGGCCCCCAAACTGGGAGTTGGTTAGAGATTTCTCACAACAAGTTTCGCCACTCATAGATCAAGATGAGGTGAGAACCTTGGGAGGACTTAGCACAACATAGAGAGTCTTTATTAGGCTCATGGATGAGGGATACATTCATCCAGTATCAGTATTTCCAACTCTCACCAAGCATCTTGCATTGAGAGGGGATGTTTTAGGGATGGTTGATGGCACCATCATGGTGCATGAAGGCTACTCCATGGCTTTGGAGAACCCGAAGATACTTCCACATAAGAAGGAATCTTCCATATATGGTAGAGGGTTGGGGGCACTCATGCATACATTGGCCAAACTCAGAAAGTTTTGGATGGGTGATAGCTTCCTAGTGAGGGCTAACCTCCATAAACTTCAACCCCTACTTGAGTAGGAGTAGCTACAAGAGAGGCGCCATAGGTAGGATAACAATATTCCGGCATATAAATTTATCATGAAACATGTCAAAGAGGAGGGCAACAAATTGACATATGCTTTTCCACACAAAGCAGCAGCATTTCCATTATTGGATGTAGATCGTTAGTGGAAATCCCAGCCGTTGGTGGAATATTCCAAGGATCTCTTCACATGTAGAGTACTTGATGGTCAGCTAATAGATGAGAGGTATGTAGTGATAGATGGATTCATCTATTATTAGACTAGGATCTTCTTGACTAGAGCCTCTAAGATCAAATAGAAGCTTCTACATGCAACATATGAAGCATTCCTCTCCATTCACACAGATTTCATGGGGACATATCAAACCATCATGGAGGAATTCCCTTGGGAGGGTCTCAAAGAGGAGGTGAACCAGCATATCAGGAGGTGTATGGTTAGTTTGGAGATTGAGGAGGAAAAAAACCACCTTACAGGGTTTTCACAGCCACTTCCCTTTCTGATAGAGATAGGGGAAGGCTCATCTATGAACCACTTCACCCACTTGCTCAAGGCACATGGTAAGGATTATGTTTTTATGCATAATGATTAACTAACCAAGTATTTGTATTCCTTTTCCATTCATTTACAGAACATTTCTCCAAAAAGGGGCACTCTTTTCTTTAGATTTCATGGTATACTTGGGGCCACAATCAGTGATGGGAATGGCCACTCCCTAGGAGGATTTAGAGAGATGATATCTTACTCGGGGTGTACTCAGTTGACACCACACATCAGTTACTTTCTCTAGGAATGTGAGACAGTAGTGGTAGCAAGCAAGTGGTTGGGAAGTTACTCATCATATCATGTTTTGAGGCAGCTAGGAGCAGAATTGCATTGGTTCCACTTGAGGGACTATTATCATCCTTTGGTATTTTATATGGCAGCTAGTGTATCTTTGATTTTGATCCATATGTTGATGATGTTTTATCATTATTTTTGGCATGATTGGAGGGATGTCATATGGGCTGGAGCTATCCATTAGGAGTGAGATCTCCAACACTTCTTATGCCTCATGATTCGAGGAGAACATTGGACAATATATGGTTGTTATTGTAGATCTCATGTTTCCTTGTGATGTGAGCCATTTGACCAACTTGAGGACTAGGGAGGAGCAGCTCAGGGATAGATTGAGTGGAGTACACCTGGTTTAGTGGAGGAGCTTATGATATGCAGGTGCCATAAGGGGAGGAGGAAACATTTTTCAGCATTCACCCTTACAGTTGCTTGACGACAAGCAACATTTGGGAGGGGAGGACTGTAATATTCCAAATTATCTTTCAGCTAGTTGGAATATAAAAATTTTCTTTTCTCACTTAGATATATGAATAAGAGGGTAGGGAGACCCATAAATATCCTTAGTAGGAACAAAATCAATCCTAATGTGGATGAGGATCATTTTATTAGCTAGATAAAGCACCATCATGTTTGAATAGAGGTTGAAGCATGTGGATGGAGTCAGGTTTGACCAAATCTGGAGTGTTGGTATGGAGGGAGTGGATATTTAATGAGGGATAGTCCAATGTTAATGGGAGGAAGTCTCCATGAGATTAGTGGCATTAATGTGTGGGCCCCAAGGTGAGAAGTCTCACTAATCATATAGGGAAGGGAAATGCAGCCATAGAGGGAATTATGATTATTTCTTATGTTTTGGTTTTTTATGACTTCATGCACGCTTTAGCTATTTAGCAGAGTTTGTTGTGCTGTTTAGTACAAGGGTGTTCCTGAGCAGGAGTCCAACCCTCATCCTCGGGGGACTTCGAGTGCCCACTCAGGAGAGGTTTATTGAGCTGCATTTCCACCATCCGACGTAAAGCCAAGCTTCAGCCATCATCCACAACGAAGTCTCCTCCAGAGTTGTATTGTTTTGCAGGGCAGAGGTAGTGGAGGATTGATAGGGGCATTTTCTGAGCTTTTTTTCCAGTGGAGAGACCAGAATTTCCACCAGGAGGCTAGTACGAGAGGTCCTTGTGCATTATTTGGTCATTTGGCATCAGGCCAAGCTACTACCAACCCCTACAACGCATTTTTCCTCATATTTTGCATTATTTTATTAAGCTGCTGCAGTGGAGGGTTTAGTGCCCCATTTGGTGAGTTTGGTTTCCAATGAAGGGAGCATCCCTTCATCCAGGGAATATATTGGAGTATTTTCCATCTATTTCTACATCAATTCAGCCACCTCCTATCAGCTATCCATTTCTAGTGATTCTTCAGCCCTAGGGTTGTAGTTCACCATTTTTGTATTTTGTGTATTTTTGGAAACCATTTATGGGTTGTCTTGTAGTTGCGCTTGGGAGCTTAGATATTTATTCCTAGCACCTTTTGAGCATTATATAAATAGATCTATCTATTTCCATTTTCCATTTGTAGTGTCTCTCACTCGATTGCACTGTCTTGTATTCTGGTATTTTGGATAGCAGCGACATTTCATGTTTAGGTGTATTTGGGCATTGGAGGCTTGTCTTGCCCAGTTTGTGTGATTATTTCCTTAACATATTGTACTTATTTTATGTTGTGATACATAATATAATGGATCTATGATTTTCTCATGTGTATTATGTTGATATTTTTTGTAACTTCCTGTTTTATGTTCAATATTGTTGCTTTTCCTATTTTGGAATATTACATAGCATTTGTCATAGTGGGTATAGGAACATCATTGTCAATGAATTCCTTCAAGCCTTTGTCTTCGAGTACACCCTCCATCCTGTCCTTCCAAGGAATGTAGTTCAAGCTTCCCTCGAGTGCATACTCTAACCTCAATCCATTGAAAGACATTTCGATCTTAAATCAGTTGTAGCACCAAGAAATTATTTCTGCAAATTCGAATCCTATCAAGTCACAGAATTAGTTCCTGATTCACTTTTGCAATTTCCTCTACTCTGATACCATGTATAAATTATAAAATATGCATGTATATCCCAGATTCACCTGATCTAACAATTTTATAAAGTTAAATAATGAATCGCTTCTACAAATATTTTTTGAATTAAAAACACAATCGCCAATCACATGAACATGAAGAAAGATCAGTCACACACAACACAAATAATTTCTTATGGAAAGCTTATAGCTAAAAATCCAACTATATTTTATTGTATATTATATCATGGATCTTGAAACAATTACATAAAAAACTCTTCTCACAAGAACCCTCAGTACATCAGCTAATTTTCTCACACTGTCATAAAAAAATGGGAAAATTCCTTGGCCAATTTACTGTCTCTAGATGGTCTGCCTTCACTGTGAAATCCTTGTTGAATGCAATCCCTAAATTGATGCAATAGTGCCTGCCTTGACTGCGCAAGTATCATGGGCACATCAAATGTGTGTTTACTTGCATGTGTGCAATCAGATAATGTCACAACTGATAGTCAACTTCCCTTTCACCTAGAACTCAACTAGGTCTCCGCTGGATCTGACATGCATGCAGATAATATTAGTAAATCATCAGTTGCATGTGAGATCACTGAGTGTGAATTAATTAATATCTAATTCACTTGATCTCTCACTACTTGTATCTTCAGTTACAACTAGCACAACTGAGTTAAACTATTTACAACTTGCACAAACTCATGCACCACTACTCTTCGAACTCTATGACAACTAGAATCACTTTGTTACAACTAGAATTACTCTGCATGTCCCACCAACTAACCTCTAACTTGAAATTAACTTATCTAATTTATTTTTTCACTTCAATTAACTATTTCAATTCCACATTGAGAACATATTACAGTTTAATGTCCATCTAAATTAAGGGATAAAAAAAATAAACATGCACCTAAAAATAGCCTATGGGCCCCACCCTAGTGTAGGTGCTTAAATTTCACTAGGATCGTGGGTGCCAAATAATTGTTGTTGAACCTGAACATAGCCCTAATGCCACAATAATGTGTGATTGAGTTAAAGGAAATCCACCAAGAAGCGAATGAATCTATATGGGAGGCAGATCAACGGTTGAAGCACACCATCAAAGATGGAGTATTTACTAATGATGATACACAACAAAAGTAATGTTTCATTTACATGCTGCTGTAACATCTGCGCCAGCCCTTAAATCAATAGAATATTACAATGCAGGTTGAAGTTGTGGAGATTGCAATGAAATTAGAAGCCTCTCTTGTCCCAACTGCACAGTTTAGGGCTCAGAAGATTCAAAACCAACTAGATGCCCTAAACTTATAGATAAAAAACCTGCAGTAAGAGAAGGGGAAGGACATATGCAGAGGTGTATGGTGTATACATTGTAAAGTTAAAGGACATCATAAAGATCAGTGTCCTCTATACAAGGACTATCTAATAGCTGAAAGACCAAGCTTAATTAAGGGTGTGGAAGAACCAAGTGGCACCCCAACATTATGGTGGGCGATGTTTCAAGCAACGAGTATGCACACAATAGACTTATGCCCTGGGATTGGTAAATATATCCCTGAACTTAAGAAACCTTTCTTAAAATTTTTATGATCGGTGGGAAATGATGAGCAGAACTGTCATAGCTTCGATTTGATGATTGAATGAGCTGGATTATATAGGATGTAGTTAGAAGGACGAGAACGAGGGTCACTTGCATCTCGATCTAGACGTGGAGGGTTCCAAGGCCAAGGCTGGGGAAGAGGAGGAGGAGCTAATTGAGGAAGGGTACAACTCATCTGCTATAACTATGGGGATGATGGTCATTACGTGCACGATTTTCCAAACCCGAAACAGTAATCCTTCAAGTATTGTAGATGTTAGCACTGTTCTATGTTTAGTCATGAGTGTGTTTTAAATCGTTTCTTTTAGGATAAAAAATTGTAAATTTCAAAAAAAAATAGAATGTTGTGAGAAATTCTGGTAGCGTCTATTTTAACCCTGTCGGATAGTATTTTTTAACTATGTTTTATGCTTGTTTTTCCTTCACCCAATGCTACCAGAAGTTTCATTAATTTCCCCTGTTTTAAAAAACAAAAATAAAAATTGCACCCGCTTTTGAGTTAGCTACGTATTCCTGATATCAACGAAGGTTTAAAACTTTTTAATCATGAACCATGTCACATGATAGGAAAGGTTATACATTTGAATTATGTCAAGTTAGTAGTGGTCATATGTGGAAGAGTTAGGTGTCATGCAGTCGTGAAGACTAGTCGTTGTTTGTCATGTCTGTCAACCCAAGTCATTGTTTCCACATGTCAAATGTACATATTTATTATCAAATTTAAATCATGAATCTACGATTTAATGAGGTGGCCAATTGGTTAATTGTGCATGAGTGTTGCCTGAACTTTAGGCCTACCATAAAGATGCAATGGAGGTGACTGCCAAATCAAACACCGTTAAGCTCCAACCACCTGTTCAAGAGAATCTGAAACAAAGGAGGCAACCAAAAGTTAATTATGAATATCATGAGGTATGGTATATGGTTCTGGATACTGCCCATTATGAAAATATCTTGTACATGGAAAAAAAAACCAACATATCACTTAAAATCACTAAAAGAAAAGGAGAGAAATTAGTTTTCTAATTTGACTATTGGTGAGTAAGCAATTCCAGTGAGAAGCTTAAAGAGGAGACTGAGTTTTTAGACAGTTTACATTGAGGATTCAACAACACCTGTTAAAGTAATTTCTTCTAATCTTGACACCCATCTGATCTAGCAGACATCCTTCATTATTGATCAGATGACTAAAGGAGGAAAAATGAAGTGTATTGAACCTCAAGGAGCTGATTTAATAGATGTCAAATTGAATTTTAGGAGGTTTTTTTGTACAGGCTGGGTGGTATCCATTTTTCTCAAGGTTAGGAAGCTCTCATCTTGGAGTATCCAAATAATTTTCCCTCTCATTCAATGGATAAGAAGAAAATTTTTATGGCCTCAAACTACAGGTATCAACAGAATCCTTTACTGAAGATTTCCACATCCCACAGGAAGGAGAGAAATGGTTCAAGAACCAAGTTATTATTGGAGGAGACATAAAAAGCTTCATCAAGGATGAATACAGAGACCCTAAATGGGCTAAAGGGATTCCTAACATTTATCTCAAGGATGAATGGGCTGAAACTTTCAAGCTCATTAAGATCTATCTTACTTGTGAGAGGAGGTATACTATTGTATTTCTATATCACATGAAGTTTTTGTTTCACCTTGCAGATATGAAGACTCTCAACCTACCTTTATTTTTGTTGAAAGTCTTGACTAAGATGTCAGTTAGAATACAAACCCATGCAACAACTTCAGATTATAGCATCTACCATCAAGCTCTTATCAAGGTGATGATTGTTGAAGAACTCAAAAGAAGAAACTAGACTTGAGATAATTTCATATTTTATAGGGCAGGCCAACTTGTATCTACAAAAATAATTCCTACTCATCAACCTCCAGCCTCACAACAACATGCTCAACCTTTTGAGTAGAAGTAAGAAAGTCAGAAACCAACTACTTCATCAATTGGTAAAAGGACTAAAATAAAATCAAAGAATATAAATATCTACAAGAATGTTAGGGACAAAAAGGAAATGGACAAGACTCCCCCAACCAAAGTTGAAGAGAAGCTGGAAAAAGGAGAAGGTTAATCTATTAGAAATCCCAAATCAATGAAGATTGTGCCTCTTGTTTCTCCTTTTCCCAAGGTATATGCTAGAGGGAATAAAGGAAATACTGTAGCTGCAAAAAAATAAAATGAACAGGTGCTGCCAGAAGTTTCGGTAGCAAACATTCAACATAAGGTTCAAAAGGTTTATCAACCCACCAAATTAGATAAGGAGATACTGAAGGATCCAGGATATGTTGTCAGCAACAATAAAATACAAGTTGTTAGCAGCAGGAAAAGGAACACAAGTGCTAGCAACAAATTAAGGCTGAAATCCAAAGCCCTAAATAACCCAAGATTGATGAAAAAAGTTATATATATGGATAGGTAATTTGAAGGGTTACATATTGTAAGTCCTTCAATTGCAGAATCTAGTGGGTTCAAGAAGAAAGAAAAGGGAAAATCTCCTTCAGTCCAGCAAACAGGAACCTCCAAGAGAAGAAAAATACAAAAGAGCTCAGAAGAGAAAGAGGCCATTGCAAACGAGACAACCACCAGGACTGCAAGGTCCCAATTAGAAATTGACAGTCAACCATATTTAGACAAGCTTGCAGAAGTTGCAGCTCATATGGAGGAGAGGTAAAGGATGCCCCAATGAAGTATCATTTTTCCTATTAGTTATATTATGGAACAACTAAATTTTTAGAATGTTTTAATTTGCACAGAGTGTTTCAAATATCTTGCTGTGAATTTTTGAAAATGAAATAGAGTGTTGCCAGAAGTTCCGGTAGCACTACAGTTTTTGTGCAGTTACAAGTTTTTACCGGAATTTCCGGTAGTATCTTTTTTAATTATTTTTTACAGTTGTCAGTAGAATTTTTTAGCTATACCAAGGATGATAATGAATCCTAATGATATGTACATGTAAATTAATGGTTGATAAGTGGTTTTGAGGTGGTTAAATGACACATTTAATGAAGCTACATGGGTTTTAAAGAGCCAAGATCATGAAGAGACAGATCAACAAAAAAGTAGGCAGGTTTCCAGCACACTCAGCAGCACAGTTCGAATAGTATTTTTCTTCCTATCTAAATCTGTCCTATTAGTTATAGTTCAATAAGATATGTCTTTAATATGTTATAACTCCTATGTAATGAGAGGAAGAGTGGATCCTTCTTTTTAGGTGAGATGGGGTTGGTTCCTCTCTATATAAATATCATTGTAAATACCATTTCAGGGTTGGATTTTGGTCGACATGAAGAATTTTTCATAATAATTAAAACTCATTTTTCACTTCATGCTAAAGAAATTTGTGTTTCAAGGAATATCTAATGTATGGTGTGCTTCTCTTGTTTTTTTATTCATCTAATTTATGAGTTGCAGAAGATAGCAAGTAAAAGTAAGAGCACTGTTAGAGGATGTAATAGTTAATTATATATTTTTCAGTGATTTTCAAATCATCTGTATGTTGTATAGATCATGCGAGTGAAGGTTTAATGAAGGATTTATGAGATTCTTTATGCATGTATTCTGATTTCCAAAAGTTGCTTCCTTTACATAAAATAGAGTTTATGTAAAATGCCACTCTTATAGTTGTGTGACTAATTTAGGATATGTTTATTTGTTAGAATGAGCACTAGCTATCTGTCATGTTAATATGTCACAATATTCTCCCCTATACTACAAGCTTGTCCATACAATTTATACTTGCCACAACTTACCAAATTCATGAAGGTCAAAAGAGTTTAAATCTTTTCAAACTCTTTAAGAAAACATCCCATCATCCAAAATATTTTTCTTTGAAATGAACTATGATGTGTAAGGCTTACTCCTTTGTGGTGAAGGAGTGAATAATTCTCTTAAATGCGAAAAAACTATTGTGCTAATGGAACTTCTGGAAACGCTATGTTTCCTTTTAAAAAATGCACAACAAGAAATTGAAACACTCTATGTAGATTAAAACATTATGAAAATTTAGTTGTTCCAAAATATAACTAATAGGCAAAATGATACTTCATTGCGACATCCTTTACCTCTCCTCCATATGAGATGCAACTTCTACAAGCTTGTCTAAATCTGTTTGACTATCAATTACTGATTGTGACCTTGTAGTTTTGGTGGTTGTCTCTTTTGCAATGGCCTCTTTCTCTTCTGAGCTCTTCTGGATTTTTCTTCTCTTGGAGGTTCTTGTTTGCTAACCTAAATGATATTTACCCTTTTCTTTCTTCTTGAACCCACTAGATTCTACACTTGAATTAGTTATAGTCTGTAACCCTTCAAATTGCCTCTCCACATCTATAACTTTTGTCATCAAGCTTGGGTTATGTAGGGCTTTGGATTTCAGTTTGAATTTGTTGCTAGTTATTGTGTGTATTTTCCTACTACTAACAACACCTCATGCATCCTTCAAGAGCTCCTCATCTGATTCGGTGGGATGATAAACCTCCTGAACCTTATGTTAAATTTTTGCTACCAGAACTTCTGGTAGAACCTGTTTGATTTTTTTGTAGCTACAGTCTTCCCTTTCTGCTATGTTATTGAAGATTTCCCTATCTTAATTGTAAGAATGCAGAATAAGAGACTGCAGATTCCCACTCAAAATATTCAGATGGTACGATATGAGCTGAATATTGTTACTAGTAGTGGTGTAGCAACATGTGAATATAAAGGGAAAAATCTCGATATTGATATCTGGATATGAAAGGCACGTGAAAAGAAGGAAGGATTCAACTTATAGAGGGAAAGGGAGACCTTTGTAGAAGAAAATAAAAATTTCACATAAACGGGTGCATCAACATCTAAAGCATTAAGCAAGCCTATGGACATGGTCGAAGGAGATATAGAGCTAAAGCCCTTCTTTCAATATTGTACTAAATTGTTGTACAATAAGAAGGAAGTAAAGAACCTCCAAACATTAATAGACCACTATGCAAAGAAGGAACAACCCCTGATGGAGCAGAATGTTGTTAATAAGATTTATAAGAATAAAATAACTGGATGGGAAATGTGTTTAACTGCTCAGATCGATGTATACGTAATGCATCATGTTATCTTGGATTTAGGGTCTGATGTGAATGTTTTACCAAAGTAGACTTGGCAGCGAATGAGAGAACCAAAGTTGGAGTGGTCCACTATTCAGCTGTGCATGGAGAATTAGCAAAATATTGTCCCAATGGGAAGACTCTTGTAGGTAGTTGTGGTATTTGAAGGAGTCCAGGTGCTCGCAGACTTTGAATTTATCCAAACTTTTATGATACCGATCCATATCCTGCATTGTTGGGTCTAGATTGGGCTATCGATATGGACGACATAATTAACCTCAAGTGAAAATGTATGGTGTTTGAAAGTAATGAAACATTGGTTGTGGTCGCTCTATACCATGCAAAAGGACAAAGATACACTGAGCCAGTGTGCGCGATCAATGATGTTGACCATATTTATGAGTTAACTATGCAGGATGAAGACTGGATCAACCCAACAGAAAATGGTCGGCTTAATTGGGATAATGATAGTTCATGATTTTCATATTCATATGAGGATATGGAAAACTAGAAAAACCGTATGCACAAAGTATCTGCATTGTGCTGCAATCGAGTGATGAAAGCTCTTTGGTGCATATCCTCAGAGGTACTATATTTTCCTTATTATGATGGTTTGAATAATGTTAATATATTTTTAGAAGAACTTGAAAAAACAGTTCCAGAAGCACAACGATTCCATGCACTTGATATAGATCTACGTTCGACCCCAGCATGCTGGTGGTTGATGCAAAAAGGTTGCTGTCGAGGAAAATCCTCTCTGCGGATATAGGCGATCCCTCTAGCCCTAGGGTGGGGCTAGCAACTACGGGAACATACTAAAATCTACCTTCCTATATTGTAAATGAAATTCAAAGCAAGGAAGATGTTTTACCTTGTTCTGATGCCATGTTTTCATCTTCCGACAAAGCCTCTTGATCTGTCACTCTTCTCGAACTCGATACACGCTGCTACCAACGTTCAATTACCTGTACAGACAATCAAGACACCAAGACAAGCATAAAATAATGACACACATAAAAAAATTAAAACCTATCTAATTGATTAAGTAATTATATAAATCTCATTATAAATGTAAACAAGAGTGGAAGATAAACATCAGTTGTATTTTATTATGATAAAGACAAGGGGAGTTTACAACCAAGCCTTGATGTTGAGGCTCTCTCGGCAGATCTATATCCAAGAATGTTTGCAACACCCTCATACACAAAGGTCCAAGATCTCACTATGCTCCTAACACAAAAAAACAATCACACTTTTCTCTATTCTCCCGAAGCTATAATTGCTTCTTCTCTCCATGATTGCTACTTATAACTAGCTAAATCTCACTAGGGTAGCAGAGGTGAAAGAGGTCACCTTATATAAAAATGGAGGAGGAGAATATGGACCCTCAAATAATGGGAAAATATCTTAGCCTTTGGATTAGTTCCTATTTTATGGGAACAAGAAGCCCAAAGGGGAATTCCTTAGCCATATCCTCAAAACAAACTTCCAGCTTTCCGCTTCGTGAAGCTTCTAGTCGTGGAAACTTCATTTATATTTTAAAAAAATTTCCAAAAGAGGACTGGCACAGGTCATACATTAAGACAGAGCGCTGATATGTGTGGCTCTGAATGAAAATCTTTGCTATCGGCATGTGTCAAACATTGAGACAAAGCGTCGACCTTGAAAACTAGGTTTTTATAGGGATCTTCCAAAAAAGTTGTAAAGGGAGATGAATTAGCAGAAAAAGTGTGGTTTAGGGGTATGTATTCCATGTTTGTAAATTACACATGGGTCATTGTATGGGTCCTCCAGGATCAATGAATGGGGAGTACAAGGACAATGACAAATTGCTCTGTAACAGATGCCCCCTAAATCATGAAGTCCGAACACGAGTGAGGGGTGAAATGCTTTACGATTGCATGTAAGGAACTAGACACTGTCGTTGGGAGACCCGCAAACCAAGAATAGATACATATACATAACTGGAATCTCTGATGAAAATACATGAATCAAGGTATGGATGCAACCATCCGTAAAAGATACCATGGTATGGTCGCAACCATCCATCAGAAAGAAATATGTATCCAATCCTAGAAAAATAATATCACCTTGCAATTTGGACTCTAGAGAATAAAATGCAGGGCCTTGCACTCCATCACGACCCAATTAATTACAAGTTCAAGCATGCGAATAAATGAGCTAAAGTTAAAAATGCAAGAGAATCACTTGATTACCAGTCAATGATGTAAACTGTTAACAAGCATGAGAGAAACCACCAATGATGACAATGTTCCTCAAGGTACTGCCAATATAATCCATGGAATATGAATAAGGAACTGAATTCGAACACCCATGAAATCGCCTGATTGAAGGCCAATGATGTGAACCTGTCGTTGAATGCGAAGAACTTGGCATTAGGGCATGCAAGCTCTAAGGTACCAGATAGGAGTCTCTAGATTGACTACTCGAATAATGAGCTGAAGTCAACATGAAGCGATCCGTTGAAGGAGGGTCATAATGAATCCCACATCATCGACATGAAATAGATAATTTTATATTAGTGTTAATCAAGACTGAAACAGAGGATTAGGGAATGCACAAACTGCAGAAGAATTTTCTCTTTAACATATCAACAACATGACTCTGGAATTTTGTTGCATTTGACTCAAACAAGATCATAGGTCACGTTGACAAGATTGGTAATATAATGAGAGGCAAATGGATTTCCCAAACCCATGGAGGAAAAGTGATACAGTGAAGATATCCCAACTTGACATGAATTGTAGGTAAGTGTCATGTTCAAGAGTGACATACTGCCGACACAACTGATGAATAAATTCCATTTCCCCCCACTATTTCTGGCAAGTACCTATTTATTTTTACACAAGCTTGAAGAGGATAACATATGCTTGTCATATAATTTTTTCCTTCGGAAAAATCCATCCTAGTACATTTTACGAGCCCTAGAAAGGAGGAACTTGGTAATGTCATGGTGATGATTCTGATATCATTAGGTTTTAACGAGTCTGAAAAAGGAAGAACTCAATGTATTTTCATGTTTAAATATTTTGAAAAGAAGCAGAAAAGAAAACTCCAGTTGGCCCTTTTCGTAAATAGTCCCTCATACCCGAAAAGGTAGAAAACAAAATATGAGAGAAACTCTTAGTCGTGATTGGTTAAGGTATTCCTTTTTCATATATATTTTATCCCAGCCTGAAAAAGGGGTACATGTATACTGGGTAAACAGTGTTTCGTATCCTTTAATGAGTTCAAATGTAATATTCCCAAATGGGGAAAGCAAAATAATAGTACACAATAATGGAAAAGCAACAGTAAATACCAATACTTCATATGTGAGCCAAAGATAGATCCATGGTATTATGTATAACATAAATAAATAAGTACAATATCTTTGGGATCAAGTCCCTCAAGCTAGGCAAGAGAAAACTCCAATGCCTAAAAGCACCAATACATGTAATACTACTACTACACAAAAATATGAAGCCAAGACAACGCAGTTTTAGTTGATAATACTACAAATGAACAATATAAATAAATGGATCTGATAATACATGCTCAACAAAGCTCAAAAATGGGGATCTAGGCTCCCACACACTTTTCCTAGACAACCCAGAAAGGGTTTCCGGAAATACATAAAATATCAGAATGTCAGAATGTAGCCCTAGGGTTGAATAAAATCTGCAACTAGGCACCTGAAAGGAGGTGGTTGAATATAATATGGATCTGAACGGAACTCCTCCAATGGACTCTTCAAGTGTAGGGCTGATCCCTCCACCAAAAATCGAACACTTCAAATGGAGCACTAAACTTACCCCTGCAACAACTCACTAAAATAACACAGTTGTGGACTAGAAGTGCGTTGCATGGGATGTTGGTGACTTAGCTTGATGCCAAAATATGTCATGAAGCACAGGGACCTTCCTTACTAATCTCCCAATGGAAAGAAAACTTCCTCCACTAAAGACAAGCTCAGAAATGGCCCAATGAAACCCTCCACTGCTGCACCCTGCAACTTAAAACATATCTAAATAGAATATGCATTGTAGAAGAAAGTTGTAGCTTGGACAAATGCCAGAATGTGGAAATAATTCTCAAGAACTTCTCCTGAGTGTGCACTCAAAGTCCCCCAAGTATGAAGGTGGGATTCCCGCTCAGGAACACCCTTCTGCTAAACAACACTGCAATCTTGGCTAAATAGCTGAAGAGAGCCACAAGTCTTAACAGACCATAAAATAATAATAATCCAATCATGCTCTCAATGGCTACCATCCCCTTCCTTAGCTTTCTCACCCTTGGCTCTACTCATTAAAGGCACTACTTCCATGCAAAGGATCTCCCTCCAAAACTGCATTGTCCCTCATTGAATGTCCACTTCCTCCATACCAGCACTGTTGATTTGGTCAAAGTTGACCCAGTCCACATGCTTCATCCCTTGTTCACACATAGGGGAGCTTTAGCCAACTCCTTTGATGCCCTCCATTCACATTTGGAGTGGTTTTATTCCTACTAAGAAGATTTATGGGTCTCCCTACCCTCTTATTCTTCTAAATATGAAGCAAAATAAAAATTTAATATTCCAATTAGTTGCATGCTAATTTATGAATATTACATCAAAAAAACAAGAGCTCGACAATATTTTCATGTTTTGAGAGTCAGAAAAGCGCTGAAAGATGAGTCCTCCTGGAGGAACAAGTGGTATTAAGGGTAGCAAATAGTTCCGGTGATGGTGGAACTTCTCTGAACAAGTAAAGGTCAAGAGGCTAGATAACAAGACCAATCATCGTAGCTATTCCTCGGGAATGAGTAAAACAATCAAGTGAGGGAATATGATTGGTTGAACAAATAGTAACGATGGAATGAGAAAACCAAGGCTCATCTGGTAAAACAGGCTAATAAAATGGTAATCACAAGAGGTAAAATAAGAATGGTTTCATTTTTACACAAACTTGAAATTGGGAAAATCTGCTTGAATTTGGTTTCATTTTTACACAAGTTTGAAACTTTTTAGAAAGCTATGCTTGAAACCAGTTTCATTTTTACACAAGCTTGAAACAGAAACAAACTATGATTGAAATTTACTTCAGTTTTACACAAGCTTGAAAACATGGAAAACCTTGCTTGAAATAAGTTTGCATGCCCCAAGCATGATGACTCAATTCGAGGTACATTCCCCCCAGCTTCATGGCATTCAATTGATTAGACTACTGGTTACTAATAGTTGGATAGAATGAAGGTTCAATTACGAGATCAGGCGAAATACTCGACTTCGATTTTAGGAGACCTAATCAAAGACTCAAATTGGATGGGAACTTGTTTCATTTTTTAACGAGGCTAACACAGTAAAATAACTATCCTCATGAAACCTTCTTTCATGTTTTAAGGAGTGTGACACAAGAAAATGAACTAAGCTCTGTAAGAAGCTTGTTTCATTTTTTAAGGAGTTTCACACAAGAAAACGGACCATGCTCCGATGACCTTATTTCATTTTTTAAGGAGCTTGACTCAAAAAAATGAGCTGTGCTCCATAAGAAGCTTGTTCAAAATTTTTAAGGAGCTTGACACAAGGAAACGAACTATGCTCCGAAGATCTGAACATGACCAATAAGAAGTCATGGTTTTTCTCATTTGACGGGAGAAAAACACTCTAGAAATTAGGACCTGTTAGCCACCTCTAAAATTTGATTATACCAAAGGTGGCTAAGTTTGTTTTGAGCCTTCAAGGAACAATTTTTCCCTATAAAAAAATGTTGGCTCTTGAAGACTCTTGAAGGCCTCATGCCTCTGTCCTGATCCCATACTGCCATTTACATCCTAAAAACCTCTGAAATCCTACAAAAATCCAAAGTCAAATACTGCTACAGACCCCTTTTTTCCCTTCCTTTTCTTCCAAATTAACTTCTTTTTCTATCCCCCCATTTCCCATGAAAACCCCACAATTTCATGAATCTTCCTTTTTCCCTTTCATAAAATCCATTTTATAAGGTCTAAGACCCCTTCTTAGCCTTACCGGAACCTTCATTTCCTTCAAAAACCATTAAAAACCCATGAAAAATACATATTTTTATGTATGAGACTTAAGCCCCCTCGGGCTTAAAGTTTTTAACCCTTTTTCATCCATGAGCCCGAGCGCCAAAACCAACTGCTAAACCTGTCGGGCGCTTAGCCTTTCCAATAATATTTCCCCACCCAAAACATTGAAAACCTTTGTAAATTCGTGTTTTTCAGGTTTTAATTCATTTCCAAAAGATTTCCGCCCATGCAATTATGGAGAAATCTCCACCGTTGATCTGCTCCGCAGATCAGACGGTGCGGAGCGCGACTTACCATGTGGTCCCCATCATCCGAACTTTAATCTTCACCGTTGATCTGCTCCACAGATCGAACGGTGCGGAGTGCGCCATTCCTATGGACCCCCCACATCCGTGCATTGTTTTCCTATTTGGCTATCCTATATTCTCTCCAGCTTTGGCTGTCCTACCAAGATCATCACTGATAATGCAGCAACATTTGGATCAAAGAGGATGGTTGACTTCTGTCATAGATATCAGATAACATTGGGGCATTCCACTGCCTATTACCCTCAAGGTAATGGACTTGCAGAATCCTGAAACAAAAGCTTAGTGAACATAATCAAGAAACTGTTGGAGGACAACAAGAAGTCTTGGCACACAAAGCTGATTCATGCACTTTGGGCTGACAGATTGACTTTGAAGAAATCCATTGGTATGTCACCTTTCCAGCTTGTGTATGGTACTGATGAAATTTTTCCAAATAGCCTTGGTGTACCAGTTATGAATTTGATTCAAGAGTTGCAGACTGAAGAAAATGACATGACCAGAAGAGTAAATCAGACCATTCATCTTCAGCAAACAAGGGAGGAAGTGTATAACAAAGCATTGCAGAAACAGGACAACATAAAAAAGATTTTTGACAGAAGAACAAAGGCCAGCAATTTCAAGATTTGGGACAAAGTTCTAAAGTGGGACTCAAGGAGGGAAGAAAAGGGCAAGCATGGAAAATTTGACAACCTATGGCTTGGCCCTTAATCTATTCATTCAGTTGCTGGTAATAATGCATTTTTCTTATAGGAACTGGATGGAACAGAATTGTTTGGGGGTCTTGTCAATGGCAAGATGCTTAAGCATTACTTATCTTGATCCATTTTATGTTTTGAAGCCTTTTTATCTTTTTTCCATTATGAATATTCCATCCACCATAGCATTCAAAGTTATGAAAAATCAAAAAATACAAAAACAAAGAAAAAGAAGAAAAGAGGGCAGAAATGAAAACAAGAAAGGAAAAGCCCCATGCCAAAAAGAGAAACAAATCTGAAAGTGTGCAAGCTCAAATGCCACTCCTCAAAAACACACTTCTAGTTAGTCAAACTATTTAATCTTGACTAATTACCTTTAAATTTTTCTGCTGATAGGATAGTGAATTTGATTTGCCAAACTGTTCAATCTTGGCTTATCAGTAGATAGATTAGGATAGAAATTGAAGGTTCAAACAAACTCAAAATATGAACCAAAGTTTCCAAAGGGAGATGACTCAAACTGTATTATTTTCTAAGTCATAAAAGAGAAAAACTAGTTCTAATTTTCTCAAAATCTGAACCAGAAGAGAAAGACAGCTCAAACAAAAGCAAAAACAGAGTTGTGAAGAAAAGAGAAAGCCATGATGAGAAACTTTCAAATATTAAGCCTTCCATTTTGATTTTAATTTTCTGCAAATAATAATCTATGTGCAGCTTGTTTTTATGCCATAGATCACAACAAGTCAAACAACTTAATCTTGACTTGACTGTTTTTAAATTTCTGTTGTAGAATTTAGAGAACGAAAGTCTGTTGGACAGTTTAATCCCAACAGACAGTAGATTAGGTAGAGAAATATCTGAGCTCAACTGTTTAATATGAGTTCAGGGAGAAATAAGGAGTAGAATTAGATTAGTTTTTATGCTTTCAAAAGAATAAAATGTTGCGAAAAGAGTTTGCCAATCCAAGTGCACTCTGATGAAGAAAAAATGTTAGATCAGTAGCATTGGGTAGGTAGAAAGTTGTATTGATGAGGTCCATTATTCTTTCATAACTAATGCTATTTTTCAGAGCAAAGCAAGATCATCCAGCAAAAGAAGAGCAATCCAAAGGATCAGGCACAAGTCAACCTCCTAGAGAAATCAAGTCTGAATTCTTGATGCCTTCAAGAAGCCACCATCCCCAAGTGGAGCCACTGTTAGCCACCTCTAAAATTTGATTATACCAAAGGTGGTTAAGTTTGTTTTGAGACTTCAAGGAAAAATTTTTCCCTATAAAAAACTGTTGGCTCTTAAAGACTCTTGAAGTCCTCATGCCTCTGTCCAGATCCCATACTGCTATTTACATCCTAAAAACCTCTGAAATCCTACAAAAATCCAAAGTCAAATACTGCTGCAGACCCCTTTTTTCCGTTCCTTTTCTTCCAAATTAAATTCTTTTTCTATCCCCCCATTTCCCATGAAAACCCCATAATTTCATGACTCTTCCTTTTTCCCTTTCATAAAATCCATTTTATAAGGTCTAAGACCCTTTCTTAGCCTTACTGAAACCTTCGTTTCCTTCAAAAACCATTAAAAAACCATGAAAAATACATATTTTTATGTATGAGACTTAAGCCCCCCCGGGCTTAAAATTTTTAACCCTTTTTCGTCCATGAGCCCGAGCGCTAGAACCAATTGCTAAACCCGTTGGGTTCTTATCCTTTCCAATAATATATCCCCGCCCAAAACATTGAAAACCTTTGTAAATTCGTGTTTTTCGGGTTTTAATTCATTTCCAAAATATTTTCGCCCGTGCCATTATGGAGCAATCTCCACCGTCGATCTGCTCCGCAGATCGAACGGTGCGGAGTGCGACTTACCATGTGGTCCCCGTCGTTCGAACTTTAATCGTCACTATTGATCTGCTCCACAGATTGGATGGTGCGGAGCGCGCCATTCCTGTGGACCCCCCCATCCGTGCGTTGTTTTCCAAACCCACGTGGTTTCCATCGCACCGCTCTTCAACGGAAGGCGGTTTTTTCTCGATGACCAGTGATTCCATACAACGGTTGATGCGTGTCCCTTGTACGATTTGAAAACCACCGTGCAACCGTCGTCCATCGCGCATTATAGTTCAGACCAGGATGCCCATCGAAATTGATCTCTGCTGTCTGATCTGGGCCCACTCATCCAACGGCTGTCGCTCTTCCAAAGTGTCTGATGGATAACCAAGGTGCATGCACGATAAAAAAAGCCCTCGTACAGCGGTAAATAAATCTCCGCCATCAATCTGATCTGTAGATCGATGGCTCATATTGCGTTGCCCGATTCTGTTGCCCAGTCAACGTTTCCCCGCAGCTGACTTTCCATTGCCCGATCCCGACCGTCAATCTTTGCGCGATCGACGACTTAGATTCATCCTTCTCCTCTGACCTCCCTTTTCAATCTTAACCGTCGATCTCTACAGATTGATGGCTCAGATTTGATCATCTTCCACCTATTCTATAATCTCCCCCGATCAATCCTGACCATCGGATGATGCCATCCGACAGCCACGCTCCTCCACACACCTTCTGATGCAGTTAATCCTATAAAAGAAGGATTTTTTAATGATTTTTCGCATTTTGTAGGATTTAAATCATTTGTTCGTGGTTTCCAAAGAAGATTCAGAAAAGGAGGGTGACGACCTTTCTGTCTTCGATTCATCCAAGGAAATCACCCGCAGGGTTGGAATGCACGTTTCATCCATGTTTTCTCAAGGCATTGATGCCTTATAAACCCTACGCAGCCCAACACGACAGCAAGGAAACCATGAAACAGGCACAGTCAAGGATTATCAGTGTCAAAGACCAGGAAATCATCAGAGTAGAGAATCAATGGACAGATTAGCGGGGATTACGGCTAAGACAGTTATCAAGAGCCTAATCCCCAATCTAAAACACAGTTTAGAGGAAAACCTAAAGTGTTTTATCAGGAAAACCCTCCACCGCCACAAATGGAGGCAAATTGATTCCTCCTAGCGACTAAAGCGCCACCTGTGCCTCAAAGTATTCAATCAGGAACAAAATTTATTGAGCAGAATCAGATATTTTGCCTTGACATAGCCGATGAGTTACTTCTGCTAGGAATTTAATGAAAGGATTTCTACAGAGTAACCCTAGCATCACACAGAGCCTCAAAGGTCAACAAAAGCTCCCACCGAGCTTAATTCATAAGTGTAAAACCAATTAATACAGTGAAACACCTATACAGTTTCTTCATTAGGGGAATTTTGAGGTCTAAAATGGGCCTCCTAAGGAAATTATAAAATAATAGTGGAAAAAATCAAATAAGATTTGATGACATCATCAAATTTTAGAGGGAAAAATAGAAAAACTACTTTTTTCAACTCATATTTTCAACTAATCTCCCAAAGTTTTTACTCAAATTTCGAGCGGGAGTACTCGTTGGATGCGAAATTTAATTCCCCATCCAAGGAGTACCCATGTTGCATACTTTTGATGGGTCCTAATACACGAAAAATGAGAAATGCATAAAAAAACGTGATTACAATCACATTTTTTATGTATTTCTCATTTTTCGTGTAGTAGAATTCATCGAAAGTATGAAACATGGGTACTCCTTGGATGAGGAATTAAATTTCGCATCCAACGAGTACTCCCGCTCAAAATTTGAGTAAAAATTTTGGGAGATAAGTTGAAAATACGAGTTGAAAAAGTAGTTTTATTATTTTATTATTTTTTAATATTTTTACCCTTTTATTTAAAAAATGGTGAATCATCCCCCATGTTTGACATCATCATCTTGAATCCTATTGGTTGTTATAAAGTTTATTTTTGTTGTACATTTTTCTTATGAGGCCCATTTTAGACCTCAAAATTCCCCTAATGCATTGAGCCTCCCAAGGGCCAAGAAAACATCAACTCTGTATTAATTGTAATTGAGATCTTTAATCAGATCTCACCTCCTCATCCTTTTATAAATACTCCAGTAGAAGATGAGTGAGGGGTTGGTTGCTAATGTAATTTCTGAAGCATTGTAATGTAACTGAGCTGAAGACTCCCGATTGTAAATAGTGATTCACTAGCTCTTGGAGCTCTGCTTGTAACAGATAAGTTAGGTTGTGAAGAGAGATGAATTAACACACTGGACTTGAAGATTGTAACTGTTTGGAACATCAATACAAGCTGATTTATGGGATCCTGGTCTATGTTGACGATGATGTTATTCTTATTGTAACTTGTGATTTCGTTTATGTTTTCATTATGTTTCATATTCTCCTGTAAAGAACAGTTTAAACAGTGTTAGGACCTACTGTATACCAGTAACCTTCTCTGGCTGAAAAATCTTTATTTAAATGTTTTCTTCTAACTGTGTTATTTAAAAATGATTTAATTCAGTTTAAACATAGGAATGATGGCGTTCCCTTATCTTATTGTCTTAGCTGAATATTATTTTTGAATGTTACTTTCAGTATATGCTGTGTGAAGATGAACTAAGGAAGATATGGTGAGCCCTGGTCCCAGTCTTGTTTGCATAACTGTTTGATTGTTTCCCTTAGAATGTGTTAAAATCTGGATAGTTTCAAAGTACTTACCAAATCCTAGTTTGCTTCTATGTTTTTCTTAAGTGCCTGGTCAAAGGCTGGTTAGTTTCAAAGTACTTACCAGATCTTGGGCTGCTCTTTGTTCTACATCTGTTTATTTTCCCTTCTTGATGTATCATTCCATTCCATAAATCAAACCTTAAAGAGATCCTTAGGAATAGATGACTTGCCCCATAGACCACTCTTGAACCTGCTTGTTTCAATTAAATCCTCTTATGACTCCATAGCCCAATGGACTGAAAACCTGCCATCATCTTTCTTCTTGTTCAAAACTTACTCTTTTGCTTGAAACTTCTCACTTTTGAACCTCTTTGCCTTTGGGACCTTTCACCTCTAATAGCAATCATGTTCAACCATCCAAAAACAAGCAAAACCCTTGGACTTCATAACTAGCCTAATTTCATTATCCCAAACTTCAAATACATATCCATCTTTGCACTTATTGGAGAGATCCCTCTCCGGATTCAAGAGGACTAGTTCCTAGAATCCCAAAGTTGGTTGAAACGATGTTGTTTTTGTAATTGGACTTTGCCAAACTTGCTAATAAATTACAGATTCCTAACATTTCTGTCGAATCCGCTGGGGAATACTATTGAATATCAGACATTTGGTTCATAGAGCATCTGCTTTATTAATCATATCAGAGATTTGGTTTCCCCTTAAAAATCTTTATAATACCCTGAGAGTAAAAATCAGCTTTTTCAAGCACTACCAAGAAATGGTAATCATGATGAAACTTGTTTGAATTAGTGACAATCTAGGTCAACCCTAGGATTCTCATAAGACTTTATGTAACCTTGAAAATCAGCTAGCTTAGCCATAAGAGTAGATTGTCTTTGTCTCACAACCGTAGCTAAGTTTTGAAGAAAATTTAGGACATTCTTAGAAACCACACAAATAAAAAGAACTCAGAAAAAACCAAAAACATTTCAAATTGGTAGTAAAACACTTGCTCTTACATTTCACTTACCTTTTGTTGTGTTTTACCTCATACTATTAGCCAGAGTCTGGAAAGGGCTAGGTAGCCTCTGGATCTCATCCTCTTTTAAGAGGTGACATATCTGGTAAATGCCCTCCCAGTCAATCTCTGGTTAGAGTTTGTTGTGTTTTGGGATATCCTTGAAAAGGGATGTTTCACAAGCACTGTGGTGGACTATGTACCTCTTTGAAAACACTCTAAAATTTCCACCTGGCGACTCCACAATCCTGAACAGACCTTAAGACTCCACTGGGAAGAACCCTTAGCATCATAACATCATTTAAAACTCAGTTAGAGGACTGTTGGATTAAAATTGTGAAAATAGATTAGTTAAACCTCTTAAAAACTGTCATACTTGGTTGAACTTTTCTTGTTATTTGGGTCAAAAACACAGCATAGTGGCTCCTAGAAAGATTCACACTAGAGCCCATCCTGACCCTGATCCACCTGAGATAGTTGATAACCCAGAAAGAATCCTTAGGAAGTCTCCTAAGATAGAATCTTCAACTATTTTCAAATCACCCCTAAGAGCTAATTCAGTCCCTGAAAATCTTTCAGCTCTACAATAATCACAAGCTGACTTAGTTAATCCCTTTAGGACTAAGTCATTTAGTGATTTAGATCAGCTAGATTCTGAGTTTTCACTTTCATCTCCTAAAACAAGTGAACATCTTGGGAGTAGAGAAACAACACCTCCTGATTTACATTTTCTTTATAATCTGGGTGTCTCTCATCCAAGATCAGCTCAGCAATCTACCGCAGTCCCATCCACTTCTTTTCATCCTTCATCCACCGCTCAAAACACTTCACTTCAGCCCACACCTCCTCTTGTCAATCCACCCCTGGTAAACCCACCCCCACCACATATCATGGCAGCATGGTATGCTCCCTTAGTCCTTCCTGTACCATTAGTCAATCTTCCACATGACTATCAATCCAAAATCCCATTGTATGATGTTAGCAACACGATAACTGCATCACAACATGTGGATAAGATGAATGACTACTTTGACAGAAATGAAATTTATGATGATTCTGTCAAGATTATATTATTTGCTCAAAGTGTGGGGGGAGAAGTAAGAAAATGATTTAAAGCCCTAGCCCCCACAGTATCAACAATCTCCAAGGCTTCCATCAAACATTCTTAAACAAATGGGAAGTGAGGAAGAATCCTCTCCAAGTCCTTACTGACTACAAAAATCTCCATAGAAACCCCGGGGAAAGTGTACAAGCCTATTGTACTAGATTTAACAGTGTGTATAATGCACTTTCCCCAGAATTAAAACCTCCACAAGGCTTAGCCTTAAACAAGTTTCCTGAAGGGTTTGACGCTGACATGACCTATTCACTCAGAGAGAGAGATTTTGTAACCCTTGAAGACATGCAAAGAGGTGCTCTTTCTGTGGAAGTCAACCTAATGGAGAAGAGAGAAAGGATGAAAGCTGAAAAGAGATTATCTTTTAGGGAGGAATCCACACCTACTACCTCAAACTCAAAGATGGAAAGAATGATGGAAGAAATGATGAATAAAATAAGCATTCTTGAGAGAGAACAAGCAATTCAAAACCAAAATGCTCCTCAAAACAGAAACCAAAACCAGAATCAGAATGTAAAAAGAAACTAGCCTCCAAACAGACCCAGGGAAGATGATCAACATATCACTCCTCCCTTTCATCAAAAATATGTGAGTGAGGTTGAGGAAACAGATGAAATAACAGAGGATAATGATATAAACATGTTGGAGGTATATAATGATGACTTTGAGATTCATTATGATAAGAAACAAGGTCTATACACACCTTATGATGACAGAAGAGACGATGATGAAAATCATTATCAAGACATGGATAATGTCATCATAGAGATTCAAAGAGAATATGACCTTAGAAGCAAAACTGGTCACCAAACCCCTAACACCAAAACCTCTGACAAATCTTCACAAAACATCACTACAACCAAGCTTAAAATGGTTAAACAAAGGGACAAAACAACGGCTATTGATCCTGGGAAAGGTAAAGAGAAAGGCACCCAAAATCTGGAAAAACAGAGTGCAGGCATTAGTAGTACTAACACTTCAGCTAGTACTCTTGTTTCAATTGTTGTGACAAGTGTAAATAGAACAAATCAACAAGCTGTTGTTGCTGATAAAATGACAGCTAATAAGGATGAAACCAATATTTTGAAGAACCAAATTCCTTTCAGCCTCGAACAGGAAATTTCCAATATTAAAACCTCTGTTCCCTTAACCGAGTTAACTGCCCAACATGTATATAAGACCCAAATTTTTAAGGCTTTAAACATAAAAGAAAACAAGGACACTCTCAATCTTAATGATGACCAACCAGAGCTTATTTTTGGTCCAAAGATTGAAGGTAAATATCAAGAAGGACCTGTCCCTCCCTTTTATGTAAGTTTAAACGTTCATGACAAAATTTTGCACAACGCTATGCATGACTCAGGGGCTTCTCATAATTTAATGCCAAAAGCTTTAATGGAGAGCTTGGGTCTTGAAATCACCAGACCTTATAAATACCTTTACTCCTTTGACTCAAGCAGAGTAAAATGTCTAGGATTGATCAAAGACCTCTGTGTTAACTTAGCCCAGATTCCAGCCAAGTGTTTATTTATGGATATTCTTGTGGTCGATGTGCCCCCAAAGTATGGAATGCTTTTATCAAGATCTTGGGGGGCTAAGGTACAAGGTACTATGCAGATGGACATGACCTATGCGACTATCCCTGTTTTCAACCAAACTCGAAGAATTTACAGGGAGTCCCATATGCAATACACAATCACAAGTCAAGACAGACCACAAAACTCTCCTCTATACTCCGTGAGTATAGGCCTTGATTCTTTTATCATGTTCAATGATGAAACCCTTAATGAACAAATCACTTTAACAGAATTAGTGACCAAAAGGGAGGAAGAGGAACATAATGCTGAAGTGTCTAAGCATTTTTCTGTATTTGAAAACATTAGCAAACTAAACACAGGTCTTGAACTACAATCATCAATCCATTAAACTTAAATCTTGGCAGTCAAGAGAACAATCCTGAACCTGATGAGAAACTTGAGGATTTAAAACATAAACGACTTAGTGCTAATATTCAAGAAGCATCTAGAAGCACGGTAGTTGATGAGGACATTCACCAAACAGATGAAAATGATAAAAGTCCTCTGTGGAGCATGTATTTTGATGGGTCATGCACTAAGACTAACGCTGGTGCAGGTTTTTGGATTATTAACACTGAAAGCAAACACACAAAATGCATTTCTTGCAAGTTTAACTTTCAGTGTTCTAATAACATAGTAGAGTATGAATCTCTGCTCTTAGGCTTACATTTGTTAAAAAGGTTAGGAGCCCAGAAAATCAATGTGTATGGGGATTCTGAGTTAATCATTAGGCAAGTCAATGGGGAATACAACGCACATCATCCCAGACTTAGGGCCTATCGTAATGATGTCATGGATCTTTTGAAAACATTTGAGGAATCCAAAATAATTTTTGTCCCAAGAAAAAGAAACCTTATAGCCCACAATTTAGCCTCTGCAGCTAGGACATGTGTAACACGATATGAAACCAAAAGTTGCTCAACTCAGATAAAATTTAGACCAGCTGTGCCTGATAAAAAAAAATATTGGCAGGTGTTTGATGGAGATAAACAAGTAGAAGACTTCATGCAATTCAGAAATGAATTTGAACTGCATAGTTTAGATTCAGACTATGATACAGACTGCAGTGAAGAAACTTTTCTTGGTGAAGAAGAACCTTCTCCTGAGCTTGTCAATATTAACCTTCAGACTAGAAAACTTAGAAACAAAACAGAATTGAGTGTAGAATCAGAAACAGAGGAATTAGAAACTCTGCATTCTAAAGATAAAAGTTTTCCAAGTGGTCTAACACCTTTAGAAGAGTTGTTTTATTTTAATGATGTGGCCAAAAAACCTAAACTGGAACCGGTAGAGACTGAAGTGGAAGAGTGTAATATTGGCAGTGAAGAGAAACCGGAAATGATCAAACTGTCCAAAACTTTACCAGCTCACATTAAACTCAAATACATAGAGTTGTTCAAAGAATTTTCTGATGTTTTTGCATGGAGTTACGAAGATCTTAAGTCCTATGACACTGAAATAATACAACACAAAATCCCTCTTAAAGAAAACCAAAAACTATTCAAACAGAAACTGTGCAGAATAAACCCTGTACAGCTGCCTTGGTTAAGAAGGAAATCATGAAGATGTATGATGCTGGTATTATTGTCCCTATTAGATATTCTGAATGGGTATCTAATCTGGTGTATGTTAGGAAGAAGAATGGAGAAATCAGGCTTTTTATATATTTTAGAGATTTAAACAAAGCTTCATTGAAAGAAAACTACCCTTTACCAAAAATGGATCATATTTTACAAAGGGTGGTAGGGTCTAAAAGAATTTCTTTGCTTGATGGCTATTCAGGGTATAATCAGATCTTAGTTCACCCTGCTGATTAATTAAAGACAGCCTTTACTACACCATGGGGAACTTTCATGTATGTGAAAATGCCCTTTGGTCTAATGAATGCTGGAGCAACCTTTCAGAGAGCCATGGACATAGCATTTTCAGAAGAATTTGGCTTCTTCATCATTATTTGTCTTGATGATGTCACTATGTTTTAAAAAAAAGATGAAGAGCATTTAGAACATTTAAGAAAAGTTTTCGAGAAATGCAGAAATTTTGGGATATCTTTAAACCCTAAGAAAAATCTATTTGGTCTCCAAGAAGGTAAACTTCTTGGGCACATTATTTCTGAGGAGGGTATAAAGATAGATCCAAAGAGGATTAAGGCCATATTGCAAATCTCTCATCCTCGGAACATCAAAGAGTTGCAGTCTTTTATTGGAAAGATCAACTTTTTATGACGTTTCATCCCCAATTTGGCTGAGCTCCTTAGGAATATCACAAACATGTTAAAGAAGGAGCAAGGGGTAAAATGGACCTTGGAAGCAAGGAAGTCTTTTGAGCTGGTGAAACAAGTGTTAACCAAAACACCGGTTCTGATAAGTCCTGATTTTTCAAAAGATTTGTATATCTTCTCATTCGCATCAGAACATACCATAGCTGTTGTCCTTTTACAGAAAAATCCACAAGGACAAGACTAGCCTATTGCATTCTTTAGTAAGGCATTGAGGGATGCCCCATTGAAGTATAACATCATGGAGAAGCAAGCTTTTGCTTTGGTTAAGGCTTTAAAAGACTTCAGGGTATACATCTTTCACTCGCATGTCATTGCCTTTGTCCCAAATTCAGTTGTTAAGGACATTCTAACACAGGACCCAGATGGTAAGAGAGGTAAGTGGATTGCTATTATTCTTGAATATGATTTAGAGATAAAACCCACTAAGCTGATCAAAGGCCAAGGTCTAGCTAGATTAATGGCTGAGTCAAATTGTGAAGTTCTTGATATTGATATGATTAATGCTTTGGATAACCAAGAAGAACTCTCAACTCCCATTGTTGAAGATCATTTTATGAATTCTCCTTGGTATGCTGATATTGTTTATGTTTTTCTTAATTTAAATACACCTCCTGGTTTATCAAAAACAAAGGCAAGGTTCTTGAAGTTGAAAGCAGTAAACTATTGCATTATAGATAGATGTCTTCATTGGAAAAATGCAAGTGGTATATTGCTTAAATTTTTTCCTGAGTTTGATGCAGAGAAGGTTAAGCAGGAATTCCATGAAGGAGAGTGTGGGGGTCATTTGTACTGGAAGTCAACAGCCAAAAAAAATTTGAGGGCTGGTTTCTATTGGCCTACTCTTTTTCCTGATATACACAAGATGATCATTGCCTATCATAAGTGGCAACTATTTGAGGGCAAAATAAAACTGCTACCCCTTCCTCTGCATCTAATCAATGTTGAAGCTCCTTTTCAACAGTGGGGACTTGACTTCATAGGAGAAATACATCCCCCATCTTCTGCCCAGCATAGATGGATTCTCACAGCCACAGACTACTTCACTAAGTGGATAGAAGCCATACCTTGTAGGCAAGCCAATGACTCTGTTATTATAAAATTCATTAAGACTAATATTCTCTCTAGATTTGGTTGTCCTACCAAGATCATCATTGATAATGCAGCAGCATTTGGATCAAAGAGGATGGTTGACTTCTGTCATAGATATCAGATAACATTGGGGCATTCCACAGCCTATTACCCTCAAGGTAATGGACTTGCAGAATCCTCAAACAAGAGCTTAGTGAACATAATCAAGAAACTGTTGGAGGACAACAAGAAGTCTTGGCACACAAAGCTGATTCATGCACTTTGGGCTAACAGATTGACTTTGAAGAAATCCATTGGTATGTCACCTTTCCAGCTTGTGTATGGTACTCATGCAATTTTTCCAAATAGCCTTGGTGTACCAGTTATGAAGTTGATTCAAGAGTTGCAGACTGAAGAAAATGACATGACCAGAAGAATAAATTAGACCATTCATCTTCAGCAAACAAGGGAGGAAGTCTATAACAAAGCATTGCAGAAACAGGACAACATAAAAAATATTTTTGACAGAAGAACAAAGGCCAGAAATTTCAAGATTGGGGACAAAGTTCTAAAGTGGGACTCAAGGAGGGAAGAAAAGGGCAAGCATGGAAAATTTGACAACCTATGGCTTGGCCCTTACTCTATTCATTCAGTTGCTGGTAATAATGCATTTTTCTTACAGGCACTGGATGGAACAGAATTGTTTGGGGGTCCTGTCAATGGCAGGATGCTTAAGAATTACTTCTCTTGATCCATTTTATGTTTTGAAGCCTTTTTATCTTTTTTCCATTATGAATATTCCATCCACCATTGCATTCAAATTTATGAAAAATCAAAAAATAAAAAAACAAAGAAAAATAAGAAAAGAGGGCAGAAATGAAAACAAGAAAGGCAAAGCCCCATGGCAAAAAGAGAAACAAATCCGAAAGTGTGCAAGCTCAAATGCCACTCCTCAAAAACACACTTCTAGTCAGTCAAACTATTTAATCTTGACTAATTAGCTTTAATTTTTTCTGCTGATAGGATAGTGAATTCGATTTGCCAAACTGTTCAATCTTGGCTTATCAATAGATAGATTAGGATAGAAATTGAAGGTTCAAACAAACTCAAAATATGAACCAAAGTTTCCAAAGCGAGATGACTCAAACTATTTTATTTTCTAAGTCATAAAAGAGAAAAACTGGTTCTAATTTGCTCAAAATCTAAACCAGAAGAAAAAGACAACTCAAACAAAAGCAAAAATAGAGCTGTGAAGAAAAGAGAAGGCCATGATGAGAAAATTTCAAATCTTAAGCCTTCGATTTTGATTTTAATTTTCTGCAAATAATAATCTATGTGCAGCTTGTTTTTATGCCATAGATCACAGAAAGACAAACAACTTAATCTTGACTTGAATTTTTTTAAATTTCTGTTGTATAATTTAGAGAACGAAAGTCTATTGGACAGTTTAATCCCAACAAACAGTACATTAGGTAGAGAAATATCTGAGCTCAACTGTTTAATCTGAGTTCAGGGAGAAATAAGGAGTAGAATTAGATTAGTTTTTATGCTTTCAAAAGAATAAAATGTTGTGAAAAGAGTTTTCCAATCCAAGTGCACTCTGATGAAGAAAAAATGTTAGATCAGTAGCATTGGGTAGGTAGAAAGTTGTATTGATGAAGTCCATTATTCTTTCATAACTGATGCTATTTTTCAGAGCAAAGCAAGATCATCTAGCAAAAGAAGAGCAATCCAAAGGATCAGGCACAAGTCAACCTCCCAGATAAATCAAGTCTGAATTCTTGATGCCTTCAAGAAGGCACCATCCCCAAGTGGAGCCACTGTTAGCCACCTCTAAAATTTGATTATACCAAAGGTGGCTAAGTTTGTTTTGAGCCTTCAAGGAACAATTTTTCCCTATAAAAAATTGTTGGCTCTTGAAGACTCTTGAAGGCCTCATGCCTCTGTCCAGATCCCATAATGCTGTTTACATCCTAAAAACCTCTGAAATCCTACAAAAATCCAAAGTCAAATACTGCTGCACACCCCTTTTTTCCCTTCCTTTTCTTCCAAATTAACTTCTTTTTCTATCCCCCCATTTCCCATGAAAACCCCGCAATTTCATGACTCTTCCTTTTTCCCTTTCATAAAATCCATTTAATAAGGTCTAAGACCCCTTATTAGCCTTACCGGAACCTTCATTTTCTTCAAAAACCATTAAAAAACCATGAAAAATACATATTTTTATGTATGAGACTTAAGCCCCCTCGGGCTTAAAGTTTTTAACCCTTTTTCGTCCATGAGCCCGAGCGCCAAAACCAACTGCTAAACCCGTCGGGTGCTTATCCTTTCCAATAATATTTCCCCACCCAAAACATTGAAAACCTTTGTAAATTCGTGTTTTTCGAGTTTTAATTCATTTCCAAAATATTTCCGCCTGTGCAATTATGGAGCAATCTCCACCATCGATCTGCTCCGCAGATTGGACTGTGCGGAGCACGACTTACCATGTGGTCCCTGCCGTTCAAACTTTAATCTTCACCGTTGATCTACTCCACAGATCGGATGGTGTGGAGCGCACCATTCCTGTGGACCCACCCCATCCGTGCACTGTTTTCCAAACCCACGTGGTTTCCATCGCACCGCTCTTCAGCGGAAGGCGATTTTTTCCCGATGACCAGCGATTCCATACGATGGTTGACACGTGTCCCTTGTACGATTTGAAAACCGTCATCCATCGCGCGTTATAGTTCATACCAAGATTCCTAGCAAAATTGATCTCCACCATCCGATCTAGGCCCACTCATCCAACGGCTATCGCTCTTCCAAAGTGTCTGATGGATAACCAAGGTGCGCACACGATAAAACAAGCCATCGTACAGCGGAAAATAAATCTCCGCCGTCGATTTGATCCGCAGATCAACGGCTCATATTGCGTCACCCAATTCCGTTGCCCAGTCAACATTTCCCCGCCGCTGACTTTCCATTGCTCGATCCTGACCGTTGATCTCTGTGCGATCGACGGCTCAGATTCATCCTTCTCCTCTGACCTCCCTTTTCAATCTTAACCGTTGATCTCTGCAGATTGATGGCTCATATTTGATCCTCTTCCACCTATTCTATAATCTTCCCCGATCAATCCTGACCATCGGATGATGCCATCCAACGGCCACGCTCCTCCACACACCTTCCGATGTAGTTAAGCTTATAAAAGCAGGATTTTTTAATGATTTTTCGCATTTTGCAGGATTTAAATCATTTGTTCGTGGTTTCCAAAGAAGATTCAGAAAAGGAGGGTGACGACGTTTCCGTCTTCGATTCATGCAAGGAAATCACCCGCAGGGTTGGAATGCACGTTTCATCCATGTTTTCTGAGGAATTGATGCCTTATAAACCCTGCGCAGCCCAACACGACAGCAAGGAAACCATGAAATAGGCACAGTCAAGGATTATCAGTGTCAAAGACCAGGAAATCATCAGAGCAGAGAATCAATGGACAGATTAGTGGGGATTACGGCTAAGACAGTTATCAAGAGCCTAATCCCCAATCTAAAACATAGTTTAAAGGAAAACCTAAAGTGTTTTATCAGGAAAACCCTCCACCACCACAAATGGAGGAAAATTCATTCCTCCCAGTGGCTAAAGCGCCACCTGTGACTCAAAGTATTCAATTAGGAACAAAATTTATTGAGCAGGATCAGATATTTTGCCTCGACGTAGCCGATGAGTTACTTCTGCCAGGAATTTAATGAAATGATGTCTGCAGAGTAACCCTAGCATCACACAGAGCCTCAAAGGTCAACAAAAGCTCCCACCGAGCTTAATTCATAAATGTAAAACCAATTAATACAGTGAAACACCTGTACAATTTCTTCATTGAGCCTCCCAAGGGCCAAGAAAACATCAACTTTGTATTAATTGTATTTGAGATCTTTAATCAAATCTCACCTCCTCATCCTTCTATAAATACTTCAGTAGAAGATGAGTGAGGGGTTGGTTGCTAATTTAATTGTTGAAGCATTGTAATGTAACTGAGCTGAAGACTCCCGATTGTAAATAGTGATTCACTGGCTCTTGGAGCTCTGCTTGTAACAGATAAGTTAGGTTGTGAAGAGAGATGAATTAACACACTGGACTTGAAGATTGTAACTGGTTTGGAGCATCAATACAAGCTGATTTATGGGATCCTATTCTATGTTGACGGTGATGTTATTCTTATTGTAACTTGTGATTTCGTTTATGTTTTCATTATGTTTCATATTCTCCTGTAAAGAATAATTTAAACAGTGTTAGGACCTACTGTATACCAGTAACCTTCTCTGGCTGAAAAATATTTATTTAAATTTTTTCTTCTAAATGTGTTATTTAAAAATGATTTAATTCAGTTTAAACATAGGAATGTTGGCATTCCCTCGTCTTATTGTCTTAGCTGAATATTATTTTTGAATGTTACTTTCAGTATATGCTATGTGAAGATGAACTGAGGAAGATATGGTGAGCCCTGGTCCCGGTCTTGTTTGCATAATTGTTTGATTGTTTCCCTTAGAATGTGTTAAAAGCTGGATAGTTTCAAAGTACTTACCAGATCCTAGTTTGCTTCTATGTTTTTCTTAAGTGCCTGGTCAAAGGCTGGCTAGTTTCAAAGTACTTACCAGATCCTGGGCTGCTCTTTGTTCTACATCTGTTTATTTCCCCTTCTTGATGTATCATTCCATTCCATAAATCAAACCTTAAAGAGATCCTTAGGCATAGATGACTTGCCCCATAGACCACTCTTGAACCTGCTTGTTTCAATTAAATCCTCTTATGACTCCATAGCCCAATGGACTGAAAACCTGCCATCATCTTTCTTCTTGATCAAAACTTACTCTTTTGCTTGCAACTTCTCACTTTTGAACCTCTTTGCCTTTGGGACCTTTCACCTCTAACAACAATCATTTTCAACCATCCAAAAACAAGAAAAACCCTTGGACTTCATAACTAGCATAATATCATTATCCCAAACTTCAAAGACATATCCATCTTTGCACTTATTGGAGAGATCCCTCTCCGGATTCAGGAGGGCTAGATCCTAGAATCCCAAAGTTGGTTAAAACGATGTTGTTTCTGTAATTGGACTCTGCCAATCTTGCTAATAAATTACAGATTCCTAACAGGACCCAATGCCCCCAGTACATTGTGTACTACCTCACTAACTGAATTATCAGTGGACTTGGACATGGAACAGGTGGCCACATAATTGACTTGTGGCGGGGAAGATACCATCAACAGGTAAGGACTAGGAAGGGAGGAGGGTATACCAGATGTCACATCAGGACCAAAGAATGAAAGTTGATAAATGTTCATGATCTGACCTTCAAGTGGAAAAAAAATCACATGAAAGAGGGAAGAGACAAGTGTGCCCATGGCATAAGCATAGTCACACCCCAGGAGTAAATTAAAATCCAAAGGGCCTTGGACCACCATTAGATCTATATAGAAGGTTTTCCCTCCCAAATTAATAGGAAACTTCATAAGTATCCCTAATGGTTGATTTTTTCATCTATTAAAAGCTAATAGATTCTGAGTAGCAAGCACAAGCTGCCGAGAACCCAAAGCTTTCCAGGTATTTGAGGATCGAAGACTAACCAAGGCACCTTCATCTATAATCGTGTCCAGTACAACCATATTGTATGCCCACACATTGATCTCAAAGGGCATGTAAGAAGGAAGATAATATCCCATGAATTGACTCCAATCAAAGGAAGCGACCAAACTACATGGAGGGGGGACCATAGGAATAGGAGGATTATCCCCCTGTGCTATGGGAGCAGAAAGACCATCCTCCTAGAATCTAGAAATGAGAATAGGAGGATCACTTTCTAGAACTTTTGTGACAGGAATCGGAGGATCACCCTCCTGGATCATGGAAACGGGAGGATCGCCCTCTAATCCCTGGGAATCAGAGGAAACAAAAATAACTTAACTGGGATGAGACCCCTCTCGACGGAAAATACCTGATGAAATGTAGATGGAATCGGGTTGACCTTATTCTCAACCAATGATTGGCTGGAAATGGACTCAAGAGATTGACTTTTAGAGAGAGAGGAATAGACTAGAGATGAATCTCGATCAATGGGTTGATCAATTAGTAGAGGACTCGAAGAAAATTTTTGGTAATCGACGGGAAGAAAGAACTCGGAAGTCGAAAGGGTATCCAATAATTTAGAGGCTTCATCCATATAAGGAAAGCGATGAATGGGATGGTTACCTTCACACAACCTATAGGTAAATTTGATCTTACCCTGTTTCTTACGAGTCTCATTATCTTTAGCTGAAGGCTCATCATCAACATGATGTCTAGAGGTTGATGATGAAGGATGAATCGGGCCAACGGACCACACTTCTAGTACCTTGATAATAATAGGAAAATCATGAAGAAGGTGGTCACCCTCACATAGCTTGAAAGGGAATTTGACTCTGTGAGATGGACTGGGAGGTTTCTCGTTATTAGTTGCATGGGTAGCAATAGTTGTTGAATTGCCCCTTAGCTTATTTTCCTTCTTCTTCTTTGACTTCTTCTTATTCTTCTTAGCCACTTGGTTACTATAATCTAGACTCATTAGGGGAATTTAGAGGTCTAAAATGGGCCTCCTAGGGAAATTATAAAATAATAGTGGAAATAATAAAACAAGATTGGATTACATCATCAAATTTTGGAGGGAAAAAAGAAAAAAACTACTTTTTCAACTTGTATTTTCAAATTATCTCCCAAAGTTTTTACTCAAATTTTGAGCGGGAGTACTCATTGGATGAAAAATTTAATTCTTCATCCAAGGAGTACCCATGTTGCATACTTTCGATGGATGCTACTACACGAATAATGTGAAATACATGAAAAACATGATTGCAATCACGTTTTTTCATGTATTTCTCATTTTTCATGTAGTAGTCATGTTTTTCATGTATTTATCATTTTTCGTGCAATAGGTTCCATCAAAAGTATGAAACATGGGTACTCCTTGGATGAGGAATTAAAATTTGCATCCAAAAAGTACTCCTGCTCGAAATTTGAGTAAACAATTTGGGAGATAAGTTGAAAATACGAGTTGAAAAAGTAGTTTTATTATTTTATTATTGTTTAATATTTTTACCCTTTTACTTAAAAAAATGGTGAATCATCCCCCATGGTTGAAATCATCATCTTGAATCCTATTGGTTATTATAAATTTTATTCTGGTTGTACATTTTTCTTAGGAGGCCCATTTTAGACCTCAAAATTCCCTTAATGTTCACCAGGCGAAGAGGGAGAACGAGGTGAAGAAATAGGCAAAGAAGGTGAGGGGCCGACCTTAAGATCAACATGGGGTTAACATTTTTTAGGTGGAGGAGAACTTGATTGAGAAACCGTTTGAATGTTCAAAACCCCAGGGGTCGAAAATAACCAAACCGACAAACCAATGGTTAATCCTAGGAGGGACAACGTTGCCATATACGAGGCACCAACATTTCCAAAAGAAGGGAAAGGACCAAGATTCCCATCTGAGGGGATTCCTTGGTTGATGGACTCAGGAGGCATTTCCATTAACCTCAATCTAAGAATCACTAAGCAATATAAATTTAACCAGGAATATTTCGTGGGCAGTTAATTTTATAACATTGAAACAAGACTGCATTTTCATGTTTTAAGAGTCAAGAAAATGAAAAAAGGTGACTCTAGTCACTTTCATTTTGAACGAGCTCAAAAAGATAAGTGCTCAATGATATTTTCAAATTTTAAAGAGTCATGGAAAGATAAAAATGACTACTCAGGAACTCTAGGTAAGAGGGTGTACCAAGCTCTTGTGAACTGTAATATACACCTTGGTGATCAAATGAAAGAGAAATGACCAAGGAATTAATGTACGTGCAAGAAGTATCCCCAAATTTCATGTTAAGTGTGTCATGGTTACAAGGCCGTAGACTCGTTTTCCTATGGATAAAGGATTGCAACCTATGAGGGTCTCTCTTTATATACGCGATGGTACAGGGATCACAATTCTGTACTAGTGCAGTCTGATGCCAGATGGCGAACAACAACTACTAGGTTTAACGACGCTAGAACACGTCACTAGCCTAGACCTCTAAATGTGAGCGTTAAGTTTCAATGCTTCCTTAGGTTGATTGAGTTAATTTTAAAGTTCATATTGAAATTATGTTTCAGTTTCAAGGCCCTACCATTGTCATCAGAGAAATCCTATATGTAGCTATATGAGAAAAGAGAATTTTCAATTTGATGAATGCTACCTAGTTAAGGGAATAGTCTTAAACAAATATGCAACAAACAATAATACTGAAAACGAAAAATTTTCGTAACTAGATTACTTTTCGCTATCTAAAAGTATTCTAAAACATTCAAAGATGTGAATTATGCAATGTAATTTATGAAAAAAACTCTTTTTGAAAATTATGCAAATGTAATCTATGGACAATTTACTTTTTCTTTTTAATGAATAAGAATGCACTCAATGCATTTTTCGATGAAATGAGAATCTACTTAATGCATGATTTTAATGAAAGAGGATACATTCAATGCGATTTTTATTTTTGAATAATTAAACAATGTAATATAAGTTCAATGATAAATTTCAAACATGAATTTTCAATGCAACTTTATCTAGTGCATTTTAATGAAAAGAAAACTTTGTGACAAAAACTAAATGAACGCAAATTTCCTTAATGAAAAAAGGATGCAACAAAAATTAAGAATACAATCCCGTTTTGAAAAATTTGTAACAAAATCCCTTAGAAGGCTTCAAGACATATGAGTTGAAGCACAAAGAGGACTTCCAAAGCGTGGGCTCAAAACAAGGCATTCATTCCCTTTTACATCAAGAAACCATACAAAGAAGAATTTTTGGCTGAACAATGTGCAATGTACACTATGCTCATAAATGAACAAGAAAACTAAATGTACTTGGATAGACACTTGAGACTTGATCACTCAATCAACCAAAAAGCAAAAGGTAATCAACTAGATATGGCTCACCAAGTAAGGAGACTAGCTTAATCAGCATAGTGATGTCTCGCAAAGCATGCAACCATGCAATTGATGCACAATCCTAGAAAAACCTAGGATGTTAGGATGCACATCCCAACAGAAAGGAAAAAAAAACCATGAACCAAGCCAATGAGCCAAACAAACCAACTTGAGTGAAGGGGAGAAAAATTAATTCATACAGAGAAAAGGACTGGAAGGTCAAGACACACTGTTCAAAGATTTAGGGAAAAAACCTTAATTTTTCACACACACAGGAATGGGCACGACTTTTGGGGTTGAAACTAGCACCAAAATCCTGATTGGCACGAATTTATAACTAAAAACTAGTGCTAATTGGCCTGATCTGCTCCACTATCAGACAAATAAAAGCACTAATTTCTAAAAAAGAAAAAAATAAAATAATTTCCCCTAACCAAGACCAGAATCGCTACTTCAAGCCAAAACTAAATATTTTAATTGATGAAAAACACAGGAAAAAATAAGGAAATGGTTGTTTGAATAAACTCGTCAACTGAGTAAGACCTCAAAGAGTGAAAAAGTCAAAGGAAATTCCCCAACAGAGTCACCAATTTGTTGCCCAAGAAAATCCCCTCTACGGATAGAGGCAATCCCTCTAGCCCTAGGGTGCATTTAGCAACTACAAGAACATACTAACATCTACCTTCCTAGATTGTAAATGAAATTAAAAGCAAGGAAGATGATCTACCTTGTTCTGATGCCATGTTTTCTTCTTCCGTCAAAGCCTCTTGATCCTTTTCTCTTCTCAAACTCGATACACGCTGCTACCAACATTTGATTACATGTACAGATAGTTAAGACACCACAACAAGCTTAAAATCACGACAAACATAAAACAATTACAACCTATCTAGCTAATCAAGGAATGCTATAAATATCGTTATAAATGTATACAAGAGTGGAAGATAAACATCATTTGCATTTTATTATGATAAAGACAAGGGGAGTTTACAACCAAACCTTGATGTTGAAGCTCTCCTTTGGCAAGTCTATATCCAAGCACGTTTGCAAAACCCTCATACACAAAGGTCCAAAATCTCACTATGTTCCTAACACAAAAAAACAATCACACTCGTCTCTATTCTCCCAAAGCTATAATTTCTTTTTCTCTCTATGATTGTTGCTTCTAACTAGCTAACTCTCACTAGGGTAGCACAGGTGAAAGCGGTCTCCTTATATAACAATGGAGGAGGATGATATGAACACTCAAATAATGGGAAAAGAGCTTATCCTTTGGAGTAGTTCCTATTTTATGGGAACAAGAATCCCAAAAGGGAATTCCTCAACCATATCCTCAAAAAAAACTTTCAGCTCTCCACTTCACAAAGCTTCTAGTCGTGGAAACTTCGTTTTTATTTTTTTTAAATTCCAAAAGAGGATTGGCACGGGTCAGACATTAAGACAGAGCGCCAATCGGCATGGGTCTCAGTGCAAATATCTTCTATCGGCATGGGTCAAATGCTGAGACAAAGCACCGACCTTGAAAACCATGTTTTTATAAGGATCTTCCAGAAAAGTTATAAACAGACATGAATTGGCAGACAAAGTGTGGTTTATGGGTATGTATTCCATGCTTGAAAAGTACACACGGGTCACCATATGGTTCCTCTAGGATCAAGGAATGGGGAGTACAAGGACAGTGACAAATTTCTCTGTAACAAAGGTAACTTGGCTAATTGGGGAGAATGTACCTACATGATGTGTCTACAATTTCAACATAAAAATTCCAGAATAGGAGAGATCTATTCCATACAAGGTGATCTGCGCAAACGTCTAGCTAGATGGAATGATGAGGTGAAGAGACGAAGCCAGAATGGGTGCATATATTCATCCAAACTATGGGGAAGGTTCCTACAGACTGGTACCTCGAAACTGAGCTACGGTGAGGAACTACTAAATTGATTTCACTAAAAAAAGGTTTTATATTGAACTTTAGTTTTGAAAGTGGGTTCAAATTCCTTGATGAGGCATTCCAAGATAGTCAAGAATTTTTATTTGACACCACAAAGCCATCAGTCACGAACGCGCCTTTCCAGCATGGAACGCACAGCTGAGGGACATCATGGACTATCAAAATATGTCAATCAAAGATAATGAAGAAGACCCAAGAAACATTACTATTTCTTGAGTTTGGAGGACAAAATGTAGTTTCTGGGCCTACAATTGATTTATCTAATGTAACTAAGCCTCCAAATATTAGACAAGTCAATATTGGCTCAAAGGAACAACTGAAATTAGCAAATATAGGGGACTACTGGGATGATGATATGGTGGAGAAGGTCATTGAGCTTTTAACTGAATATCAGGAGTTATTTCCTACAAAAAATTTTAAATTAAAGGGGATTATAGGAGACCTTGGGGTAACGAAGATCACCTTGAAACCAAATGCACAACTCGTGAAGCAGTGCCCATATAGGTTGAATCCCAAATACAAGAAGAAGGTGAAATAGGAGTTGGAGAAAATGGTGGCTGTAGGGATCCTTGAACCATTAGAAGAGTCTGATTGGGTAAGCCCTATGGTAGTTCAAGAAATGAAGACCAAGGGAGAAATAAGGATTTGTGTAGATTTGTGCAAATTGAATGATGCTTGTGCACATGACCCGTTCCCAACTCCATTCTCTGATTAAATACTAGACAATTTGGGTGGGAAGGAGGTCTACTCATTCATGTATGGATTCTTTGGATACCATCAAATAAGGATCACACCAGAGGATAGAAGCAAAAAAACCTTTGCAGCAGAGTGTGAATCCTTCCAATACAAAGTCATTCCATTCAGTATGAAGAATGCACTAGCTAGCTTATCATGTGTATTAGTAGCTGTTTTCAAGGAATACATCCACAAATCCTTAGAAGTATACTTTGATGACTAGACTGTATTTGGATTATTAAAGAAGCATGTGTTGAGCCTACACCTTATGCAAGATACTTGTCAAAAGTATCAGATCTCGCTCAACCTGAAGAAGTGTATATTTTTCATCCCTTTCGGGACCTTTCTCGGTCATATTGCTTTTCATCAAGGATTGATGGTGGATCCAACAAATATTGTTGTTATTTTTATCCTGGATGTTCCCACAACTGTAAAATAATTGTGCTCAATTTTGGGGCACACAGGGTATTACAAGAAGTTTACTCAAGGTTATGCACTGATCACTGGGCCAATGGAGAAGTTGTTGAATAAATATGCCTCATTTTGATGGGACATGGACTACGAGAGAAGATTTGAATTTCTTAAGGATAAGATGGTCACTACGCCCATATTGATTTTTCCAGATTGGAGAAAGGAATTCCATGTACACATCGATGCATCCTACATCACATTAGGCGTTTTCTTAGCGTAACCTGGAGCAAGGGATATTTACCACCTTATTTCATTTGCGAGTAGGAAATTGTCAAGTGCATAGAACAACTAATCAACCACAGAGAGGGTAGGATTAGATATGTTCTATGTGATGTAGAAATTTTGCCACTATCTCTTTGGGGGTCATTTTAAGATGTTTACTGATCACTCTTCTTTGAAGCACCTAGTCAACAAGCATGTGTTTGGGGGGAATATCTACAGATGGTTGTAATTATTTTAGGAGTATGACTTTGAAGTAATTGTGAAACCAAGGATATTAAATGCTCAGCCGTACCACCTGTCATGCATTGAAAATGGAGAAGAGCATACTAGCTTGGCAAAAGGACTACCCAACGCGCAACTATTTTCCATTAAGTTAGTAGATGAAAATTTTTGTGATATCATTCCTTTCCTAACCATTGGAAGTGTGCCCATGGAGTATACAATGAAAAAGAAGAAAGAGATGGTTACGCACGCAACTAATTTTACCTTGATTGCTAGCCAACTACACAAAATGGTGGCAAATGAAATATTGAGGAGATATATGTTGGAATTCGAAAGACAAGATATATTTGCAGAAGCTCATGGAAGGATTTCAGGAGTTTATTATCTCGGGAATGCAACCACATATAAGATCGTATACCCTGGGTTGTGGTGGCCCACCGTGCATAATGGCGCACACACCTGTTGTTGTGCTTGTGATGTATGTTAGTAGACGTGGATACCGTCCCACAGGGATGAAGTTCCCCTACACCCAATAATGAATTTACAAGGTTTTGAAAAATGGGAAATTCACTTCGTTGCACCCATCAACCCTCAAGGAAAGAAGACAGGTGTGTGCTATATAATGATTGCAATGAACTATGTGACCCTATGGGTCGAGGTTGCACCTGTAAAAGACTGCAACGTAGAAACAACTGTGTACTTAATTTTCCAAAATATCTTGACATAGTTTGGGTGTCCTAAGATCTTGATGAGTGACAAAAGAACCCACTTTGTGAATGAAACAATTCAATCTTTGAACGAAGACTTCCAGATACACCATCAAAAGAGTACACCTTATCACCCTCAAGAAAATGGTGTAGTGTAAGCTTTTAATAAGATATTAGAGAACACGCTCACTAATATTTTCAATGATAACTGAAATGATTGGGATGTGTGTATGCCTACAGTTATGTGGGCATACAATACCACATGTAAGAATTTGACAGGGAAGACACCTTTAAAAATGGTGTATGGGCAAGAATTTGTTGTGCCAATGGAGTATATTGTGCCAATTTTTCACATTGCAGTAGCCATTAACATGGCTGAGCAGGATATTATGGAATAATCACAGTTGGTCACGTTGGAAGAGGACTGATTCATTACAAGTTTTCAATAGTAGGAACAAAAGGCATGCAAAAAGGCTTGGCATGATAGGAACATTAGACAAAATGTTTTTAAGGAAGATGATTTGGTTTTTTAATATGAAATTTTTTTTGTGTGCCACCTAGGGAAGTTCAAAATTCATTGGATCCAACCTTATCTGGTTAGGGAGATCATAGAGGAAGGTGCAGTCCAACTGGCCACTTTAGGAGGTAACAACCTTCCCGTGTATGTAAATGGAAGTCAGTTAAAACCTTACATGGATATCCTTATCCCTATGCATGCTAAATGAATATATGGCCAGTGGAGAGTCTTAATTCCCTAGACAGTCATGAGATGGAGTAGGACCGTAAAACAATCTATCAAGCATTTTGGAAGCTATTATGTATGACAAGGATGGCGGGTGTGTAGACAGGTGCAACAGTTGTGCAGAAGTTGTGCTAGGATGGTGACCAAGTCATAAAGGTCCCAAAAACAGGCCATTGGAACAATAAATCTGGATAATACAACTTTATTACTATTTGGAGGAGTGGCTAAACTGCATTTAATGATGATATTATGCTAGATTTGGAGTCGTTTTAGCATTTATGGGGCAACATTATTGAACATCATACCGCTTAGGCCGTGCCAACACTATAAATATAACAGGAAGGGTTGCATTAGTTCCCTATTATTTCCATGTGATTTTTTCTCCTTTCTATCTGTGAGTTTCCTGAAACTTATTTCTGGAATAAAACCAGTGTTCTACAAAGAGCTGCACAACCAACGGTTGGAGTACTTAATTCTGCCAAGTATGACTACTACTGAACCCACCCCCTCTGCGACGTCAGGCGATGAGACCCCTACACATGTTACTCAAACCCCTATGTCGGTCATTGAAAGCTCTGTACCTACACCCCAACCACAAAATCTAAGAAGGGTAGTCCTTGGGGTCTTGAAAGCCACCACGTCAAAAGACCCTGAATCTTTAGTCGACCACTACGAAGCACCAAAAGAGACCTGTGGATAACCTACCTGAAACAATTATGGAGGAAGATGAGGTCATGGAGGTAGATTTGATCTCGTGGTTTCCCAAGTATATGGCACCGCGCAAAGCATATGTAAATATCCCTAAGGACCTGGAAAAGGTCCAATCATACATCAACTCCCCGCTACTCCTTGAATATGTCCCATTCGAGGGGGAGATGTTTGCGAAGGTCCTCCTGCTAAAAAATAGAATACTAGGACCTGGTTGACCAGGTTAAGTTCCCTGAGCTCATGCCCTCAATATACTTGGAGTCAGTTCCCTATGACAAGGGCATGATCAAGATCAAGCCAAAGGCCTAGTCGTTGGGTCTATAGAAGTCAGGGTTGTTGAATTTGTTGAATTTCCTGCACTTTGAACGTAGTGTGGTTAATGATATTTTTGTGGGCCAGCTACTCGCCCTAGTGCACAATGATTGTTTGTTGCTCAGGGAGGGCATTCCCATTGATGTTGATCTAATACATGAGATCACCAACCTACCTAGTCAGGGGGCGAACCCTATGGCTGCCTTTGGAGGAAAAGGCTAGGAGAATAAAGTGGCAGACAAAGTCAAGAAATATTATAAGGTATTGTGAAAAACTCGGGGATTCCTTGTTAGGGAAATCAATGACCCCATAGTACAATTTAGCACAATAATATCCTTGCCTGAAAGCTGATGAGGAAGTGTTAGCCAAAGGAATTCCCTGCACATGTAATTTCTTTCGCTGGGCAGTGCGATAAGGGATTATAGTATAATTGGGCTCAGTACCTGTGCATAGAGTTCTTGGAGAACATGCGTGATGTGTGGGAGGAGGGGAAACATTTCTATTATACTTGATTTCTATTCTTTTTTGCGCTCATTGGTTGGAAGATGCCTACTAAGGCCTAGTTCCTAGATATCGAGTTGGATCAGTGTGAATCTGCATGCTATGCAACAGTCTAGACCGTAAAACAACATGTCAAGAATTTGGGAAGCTAGTCTACAAGACAAGGATGGCGGGTGTGCAGACAGGTGCCACAGTCACGCAGAAGTTGCGCTATGATGTTGACCGAGTCACAAAGGTGCCAAAAACTAGCCATTGGAACAGTAAATCTAGATAATACAACTTTATTAATATTTGGAGGAGTGGCTAAACTACATTTAATTAGGATATTATGCTAGATTTGGAGTTGTTTTAGCATTTATGGGGCTACATTATTGAACATCAAACCGCTTAGGCCGTGCCAACACTATAAATATAACAGGAAGGGTTGCATTTGTTCCCTTTGCTTTCCATGTGATTTTTTCTCCTTTCTATCTATGAGTTTCCTGAAACTTATTTCTGGAATCAAACCAGTGTTCTACGAAGAGCTATGCAACTGAGGGTTGGGGTACTTAATTCTACCAAGTATGACTACTACTGAGCCCACCCCCTCTGTGACGTTAGGCGATAAGACCCCTACACATGTCACTCAAACCCCTGTGTTGGTCATTGAAACCTCTATACTTACAATGCAGCCACAAAATCTAAGAAGGGGCAATCCTCAGGGTCTCAAAAGTCACCACGTCAGAAAACCCTGAAGCCTTGGTCAACCACTATCGAGTGCCAAAATAGACCTATGGCTGACCTGCCTGAAAAAATTATGGAGGAAGATGAGGTCATGGAGGTAGATATGATCTCGCAGTTTCTCGAGTATATGGCACCGTGAAAAGCATCTGTAAAGATCCCCAAGGACCTGGAAAAGGTCCGATCATACATCAACTCCTCGTTTCTCCCTGAAGATGTCCCATTCAAGGGGGAGATGTTTGCAAAGGTCCCCCTACTAAAAAATGGAAGGCTAGGACCTAGTTGACCAGGACAAGTTCCCTGAGCTCATGCCCTCAATATAATTGGAGTCAGTCCCTATGACAAGGGCATGATCAAGGTTGAGCCAAAGGGCTAGGTGTTGGGTCTATAGAAGTCAAGGCTGCTCAATTTTTTGAATGTCCTGCACTTTGGATGTAGTACAGTTAATGATATTTTGTGTGCCAACTACTCGCCCTTGTGCACAACGATTTTTTTTGGCTTAGAGAGTGCATTCCCATTGATGGAAATCTGATACATTGGATCACTAACCTACCTAGTCAAGGCCGAACCCTGTGGTGTCCTTTGGAGGAAAAGGCTAGGAGAATAAAATGGTGAACAAAGTCAAGAAATATTATAAAGTATCGCACAAAACTCAAGGATTCCTTGTTAGTGAAATCAATGACCCTGTAGTACAATTTAGCACAATAATCCTCACCTATAAGCTAATGAGGAAGTGTTGGCCAAAGGAAGTCCCGCCCCATGTAATTGCTTTCACTGGGCAGTGCGAGAAGGGAGTATAGTATAATTGGGCTTCCTACCTATGCACAAAGTTCCTAGAGAATGTGCGTGATATGCGGGAGGAGGGAAACATTTCTATTATGATTGATTTCTATTCTTGTTTGGGCTCATTCATTCGAAGATGTGTACTAAGCCCCAATTCCCAGATATCGAGTTGGATCTATGTGAATCTATGCGTTATGCAATAGTCAAGAACTCCAAGGTTCCTTTCCGTATCACAGAGAGAAAAATATTTTGGGTCTTGTTTCATTCCAAGGTATTTTAAGCGGTGCAGTCCAAGCCATGCTTATCACCGAAATTGTATGAGCAATACAAACATATTGTCGATTTCAAAGCCACATTTCACAACATCCACATGCATGCAAAAGGAGATGTTTAGGGTGTTTTTTATGAACCACCCTACATGGTCACGGTCCACGGAGGACAATCTTGTGAAAGTAACGATGAATTGGACCGCCTTATGGTTAAGTATGACACACTGACGAGGCATCCTCTTCAGTACCTACTAAAACTCTGACAAAGTCGTACACAATGAAGAACAAGGATTAGTAGAAGGATACAGGTAAGGAGAAATAGAAAGATTCGCAGGAGAAGGAAGCAAAGATAGATCTATAGCTAACCAAGATGGGTGAAGCTATTGACCTAGAGAAGGAAGCAGAGGATAAAGACAGTGATAGTACCGGGGCACCTGTGACACAAACTACGTCAAAAAAAAGGGACTAATAGAGGATCTCAGGCCTCCTCGGGCCCACACAAAAAGAGGAAGGGATTGAAGCAGACATGGACAGAGGACCTGACCCTCATAGAATATGACCTCAATGAGATTTAAAATGTGGTCAAGAATGAAACTAAGGACCTATGGAATGATGTGGAAACATAGTAGAAATTAGTCCTCACAGATGTACATCTGGGTCTTCGGGAGCTAAAGGTACAAGCGAGCATGATTCAAGAGAGTGTGAAGCAAGTGAATGTGTATACCACAAGCATTAGATAAGCGAGCGCACATCCCATCAGCACTGTGTTGACATTCCTTCTAGATAGGAGGGTGTTTCAGATTCTAGGACCCATTGTTACAGTAGAACAACCCCACTTATGTGCTAATGTGTAAGCCTAAATAGAAGTTGGCATCAAATTGGCAATGTTTCCCATAGGAAAACTTCACGCCATTCACACAATGATCATGGACGAGATGCAGTACTAAGAGGCCCACACCTCCAAATTGGCTACAAAGTATCAAAAGAAAGTAATGATGATGCATAAGGAACAACAGAATGTAGATGAGGCACGTCGAGCAGTTGGGGATCAACGCGTAGCACTAGAATCAATGATTGATCAACTCTACAGTGACCTGCCAAAGGTCACAATGCCTACCATAGCTGTGCCAACAGTTAAACTCGAAAGCCTCGTAGCTATGCTCAAGGCATCACGCTCTTAGATCACTACTTTTCGCGCCTAACTTCAGCAGAATATTGTTAATCTCCACATGAAGCTACAACCAAAAACACATCCAAAATTATGCACACAATGCACTGCAGTTGTCCAAGAATCGACTGCTCTCATCATTGCTACTAAGAATGCTCACAGCAAATTTCTTGAAGAATCCAAGGGTCTTTGGACTTCCATCCAAAATGACCTAGTCATCTAGTAGCTCAAGGTGGAGTTCAAATCCAAATAGCAGCAATTTGATTACATTCAGGTCGTGGCACCGGCATTTGTGCCTACCCAAATACTAGCGTGGTTGTAGGAGAGTTGCGCCATACAAGAAGAGATTGATACGTTGCATCGGCAGGAGAATATATTGGAGGACAAAGTGAAGCCGTGGGAAGATGATTCCATGCACCTCTTGTAGACCATTAATACAACACTTAAGAACCTATAAGAGATGGAGCGAAGCATCAGCCTTGCTGCCGAAGGTCCAAATACGAATAAATTGGTCGAAGAAGAACAGAGCGCTGCAACACAAAGTGGAGAAATAATTATGTCATTTTAGAGTTTTTTCCAGGTGTTCAAAGATAAGATGTAGGTAGTCGAACCAGAGTGACTCGGGACAAGTCACTATATTGTGTCAGGGGCCTGTTGGAGTAGGGTCCCCTGGGTAAAGCAATTTTGGGTAAATTTTGGTTAATTTTTTTTTAAGTGTTGCACATAGATATCAAGGGGTTTTGGGGAGGCTCAAATTCCCTTAACTATTGTAATGGGTAAAAGCGAAAACCCTGAGTCTCAAACCATGGTTTGAGACCATGGTATGTGCGCATTTAGAAAGATATAAATATGTAATATTCAAGTGAAGAAAGAGATGATATGATAAAAATAATAGATCAATAGATTCTTATGCTTATATTTTGATCTGAGTTTTGGTTTGGTCTGGGTAGAAAGGATCATGCTGGTTGTGTGTGTAGAGACCTAGTCATGAGCTGTGTGCACAGACTTTGCTACTGTGCTCGCAGAAGGGAAATATTGTATTGATTGAACATCTCTTAATAAAGAAGGAAATTTTGGCAAACTCTAACTTTATATAATTGTAATAATGACTATCCTAGATTTTTTATTTGCACTATCTGTTTCTTATTATAAATCTGGATCTGTTCTATTGAATGCATATGTGTTTCCGTAATTAATAGTCAAATTGGTACATTTCATTTATGCATGAGTATTGTTCTTCTTAAATTTTATATCTGAAGTATAATAATCGGTCTGCATAAGGGTTTATTCTATAACAAATTGTGAATAAACAAGGGATAAGTTTTCTTATCACTATCTAGGCACGCGCAATTGTTTTACTGTTTGTCTACAATTAGATTTGGTTCTATGAAGTTGCGCACAAGGGATTAGGTATTAGATCTGTTGGATCCACATCAAAAGCTCCCTCATGGTATGGAAACCTTGTTCAAGCACCCTTCATCAGGTGAGATTTTCGTATACACAAGTGGATCATTGCCGAAAGGGCCAATAGTTGGAGGGCTTTGTTGGTTGTGTGATTACTCCAAACCTATCAGGACCCCTCAAGCCAATAATTATTATTAGTGTTATCTTCTTAGAAAGCCTAGCCGCTTCCCGACCTCTGCTGAAATAAGGTTATTTTGGCTCCCTTTGTCGAAAATGAACTGTAGAAGGGAATGCTTTACCCACATCTAGGAATGGAAGAGGCACTCCCCGTTCTCTAGATCTTTTGGTTCCTCCTTTTGGATCTTAATATTTGTAATAGTGGCATTAGGCTCCGCATTGATAATATACTTCCCATTGTATTTTCCTTTGTCGGCTTCTAATTTAGAGTTGGAGCATGCATCTTATTTAGAAGCCTTCAGCTCAGCCACCAATTAATGTTTGGCCCAACACTCACTTGTGTTGTGAGTGGAAATCTTATGGAACTCATACCATTTTCCCATGTCCTTCTTTGGCTTTGCGACATTTTTGTTTTCTTGCGACTTTGGTGGGGTTTATTGGATTGCCCCGACATGGCTTTGTCCTTTTTTTTGAGATTTGGGGGCACATTTCCGTTGCTTCTAATTCGTAGATCCAAAGTCTATCTTCTTCTGTTTTATTTTTTCTCAATCTTGGCAGCATACCGATATGCTCCACCAAGTGAGCAGATTTCAAGGAACTCAATTTCCTCCTGAATGTATCGATTCAGACAACTGAGGTACTTTAACACCAAATGTTTCTCTGAATTTTTGATACCCAACTTTGTGTGCAAGGTATGTAACATATTCTTCAGCTCATGCATATCTTGATCCCTTTGTTTCCACAGCTTAGTCCATTGTATATGCTTGTCTTCATAGCTACCCATGGGATAATATTGTTCCTTGATGGAATCTTAGAATGAATCCCAAGTGGGTGCGACCAAGAACAAAGAGGGTTCCCTCTTGTCCTTTTTCTCACAGTATGTTTCCCACCAGTCCTTGACATGGGAGACGACTTTGAGGAGCGCAAAATTAATATTTTCCTGGTTGGAAAAGTCATGAACCGAGAGATATCCTTCTAATATATTCAACCATATATCTATAATGTCTTCATCTATTTCTCTATCAACTATGGGAATGTCAAAGTTTACTTGTACCTTAAAAGGAGTGGTGCCTCTAGAGTGGTTTTTGGAAGATGTGTCACTGGTGGAAAACCATTGAAGGATCTGGGCAAAGTTATCCATTAGAGTGTTCCTTTTCTTCTTGAGGGCCTCCTCAAGAAATATTTTGATGGGATATCATGTTCCCTCGCCTTTCCTTTCTTCCCTCATGGGCGATTGTCGAGGTTTGTGAGGTACATCTTGCAATTTTTCAACTAGATCAAGAGGCTAATTCCTTATACCTCTACCTCGTCGAGGAAATGTAAAGAAGGTTCAAGAAATATAAGATCGCTCTGATACCATTGATACGGACTTATGCAGGAACACAATAAAATATAGAAATACGCATAAACATAGAGATGCAGCAGAAATAACACTTCATTTCAATAACATCAAATACCTGAAATATGCTAATAGAAAAAATGGAAATAAAATACCTAAGGCATTGGTAGCTTATCTATGAGAAGAGATGCGGTAGCTACAGGCCTCTGAACTGTGTTCAAATGAGGCTCAAGTGACTTTTTATTATTGAACAACATAGTAAAACCCTAAAGAACCAAAACCGTAACCCTAGGGGATGAAACACCAAGAGTTTGTGGACCCCGTTGGGGTTAGTTGGGTAGCAAAATTGTTGGGATCATAACTGGGTCATATTGTATTCATTTATTACTTATGAAATATCTCTCCGAGTACCACGAAAAACCTCAAAAAAATGCCATTTAGGGGGTCAAATCGCTCTAAAATTTCATCACTTGAAAAATCGCTAAAAATAGTAAATGTTGCTATAAAAAGAAATCACTCTTAAAACAAGTTAGAGGTATAGGTGGAATAGGTGGTGGCCACCAATATCCACACCGATCATAGTACAACCCTAGAATATACACATACAAAAAATAATTATTCATCTAATACCCACGTAATATTCCACAAATATGTGATGATCATTACCACCACTGGATTTGTATAATAATATCCAATGCATTAGAATAGTCCATAAGGATGTGACAACTATAGCAACCATTAAAACACATTGTCAACATGATAACTACTAAAATAACAAAAATAGTTCAACTACTTTAGCACAACTGAAAGAAAACATGAATAAAAAACATCCACAAAATAGTCTTACAAATATTCATAATTCATGCATGAAGAACGTGATGGCCATAAGGATTATGATATTAAGTAAAAACTCTAAGACACATGTATACAATGAACACCACTATCTCCAATACTGGAGCTTTGGAGCCACTCCTTTCTCCCAAAAAGAACTATCTTGCCTCTTTAATTCCTTGCAGTACGAGCCAAGGTGAAAATTCCCTTGCTCATACAATGAGGGTGTATATATAACTAATAGGTGATGCTTCACCTTGCTTGTGACTCTTTGACTACCCCTATGACTATATGAATTCCTATGAATTTTTCGACTTTACATCACCCTTCATATACTATCTATGGCCATTTGACTTCCACTTTACAATACATTTTGAATAGATAATTACATAATCCACAATAATGATGTGTCATATGGTGACTCGTGACAAGACATGACATGAAACAGATGACATTGAATACATGATGATGTGGTAGTGCCAAGTTGTCCTTTGTGTTTCTTATTTATTTCTATCTTCAATAAGAAATGTATGTAATACTTCATCTTCATGAGATATATGCTTTTTCTTCATATCTACCCTTGAAAGGGTTCTAAATAAGATGGAGTCTTCATGCCATCTTGATATTTGGCATTTTGTTGTAATACAATGTTCCTTCGACTTCTTATATGATCATCATCTTATCTCCTCAAATCCTTAGGTGACTTATAACATGTCCTCCTTCATATCCTTCTTCATAATATTTCCATAGCATGATAGAATTCCCACATCTGCAATCCACTCATGATAAGAGAACATCAATGTGATAAACCCTTTGTCTAAGATGTTGCATGATGATCTCCTAACTAAGCTGGAATTGGGTGGTAGGTCGAGGGATAAGCTTAGTGACTGCGTATTTACGTAGCTTGAGAAATCAAGGGTTAGGCTTGAGACTTGAGACTACATAATGTGTAGTTCATGCTTGGACTGAGAAAACATATTGCACAGTTGGGGTGATCAGGAAGTCAGTTTAAGGGCTTAAGCATTGATTTTCCCCATTATGCATTCCTGGAAGACAAAGGAGCCCATGTGATTGCGTAATTATGAAGTACAAGAGCTCAGTGCTAAGACTTGAGGCTTGAGGATTTGCAATGTGTAATACTAACTGGGCAAGAGAAATAACTTGCATAGTTTTAGGAGTTAGTGAGCCAGACTAAGGGATTTTTCATTTTTTCAGCCAATTGCATAGTTCTAGGAGGAAAAGAAGGCTTGGTGATTGTACAATTGTGTATTTCAATATATCAGGGTTTGAAGTCGAGCTTAAATATTTCGTAGTGCATAGTTGGGTCTAGGATGGAGGGTTGAACTACATAATTTTATAAACCAAGGCTGGGGCTTGAGCACTGAAAATATGTAGTGCATAGTCCTTGGAGGCAGGAACTGCACATTGTGTAGTGTTAGGAGAAAAAGTTTCATTTTGAGGGCTAGTATTGCAGAATGCATAGTTCAGGAAGGCTGGATGAGGCTATGTTGTTGGGATTTTTAAAAATATTTCTAAGTGTGGAAACAATGAAACTGATGTGAAAAGTGATAGGAATTGAATATTATCACACACTTAGACACTTTATAACACAACATATATCATCTATAACAAATGAATACATACTTCCCTTAGTGCCACAACCTTTGCGACAACTTACAACAAGTGCAACACTAAATATAGACTTTGCGACGACAATGATGACACTTGTGTGAAAATGCTTAAAACCTTGGAAATAAGTTCGAAGATTGTCTACATGTAAAGATCAACTCATTTTCAAAAATATAACCTCTTGAAACCACCAAAAAAATATTATGTACATCGTTGATACTTAACATGTAAAAAGACGACGATCGTTACAGTGCGAATGACACTTGCGATATATGAATGACAATGAAAGTAACACATTCTAGAGCAAAGATAACATGAAAATGACACTAATTAGAGTGAAAGAAAGTGAAATAAAAAGCTAAAAACATGAAAATTATACTCACGAAAATAAATGTGCATGGAAGTGACAGTTTTCAATACTCATCAAAATAGAAGTACAAACACAGCTGGGAGGAAAAATTGTCGATGCCAATGTGCACTAATTGTCGACATGGATTGGACATCGCACAAGGACAGTCTTGATGGAATATGTTATGCTCGTTCAAGATTGTGTAAAGTAATGTACTCATGCACTTGTTATGGACTGAGAATGTGTGAGAAAGTGACTTCAACACTTCCAATCCAAGAAGGGACCCAAAAATCATCAATTGACTAAGAAGTGAATATAGAACGACCGATCACAAGATCCATAGTAGTCTCAAAAATTCAAGTGTAGTAAAAATTTTGGGCGATGTTTGTTGCAATGACAACAGACTATGAAAAATGTTTGGATAACCTACGTGTTAAATTTATAAAAGCATTAGTGCTTCAATAATAAAAAAGTACCGACTCATACAATTTATGATACCATGCATCGAAGAGTTGAATGAAAACAAAACAAGTGCTTGAAAATTATATTTTCGTGGTGCATGTCTTCCAAAAACACCCTGGGAAGTAATTTTGAAGAAGGGAACCGAGACAGGAAAAAAAATCTTGCAACCCCAGTGATTTTATCTTCTCCAATGCAACAAGGAGTTATGCGTAACAATGCACAAGTGCAAATGGGTTTTATTAACAACATTGGTGCTTCAAAAGTATAATGCCTTGATGCTTCAAAAGTATAATGCCCTAATGCTTATGTGTTTTCAAAAGCCCTAGTTTTGTACTTTTTACAGAAGGAACCAAGGTAGGAAAAAAAAATTGGAGTATTGGTGCTTTAATGTGATCTAACACACCCGTTCATTAAAGGTAACGATGCACTGGTGTGTTAAAGGAGAATCACATAAGTGCAGGAAATTTATATGTTCTTAGTGGGTCTTTATTTTACAAATGCACTAGGATACCATTTTTTGTTATTGTAAGTATGGTCGTTGAAAAACTCTTATTCAAAGTAGTGCACATTAATATAATATGTCCTGATATCCATTTTATCTTTTTTAGAAACATCGACCTTTGACAGTGCAATTATTGTGAATTTTGAATCCATTATTCATCAAAAATCAACATATATCTTATAACAATATTCGTATAAATTAAATTGTGATTAGTTCATTGTATATTAATTTTGGATTAATTTAATATATCATTAGATTTCACATATCTTCATTATAATATTCAATCATACCTATATTTAATTAATGGTGTAACAACGATATTCGACAACGCAATAAATTAAATTAATATGTATTTTATTATATATGAATAAGAGGCTCTTTTTCATTCAAAATGGGATATTTATTTATAACCCTTTGTATTTTTCAATTGGGATGCTATGTCCATAACATTAGACAAAATATTTGGTTTTCATGGTCAATTATTTCAATAAATACAATAACATGCATTGCTATCCATATATATCACCATTCTTCGCTAGAATTGTTATTAGTTATTGAGTTACTTCCATGACTCTAGTTATTTGGATGAATGTTTTTTAATTTCCTTGATTGTTTTTGTCTTCTTCAAGTTACATATACAAACATAAAATTAAAGTGTAATGAGTGTATCTACATTAGCGAGAGAAATGAAAATTTAAGTAAATAATATACATCAATGTAAATCGAAAAACATTGTACCATAGAAAGTGAGTCCTGAATTATACAGATTCTATTACAACCAAATATCATGCCTTCTTTCAACAACTCTTCTATTGGCATAGTTCCATACTTTGTTTCCTGCAAGTTTTATACCCCATAATAAATCATGTATGTAATATAAATGATTTTTTTGTTCTATTAATTATAAACTCAAAGAAGTAAAATACATAGATACTTACAAATTCCATAATCAATTTTTGATATGCCAACATATATTTACAACCAATATTTAACTCAATGTCAACTAATTCTTCTCATGGATCTTCTTTGTATATTAACACCTATTTTAAGACATTCAATGATGGCTGCTATAAAACAACTTAAAATATAATAAAATGAAATCTTAAGTTGCTATAAGGAAATGTTAACAATTACTCACAAACTTTGATATCAAACCTTTTCTTCCTGTTCGTCCTATTTTATGTGTTGAATGAGTTCCATTTTGTTTTCTTTTCTACAAGAAAATACTTGAAAATTAATACTTAATTTTAAATTATTTGTTTATATGTACCTAATATAAAACCTAGTAGAAATGGCGCAACCCTATGTTTTCACTGGTTGACAATGCAGTGAAATGGGGAGTGCACAAGTGGGAGGCACATGGTCATTGGAGAGAATGTATGAAGGCGTCCCATGTGGTGGTGTTTGGCGGTGGGAAAAATATACATTTGGTGTGACATGCACAGTTATTGGATTACTCAACAACAACACTTGGATAAAATAAGGTTTTGTCGATGGTTTTTGTTTGTTCATTTGTTTTCTGAACTAACGTCTTCTGGTTTGGTCTGTTGTCAGAGCTGAGGGTTTCACGTTCAGGTTTGCAGTCAATTGTAGAGTGAACTGTTAGGTTTTTTGTGTTATTTTAAAGTTGCAGTCATATGTTTGTTGTTATGATGGTGGTAATTATAGCTTTCACATAGTTTTTAGTCAAACTTTTATTGCTTGTTCCTGCTCTCGGTGGTTAGTTTGGGGTTAAGGGGCTGCAATTTTCCTGGAAGCGCAGTGAAATGATCTTAAGTTAAAATTTTATATGGGGTTTGGCTATAGTGCTTCCCTAAAAGCTCTTACCGAGTGACGATAAATCTGTCGGTTTTATGGGTAAATAATATGGGAAAGGAGAAGGATATTTTGGATGTGGAACCAATTGTGGAGGACATCCTATTGGTTTTGGGTTTTGGGCCTATAAATAAGAACTTGGCTAAGGTCACCCTTCCACCGAGGTCACATGCTGGCAGGGACGGGGAGGAAAAGATGAGGTGGAGTCTAGTTGAGGGGTTTTGTCTGACTGAAAGGGGTTAACTTGAAGGCTCAAGTTTCTTGGGACCCTGACAAGTCTCTGTCAGAAATTACTCAAGAAACGCCTATGACAGTAGTAGAAAATATCAGTCATTATTTTACACTTGAGGTAAGTCAAAACTATCCCAAAAGCATTGTTTCTTATATTTTCCATTTGGGGGGACTGGAGGATATTGTCTTTGGGGCGGTTTGAATGGAAAGTGGGGTATAATTATGGTTTAGGATTTAGGGGCTTGTCTAAATTGGTGGGGAAGTTTGGAGTGGCATTGTAGTTGAAAGGACACAAAAATTTTATTTCAAGCATGAGGGTTGGCTCTTTCTTGACTGCGGGAATCTATGAGAAACAAAACATTGGTACGAAGTGTCTGGTTTAGGCCTCTCAAGGGGGGTTTTTGAAGCTACACTTTTGGGGAGAAAATGGGCAGAAATACTAGATATTTGGTTGTTGCTAGGGAAAGAGAGGGGAAAAATTTATCTGTGGTTCCTCCGGTGAAATGGGGAGACTATGTGTTGGAGTTAGAAAAAGAGGGGTTGGATGTAATCCCAAGGTCAAGATGGGTATAGGGTGGAATGGAGGAGGCGACAAAGGCTTTTGCTGAAAACAAACAAGCAGAGGGCTCTATCGGAGGGGCAAACACAACTAGGATTTTTGTGAAACATGGTGAGCAGATTGGGGTTAAAAGAAAAAATGGGAAGTAATTAGGGAAAGCGTTGAGTGTCCAAACCTAGTTTTTGGCATCGAAATGCACTTTGATAGTGTGATGGAAGCATTTGAGTCTATTCTTGTGGGTAGGGCACGGGGAAAGTACTTCTTGGCTTAATCCATAACTGAATGGATAGGGAAATACTGACAATAAGCCCCAAATAGGGAGGTGGAAGTTATGAAAATTTCAAAAGGGTGGTTTATGCTCAGTTTCAATAATGTTTCTACTATGAAATGGGTGATGGAAAGACAGTGCGGTTTCAATATTTCCCCGATCCTTTTCAAGAGATGGACACCACTGTTTGATTCCAATAGGGAACGATTGGATGAAATACTGACGTGGGTGTGACTTCCTGCCCACCCTCCTCATTTTTGAACTGTGGATTTTTTTTCAGGAAATAGGAAATATTTTGGTTACTTTTCTGGAGGCCAACATGTCTTTTCTAGAGATGAGGGCTAGGAACATAACACATATATTGGTGAAACTTTCTCCAAGGGAGGGGCTCATTGCAAAAATTATCCTAAATGTGGAAGGGAATCCTTATGTATAGATGATCGACTATGAACACCTGCCCTTTCAGTGTCACAGGTGCCATAAACATGGGCACTTGGCACGTGATTTTCCACTAGGATTCAAAAAAATCAACCATCACAAAGGAGGGACAAAGCAGGGTCCTAGGCACCGAAAAGACATGGTGACTCAAGAAGACATGGAAGACATGCAGGAAATGGGAGTCATGGAGGCACATCAACAGGAAGAGGAGACGACACCAGTGGAAGCCACTAAATATCAGAGAAGAACATTGGAGCAAAGCATTGAGATTAATTACATCCAGGAGAAGACAGTACCAATCCATGTTGATCCTACATCAGATTTAGGGGGTACTGCTCACTGTCCCTCATCTCCTATTTTAAACTCTTTTGATCATTTTTAAAATTATCTGAATATGTCTGGTCCCTCTAGGCTAAGTAAAAATTAACCTATGTGTGTTAGCAATCTCTATATGGCCATGGATATCATCATCACCACTATCCCAAATTTATCCATTGATACTATCCCCTAAAATCTGAGACCAGTGAAAATTTTAAGCACGAAAATTTATCTTAAATATAGAAACCTTTCCGAATCTTACTAATCCATAATATCCAACCTATAAAATTTTTGGAGATATTTTAGTAAAAAAATTCAAGCTTCTAATGATTTTATACACCCAGTATAAAATTTTGGCGATTTTTATGGTAAAATAATTTGTTTTTAATAAAATTTTAACGAATAATTTTAAGAAAAAATGAGAATTAGTGAATCTGTTTTCTGGAAAAATCATGGAAAATTAGCTCATATAGGAACATTAGCCCCTAAAATTTTCCTTGTCTGAGACCTAGGGAAAATAAAAATGGAAATAGAGATGTTTGGGGGGTTAGGGAAAATTCACCATATTGAAAAATCTAAAAGGATCAGAGGAAGAAAAACAAATATTTCAAAATCCCATCTGAGAGCCATGATTGAAATTGCAGATGGCAGATAACTATCCTTAAAAGGGGCGGTTATAGCAACGTGTGCCCTTAACATTATGGCTAAATGAATTTTTTATCTTTCAATTGCAGAGGTATGGCTAGTGCACCTAAAAAAATAGCACTTAAACCACTCATAAAAAACTACAAGCCTAATGTTCTGATGCTTTAGAAGACTTTAGGATAGGGCGATCAGGTGTCAAAAACTCTTTCTAATTTTCTCTCGGGGTGGACCTTTGTAACCTCAGATGTCAGAAGAAAATCTAGTGGTTTGACTACTGGTTTAAAAAATTGTAGTATCAAGTTGAATATTTCATGGAATTCTCAACTTCTGATTGGTGTGGATTTTTTTTCTCTAGAAAGTTGGATCAGAGATTACTCTAGCGAACGTTTATGGACCATTTTTGGATTAGGTTTTTTTTTTGGAACACCCTTCTCTATAAATCTTTCATGATTAGACCAAACCTAGTGGTGGGGGGTGATTTAAAATTCTCACAAGGGATGCCAAAGACCTGGGATCCTAAGGCTAGGGCTGACCCTCTAGCTAATTTTTTCCTAAAAAGGTTAAGAGAAGGAAACTCGATTGACTCAAACCTCATCAAGATCTCCCCTACTTGGAGGAATAAAAGAGTGGGGGAGGCACGGGTGGTTAAGAGACTAGATCATTTTATCTTAAGTGATGACCTAGACAATCGAAGCTCTGAGTTCCGACAATGGGTTGGTTCGGGGAAGGGGGGAATCGAATCACTCCCCAATACTCCTGGAATTGGATAGACCTAACAAAAATCCAGGCTCGCCATCCAAATTCAATGTTGGTTGGCTTAAAGAGGAGGATTTTCAAAAGCTGGTAGCTTATATGTGGTTCCCAATGGATGGGGGAGAGAAATTTTCTTTCACCTATGCTTTTGTAAATAATATGAAAAATATTAAGAGGGATACTACTAAATGGGAAAATGAGAAATTTATAAAGGACACCATGGAGCTCAGGGATATAGAGGAGGCACTTAATCAGATGAATAGTCAGGGGGCTAAGGGATATATGGACGAGGAGTCGAGAGGAAGGATAAAAGGTTTTGAGGCAAGGAGAAGAAAAATATTACTAGACAGGTAAGAACAATGGAGATTAAACAGTCGTGTTATCTCACTAACAACTAGTGATGAGAACACTAAATTCTTTCAAAATTATTCAAAGGGAAGAAGTACTTCCAATACTATTTGGGAGCTTGATAAACTTTAGGGAGGGGTTTCCAAAAACTTCCAAGAGCTTTCCTCAATGGGGAAAAATCATTTCATAAATCTATATGGAAATCAGGAGGGAGCAATGATTGGGGAAGTGATCAAGGTGGCACAAATTTTCCCTAGGTATGCGGAGAGGAGGAAAATAATCGTCTTTTGGATCCTGTGGAGAAAAAATAGTTTGAGATGATATTGAAATAAATGCAAAAATACAAGAGCTTGGGCCCAAATGGGTGGACTGTGGAATTCTTCCAACATTTATTTGATCTTATGGGGGATTCTATCACAATTGTGGTTGAGGAATCTCGAAAAAAGGGCATTATCTATGATGCCCTCAAATCATCTTTCCTTTCCCTCACTCATAAGATGGACTCTCCCTCATCCTTTGATGAATTTGGACCTATTTCCTTGCATAATTGTATCTACAAATCCATTGCCAAATCCATTGAAAAAATATTAAAACCTCTATTACCTTGTAATATTTCTAAAGAATAGTTTGGTTTTCTGGATGGCAGGGAGATCCATGAGGCTATTGGAGTAGCTCAAGAATTCTTTCATAGTATTAAGTTATCAAGGAAAAAGTGTATGATAGGGAATATTTATTTATGAAAGGCCTATGACCGAATAATTTTGTTATATCTAAGGCTACTTCTAACCCATATTGGTTTTAGAATAGAATTCATCAATTAGATTATCGGTTGTATAATAAATGTTTCTTTTTCTATTCATATTAATGGGGCAACACCCCCTTTCTTTCATAATAAGAGAGGGCTAAAACAAGGGTGTCCCCTCTCACCCCTGTTTTTCTTACTTTTTGCTGAGGGATTAAGTGAGTTGATTCACCAGGCTAGGAAAAGAGGTGAATTTAAAGGCATTGAGGTGGTAACAAACCTCTTTATCTCCCATTTATTATTTGTGGATGATATTCTTTCATTCAGTAATGGAAATTTAGATGGAAATTCAAAGGTTGAAAAATATTCTGGATTTATTCATGAAGGTAATTGATATGGCTATAGACAACCAGAAATCGTCCCTGACACGTGAAGGTATCTTAGATGCAGACCTAGCCTGGAACTTAAATTTTCTTACCTTCACCCATAACAATTTGGTAACTAGCATCAAATATTTGGGTTCTATTTGAAACTAAACAAATACAAGAAATAGTATTGTCAGTGGTTAGTCACAGAAATTGAGAAACATATAAGTATGCGGAGCTACAAATGGCTTTCTAGGGCATGGAGGTTAGTACTCATCAAAACAGGATTAATGGTTATTCTGGTATACTAGATCACCCTTGCATGTGTCCCAAAAGGAATTATAAATAAAATAAGAAGTATTTGTAGTGGTTTCCTTTGGTTTGGTAAGGAGGATAAGAAGGTGCTCCCATGGGTGGCTTTGGAAAAAATAGCAAAGCCAAAGGAGTGGGGAGGCTGGGGTATAAAGCATTTGCAAACCTTTACCATGTCATTAGCAGCAAAATTGGGATGTATGATTCTGAAAGAGAACAACCTGTGGACGACTGTGGTAAACAAGAAATATATAGATCCACTTACAGTGGATGAATGGATCAGAAAATCGAATAAAGGTATTACTAAGTCATATATGATCTGGAAAGCTATTGTGATGGTGTTAGGGTTAGTGAAAAAAATGAATTTCATGGAGGATAGGGAAGGACGAAATGTGTAGGATTGGTTTGGATCCTTGGGTGGGATGCAATGATAAATTTACACTCTCAGAGGGTTTGATGGAGGCTTTTGAACAAAAATGTGTCTTTATTATGAATCATATTTGAAAGCCAAAAGAATCCACAATTTGGACCCAAACATGGCAATCAGCAGAGGAATTAATGATTGACCATCAGTGGAGACAGGAGTGGTGTGGATACATTCAGGAACTATCCTGCTCGAGAGTGAGACTAAAGGATTTCCCAGAATCCTTCTACTAGGTACACACAAAATCATGCATTTATACACCAAATGAAGGGTATGATTACATAATGAAAAGAAGAGAAAGGGGGGCTCAAGAATGGTGGTTCAAATCTTTGTGGAAAGTGGAAGAACCTGCAAAAACAAAACACTTCTACTAGTGCATTCTGAAACAAAGGGTCCCAACATGGGACATACTCAAAATAAGGTTCCTTAATGGCCCGAGTTGGTGTTGCCTGTGCAAATATTTTGAGGAGTCTATTGGACACCTTTTTTCTGTATTGCATCTTTACCAAAAAAAATTGGGAGCTCACTCTATCACTTTGTGAAATCAGGGCTATTTGGCATGGTGAAAAATGTGGTGAGCCCTGAAGATTATGGTGGAATACAAACAAGGACCATGATTTCAAATGTATACCCCTCCTAATCACATGGGGTATCTGGTTGGCTAGAAAAAAATGAACATTTATGGATGCCATTTCATCCCCCTCCATTGTGGCTGCAGAATGTGCAACCATTCTTTCTTTCTTACCCTCCTCTGTCTCATCCAAAAAACCTAGGAATGTAAGTATTGAATAGATAAAATTTGATATAACATGGGAATATTTTGATAGAACAACTGATAACCAAAGGAATTATGGTGTGGGCATGATAATTCACAAAAATAAAAAAATTTCATTTGCTCCTTCTGTGGGACTTGGAGGAGGCATGAACAATTTTTTTGAACTACAAACACTAAAACTTCTCATTTGTTGGCTCATCCAACTTGGAATTGATTTAGTTCAAATCTTCGGTGACTCCATGAATGTCATAAATTGGTTTAACAACGCACAAAGATGTCAAAATTGTTTTTTACTTCTAATTCTTGAAGAGATATAGGAATTAAAAATGCAGTTTATAATGATTTGTGTATTCTATAGTTACAGGGAACGAAATTGGGACGCTGACCATCTTTCTAAGGACGACTTACAAAAATGTTCTAAACTCGTGGCACATATTGGAGAAGGACTAGAATGGGACCCGTGTGTCAAACACCAAACCATATTGACAGAATGCTCCTACATTTTACACCAAATGACTATTTATATTTCTCTCCAGCAAATTCTATATATCCTTGAATTTATTTTTGCATATATTGGTTTATGGACAATTTTTTTGTTGTTGTTACCACATAGAAATGTGGTTTTTTTTTTTGTTACAATTTCAAACTTACATGGGAATGGTTGGGTTGTTTTCCCATAAGGGAGGCTCTTTTATTAACTGTTTATCTTATATTTTGATGATGGTGGGGTGTTTTCTCTGAAATGGAGACCCCATTATCACTAACACTAGATCACCATGGTTGTCTGATCCACCATAGTTATTTTATTTCAGTGCCACCTAGTTTATGGTATACAGTAGTTTAATTTTGTCTTGTTATGTACAGGCTATTCTTCTTGCCCTCAATGGGCGATGAAAACAGAAGGAATTTTGTGGCATATATGATGTAAATTTTTTCTATATATAAAAAGTTCAATTTTTTCTGTGGAAAAATGTACCTAATAGAGAAAATCAATGATTACATACGTTTGAATAATTTTGTTGTTGAGATGTTTCCTACTGTGATGTAAATATGTCCATTTCTTTGACCATATCCTTGTACACTTTTTTGGAAATTCCTACTAGTATGTTTTGGATATCATCTCATTGATCCTTTGGGAGTTTCATAATCTTCCTAAAAAAGTGATAAACTATTTTTATATTGATATATGAAAACTAAATATAACTTAATTCATATATTAATAAATGAGTGCTTTGTAGTAATATATGCATATAATTCTAGAAAATAATTTTAATTAGCAATATTACTTTTGAATAATTATTTTTTCTTGTTGGTAATATGATGCAGTGTTGTCCTTAATGGCAACCCACTTAATGAAGATGAAGACATGAGATTGTTGGCATGTGTTGTCCTTGATGGCAATCCACCATAAAGTTATTTTGACTTGATAATTTTGGTAAATGATGTAAATTTGTTGTGCTATGATGTTTGTTGGCCATATTTATGTCGAGGTGCTATGATGTTTGTTGGCAATATGATGCAGAGTGTTGTCCTTGATGGCAACCCACTTGATAGAGTGTTGTTCTTGAATGGCAACCCACTTGATGAAGATGATGGCAACCTACTTGATGACGTTGTGCTTGATAGAACATGTCTTGATGAACCTGTTAAATGATGTAAATCTGTTGTATCTACAGAAAGTGCTAGATCTATGATGAAAAGAGTATGTCTCTAGGCATACGCGGATTTGTCTAGTAGAAGTCGCGTATGCACGTGGGAAATAACGTGCCAAGTCGCGTATGGGAAAAAGCGCTCATAAAGTGCAAAACCAGGGGTAACCACCATGGTATTGACCCATTGTAATGAGTAATGATTCGTCTATGTGACCCCGTCCAGGAATACCATCGGAAGTAATGTGGTTTTGGCTCATGGTATTGATAAAGGGTAAACCTATATAAGGAGAAGAAATTCATTGTGCAAGTGTGTGCAAGATGTCTGAGCTTGAATGAATACTTCTCTCTGAAGTATATCTGAATGGAAAGGGTAACAGTTGAATGATAGATCTGAAAGCATGATGCACCTATGAAGAAATAATGAAGAAGTGAATCTAGATCTGAAATGTATTTGTATTTTCCAGATCTGTTATGGAATGATTAGATCTGAGATGAGGCGAACATCTGTCTGAAGTAAAGGGTAAAATCTGTGTGATGTATCTGTTCTGAAGAATTGCAATGACCTAAATGTCTGAAGAACTATACGCTAGTTCACCGCAGAGTAAGCGCGTATATACGCGGGTTTGCTGAAGAGAAAGCGTGTATGGGCAATAAAAATAGCTCTGTAATATGTACTGAAGTATACGTGGGTTTGTATGGTCGAAGGCGCGTATATACGCGGGATCAGTGAAAGGAAAGCGCGTATGAAAACTAGGGTTTTGCTGAAGTATTAAGGGTGAAATGTCTGATCTGTTCTGTTGTGTTACTGATGTGTGTATTCTACAGTTTTGGGTTGTATGAATTGATAAGTATCAGTTTTGATTGAGCTTAAATGTGTGGAGTGGGTCCAGTCTGAAAATATGATGAAACGTGGCCTGCAAGTTGTGTTCTAAAGGAAGCTTTGGATCCAGTGTGAAAATTGATGAAACGTGGTCCATAGAGGTGTTGAGGGTTGTAGCCTTCAGTCAGGGGGTTGTAGCTCCCTTCCAGGTGAGGCTAGTAAACGAGATCGGGGGGTCGTAGCTCCCTTCCAGGAGAGGCTGGTAAACGAGTCAGGGGGTTGGAGCTCCCTTCCAGGAGAGGCTGGTAAACGAGCGCAGTTGGGTGCCTGCGTGCTGGTAGGAGTCTGCACCAGCACATATGTTGTAAGATGTTTTCTCTATAATAAAATATTGAAGGCTGAGCAACTGCAGCGGTGGTTTTCTCCCGACTTGGGTTTCCACCTAAAATCCCGGTGTTCATGTGTGATGCTTATGTGTGATGGTTTATTCTGTTCTTACTACACATGTTTACTGTTTATTGAACATCTAATGAATGAATGATGGAATGATATAAGTGAAGAATTAATGGCATAATTAGATCTCTGTGTATACGCGAGTTTTATGAAGCATATCCACGTGTATACGCTAGTTGGCTTCAGCAAAGTAGCGTATGGGTTTTAGAGAGTGAAAAAGTAAAAAGTTTGATAAAGTCCTAAATACTGATTCACCCCCCCCTCTCAGTATTTTTCCCAACAATTGGTATCAGAGCAGGTTCTTCTGCAGAAGCTTGATCGCTTGAAGGAGATCCATCGCAATGGGAAGTCAAGAAGGAGTAATGTCTATAAAGCCACCTCTATTCAATGGAAGAAATCTGATATTCTGGAAGGTACGAACAAAAGCATATCTGCAAAGTCTTGGTGCAGATGTATGGGCAATCGTGGAAGAAGGTTATCAATACCCAGCAAGTATTCCTACCGATGCAGCAGAAAGGAAGAAGTATGAAAGCAATGCCAACAAGCCTTGGAGGTTGAGGTAAACATTCTCAAAGGTAAATTAGAAGAAAAGGATAAACTCTTGAGATTTCAAGATAGTATTAAGATTCTGGACAATATTCTTAGTATTCAAAGGTCTCCTTCTATTAAACTTGGTCTGGGTTTTCATGAAACGGTCAAAGGAGAATCTAGTTCGCAAGGAAGTGCTAAAGATTCAAAGGATGTCAAAGCAAAACCTGAAGTGTTGAAAGAAACAAGAGGTCAACCTACAATCATGAATTCTCAAAAGAAATCATTCAATAATGTTGAATGCTTTAATTGTCATGATTATGGGCATGTTGCAGCAAATTGCAGAAGCAGATCATTTCAGTCACTATCAAACAGATTCTATTCAGAAAGGTACTCTGGTAGCTTCAAGGGATATTGTTTTTCATGCAACAAGTATGGTCACAAAGCAGCTGATTGCAATAGGAGGAAGAACAGAGAAACACACTATGATCCTTATGCTTACTTCTCTGGTCACATGAGATGTTATTCTTGTAATAAGTATGGTCATGTGGAAAAGGAATGCAGGATGAACAGATATGAGAAATTGGATAACTTCCAGCACACAAATAGAAAGTTCAAACAAATCTGGAAAAAGATGGAGGACCGATCAGAAATGTAGGGAATATTGACCCTACTGCAGTCATCCGCTTCTGAAGCTTACTTCTCTGAATGACTACAGAAGTAATGTGAGATACATTATGGGGATGTATCATCACAGGGGGAGCAATGTATGATGATTCTCATGGTTGATTTAATTATTCTGGTTATATGTATTTCTGACTGAGCATCTGATATGAAGAAGATAGGTACAGGAAGGACAAGTTCAGGGGGAGATGAAGGAATGTGAAAATTTCTATGCTTCACTTTCCATACGCGGGTTATATGAACAAAAGTCGCGTATACACGTGAGTTACAGCAGACACAGTCGCGTATGCATTAAGGATAAGAGAATTGGAACGACAGCTGAAGATCAGGAGCAGAGGTTCAGGGGGAGCATCAGTCTGACTGTTAATAACTGTATTATTGACTCTGTATCAGCTTAGTTTCTCAGTTCTAAATAATGATAATATTATACTTGGTTTCTTATGTTGAAGATTATGGATGAGTCCTGTTTGCTTTTTTAATGAAGAGTATTCGTTGCTGAGATGAAAGTCTTATAATTCAGAGATAAGGACAGATCATGCATGGAATTGCTGATGACTTGCTGATGGAGGTATTCAGGTTGCACAAGTTAAGGAGGAGCACTGGTTCAGGGGGAGCAGCAGTTTGAATACTAATGATTGCATTGTTGGCACTATGACTACTTATTCTTTGGTTATTGTGATACTCATGCTCAAATGATGATGGCTTGATACATGGTTTATTATGATGAGACTTTGAATGAGCCCTGTTTACTGTTTGCTGAAGTTTATCTGTTGGATGAGATTGGAAGTCTTATGATTCAGAGATAAGAATAGATCATGCAGAGTTTGTTACTATGGTTGAGACCTTTTTCCTACATATGTTACATCATGTTAAATCTTAAAGATCATGGTGATATTGGACCACATGGATGATTGCTTGACACATATTTGAAGATGTTGTTCTGGTATGATAATTTCTCTTGGAAAGAATGTATTGATGCTGCAAAGAATCTAAAGGCTTGGTTACTAATGTACTTATGCTACAACCGTTGGATGACGCTTGAAGACACAACTACATTGTTCTATCTATCTATATTCCAGGGAAGCATTCAAATATCTCAGAAAGAAGTTGAACACTATCTTTGCCTCACAGAGGATCAGATCTGGTTGAAATATAGAAGATGGTAGTGGATACGCGGATTTCATGAAACACAGTCGCGTATATACGTGAGTTCATTCACATAAAACCGCGTATGTCTGATTGCTGACAAATTTCTACTTGGGGTCAGCTTTCTTCAGCACAGTTGCAGTGTTGTTTGGTATCTCTGATATCTCTGGTGGTGTTCCAGTTCTTATAATATTGTTTCAATCTCTGATGTTTTGATAAAGATGCCTTGATGATTGGTTGAAAGTGTTCAGGATGCATAAACTAAGGGGGAGCCTTAGTCATATGGAAAGGTTGCTTGGATGCACAGATTCAGGGGGAGCATTAGCCTTGCTGAGTATAATGCATTGTTGGCATTATGATGGTTCTGAAATATGTTCTTTTTCTTGAAGTCTTTCTGGTATTGGTCATAAAAGTCATATTTGTAATTTGATGAAAAGGTCTTGTTGAGACCCATGATGTAAAATTGTAATATTCAGTCATGTAAGGACTTGTCAAATTTGTAAACCCACTTGGTTGGGTAGCTAAGTCAAATTTTGTAAACCCACTTGGTTGGGTAGCTGAGTTGAAATATGTAAATCCACTTGGTTGGATATTTGATGTAAGTATGAGTCTTTTGTGATAGAAAGTTCATAGAGTCATGTACTTCATTGAAAAATATGTTTGAAGATTCAGCATGAACTCGGGGGGAGCTTGGTCACTTCAGTATACATAAGATCTGAAGAACGCTTCTTCTACATGAGGAGAAAAGGGGGAGAGTGTGTTGGTTTTGATCCGCCCTTTGCCCTTGATGTCAAAGGGGGAGAGTGACATGGTGTTTGAATGAAGAGAAAGAATGGTGTCAAAGAATGGGGAGAGTGACATGGTGTCATTGTATGTACCTATCCGTTGTGGTGATCAAACACCATCGTGGTTGCCATCAAGTCCAAAGGGGGAGATTGTTGGCAATATGATGCAGAGTGTTGTCCTTGATGGTAACCCACTTAATGAAGATGAAGACATGAGATTGTTGGCATGTGTTGTCCTTGATGGCAATCCACCTGATGAAGTTATTCTTGACTTGATGGACTTGGTAAATGATGTAAATCTGATGTGATATGATGTTTGTTGGCAATATGATGCTGGGTGTTGTCCTTGATGACAACCCACTTGATAGAGTGCTGTCCTTGAATGGCAACCCACTTGATGAAGATGATGGCAACCTACTTGATGAAGTTATGCTTGATAGAATATGTCTTGATAAACTTGTTAAATGATGTAAATCTGATGTATCTACAGTGAGTACAGAAGGTAATGAAGAAAGGAATTTAGTATGTGCTAGATCTATGATGAAAAGAGTATGTCTCAAGGCATACGCGGATTTGTCTAGGAGAAGTCGCGTATGCACGCGGGAAATAACGTTCCAAGTCGCGTATGGGAAAAAGCGCTCATAAAGTGAAAAACCAGGGGTAACCACCATGGTATTGACCCATTGTATTGAGTAATGATTCGTCTAAATGACCCCGTCCAGGAATACCATCGGAAGTAATGTGGTTTTGGCTCATGGTATTGAAAAAGGGTAAACCTATATAAAGAGAAGAAATTCATTGTGCAAATCATGAGTGTGGGTGCAAGATGTCTCAGCTTGAATGAATATTTCTCTCTGAAATATATCTGAATGGAAAGGGTTACAGTTGAATGATAGATCTGAATGCATGATGCACCAATGAAGAAAATGATGAAGAAGGGTATCTAGATCTGAAATGTATTTGTACTTGCTAGATCTGTTTATGGAATGATTAGATCTGAGATGAGGCGAACATCTGTCTGAAGTAAAGGGTAAAATATGTGTGATGTATCTGTTCTGAAGAATTGCAATGACCTAAATGTCTGAAGAACCATACGCTAGTTTGACGCAGAGGAAGCGCGTATATACGCGGGTTTGCTGAAGAGAAAGCGCGTATGGGCAGAGAAATTAGTTCTATGATATGTACAAAAGTATACGCGGGTTTGTATGGTCGAAGGCGCGTATATACGCAGGATCAGTGAAAGGAAAGCGCGTATGCAAAACTAGGGTTTGCTGAAGTCTGTGGTAAGAAATGTCTGATCTATTCTACTATGTTACTAATATATTTATGGGTTATCTGAATTGACAAGTATCTGTTGGTGATGTATGTTTGAGCTTAAAAGTATGGAGTAGGTCCAGTCTGAAAATATGATGAAACGTGGCCTACAAGTGGTGTCCTAAAGGAAGCTTTGGATCGAGTGTGGAAATTGATGAAACATGGTCCATAGAGGCTGAGGGACAGGCCCTCTGGCCGTGGGGTTGTAGCTCCTTCCTGTGAGGGGCCGGGTAAATCGAGATCGTGGGTCGTAGCCTTCCAGAGAGGCTGTAAATGAGTCGTGGGTTGGAGCCCCCTTCTAGGAGAGGTTTGTAAATGAGCGCAGGTGGGTGTCTGCGTGCTGGTAGGAGGCTGCGCCAGCACATTTGTTGTAAGATGTTTTCTCTATAATAAAATATTGAAGGCTGAGCAACTGCAGCGGTGGTTTTCTCCCGACTTGGGTTTCCACCTAAAAATCCTGGTGTTCATGTGTGATGTTTTGTGTGATGGTTTATTCTATTCTTACTGCACATGTTTACTGTTTATAGAACATCTAATGAATGAATGATGGAATGATATAAGTGAATAACTAATGGCATAATTAAATCTCTGTGTATACGTGAGTTTTATGAAGGATATCCGTGTGTATACGCTAGTTGGCTTCAGCAAAGTAGCGTATGGGTTTTAGAGCATGAAAAAGTAAAAAGTTTCAGTTTGCCCTAAATAATGATTCACCCCCCCCTCTCAGTATTTTTCCCAACATTTTTTTGTTGTATGTTTTTGCTATTGCAAGTATGACATGTCTCATTGACCACTGCTCTAGAAACTCTTCCTGTAGTTTAAATATAATTTCATTCTTAGAATCATTTCATTGATTTTTGTATTGTAAGTGGAAAATATGTTTATACGTTTGTTATAGTAGATACCTCATAGTTCTCTAAAATATATCTCCCCCCCCCCTTTCAGGAACCTCCAGGACCACTCTAGATGAACTAAGGACCAATTCATCGTCATTTTCATGGTCTATAATTTTTATTTCCTTAGAAAAACATTGATTTTTGTCTTCGTTGTCACTCCTTATAGAACATTAAACATGTATGAATTAATATTTTTTTTGTAACATGTTATGTAATATTCTTAAGTACATTATTAATTGTTATATGAATTTATGGATTACTTGAGAACATTCTTCCCCAGATGTAGTACTCATCTAGAACAACAAGTTAAAGACTTTGCAACTACTTTTCCTAATAGTAAATAGACACATAGAATAGATCAAATAAATTACTTGAGTCCAAGCGCTTCCTATTCTCCTTCGTCGCTCTTGTTGTAGCTTCAAATCTAAGCTAGATCGCCAAAATATTTTCATGCAAAGATGAACACTAAACAACAAAAGATGGTACAGGGGTAGTCTATTCAAGTTATTCATTAAATAATAAACATGAACCCCATATGCATCGAATAAGAATTCATAATATGAAATACATGAGCTTATACAGATACATATGTGGGAAAGTAAGCATCAATATTTATTAATGGATAGAAGGGGAGGTTACAACCGAGTGATTGATTTAGTGTCACCATATCTAGCAACATCCCAACCTCATCACAATGCACATCTCTCCAGCAGCATGTCACTCAAATCAATTCCTCAATTGAAATTCCACCAACATTTCTCTACTCAAATTATTCCTTATCAAACACTAAGATCTGTGCTCAATTTATAGAGGAGCTGAAGGTAGTTTTATAATCAATGACTTTTTAATAATAGGAAAGACATGTTCCCAGTCTCAGAGGTATCAAATGGACACATGAATTCGAATTTTGACACATGTGAACTCTTCTAGAAGGCACTGGCCAAGTGGAGATTCCGAAACAATGAGAATTTCGTTCCCAATGTGACCAACGCACCCTTGAGTGTCAGGAAGTGCTTTGTAGAGCACCCTTGAGTGGGGTTACTTGCATATGAAATGCAGTTAGTCCCTTTAGAGGTAGCGTTGGTGAGCTCTCATATGATATATTATAAACTTCAAATCTTGGAAGCCTTTGCAGATGAAAGTCATGGATGATTTGTCTTGTTCTTTGTATTTAGGCAATAGCAAATCGAAATGATAGGGATGATAGACCCTATTCAATGGTTCCTGAGATGATGTCTGGCTGACCATAAAAAGGTATATTTTGAACACCTAATTAGCCTACATTAATCATCAATCTGGGAGCGTCTTTTTATCTCAAGAGTGTAATCTGTCTGAGGCTCCAATTATCTAAGAGCAATGCTTGTGAAGATGTAGCATAGAATATCAAAAATAATGAATGCTCAGAAAGAAACTTAATTACAATGACAGAAATTAAAAGACTAAACTACAACAATCTTGCTGAACATCGATCAGGGATGTAGTAGCAGTAACTCTTTCCCCTAGAAATCGATGTAAGATGACCAAATCTGGGGACTTGGAGTGAATACCTCTATCCTTTACAGCTTGGAGATCTTAAAGAAATTGAAACAAACGCAGATTCAATTAAAGGAAATGAAATCTAGAAAAGGAACAACAACATGAAAGAAACATCAATTACAAATCTAATGCAATTCAGGTAAATAAATCTTCACACTCAAGCATGTTGACAGTCAATCATAATCGAATAACAAACCATGGATTAATGGAACAACAACTCACTGTAATTACAGAACAGCAAAGCCTGAAGATAGTAACAAGATAACTAATCAATAAATGCAATTGCGGTAAGGAACGAAACAGCAACGGCTCTGCACTTGGTTCAACAATGAAACAATCCTGTAACGAAGATAAATACTAAACACACTTCACGCATCAACAAACAAAGATTAATAATACAACAGCATAGTAATTCCACTAGAGCCGGGCCCTTAGCGCCAGTGAAATACCGTTGGGCTAACTCAGAACTCTTCGAAACTGGATGAAACCTGTATCTTATATTAAATCGAAAAGCATTACAGATAGAGTTCTCTCACGACCGAGAGTCCACAAACATTAGATTACAAAAATAATGTAAAAGTCTTTCAGGTAAACTCTCTTTCACACTAACTACTGTCCTCCGTCGCTAAAGATCATTGCCTTATATTTAACTCTTTGACGGATAAATCAAGAACTATGATAAGGTTGAACAGCGATCCCTCAGGATCGGAAGATCTTGAGGGATTCGCTCCTTTCTTTTTTTGTCATCGTTCTGTTCACTCTGGTCAAGGCCGAGTTGTCCCCTGCCTTTTCGGGGCGATTCGTTCAGATCTTCTTGGCTTCAACTGGATATGGTTCATCACGGATGGAGCAGTAGTTAGACTATTCTCAGCCACGCCTTTGATACAGCTTCTCACCTCTTCGAATTCCTGTTTTGCCAATAAAAGAAACCTTTAGTCATCTTTCTATGCTAAACATAAATCTTTCCAATTTAATTGCAATTCTTATAATAAATTACCTTTCCAAGGCAAACAGAAGTATATCTATGGTAAAATAATGGACAAATACATAGCAATTTCATACCTCTTTCACTGCCCAACATACCCCCCTACTTAACCCTTTTAATGTCCTCATGAAAACTATAGTTCACATGAAGAGCAGTCAAAGAATAAGCTGGATAAGGTTTATCATTGAGAGGCCTAAAACCATGAGATGCAGCTAACTCCTCAAAAGTGTGTTCTGTCTGCCCTTCGGGAAGCTCATAAATAGCTTTATAGTCCAAAGCATGGTACCATGCAATAGGGATGTGGAACCTACATCCTAACCAGTATGGTCCTTCTATTAAAACAAGATGGCTATAGGCAATGAAACGGTCTGCAGCTAGTCCAAAATTCCTATAATTAAATGGCTCCCTATTTTGTACATTTTGATTTTAGGTTCTCCACCGGATCTTAGCTACTACATACGCTTGGTCTCTAATGGATGAAAAATAATCTGTCCCTTTCAAAATAGTTGACTTATGGACATGCCCCAAAGTTTGGGTAACACCTTCCTTTGTCATTAGAATTTTCTGACTAACCCATAATCGAAGTGGGTCCTATGGTTCACTTCTGACCCATAGATCCAATTCATTTTCCTGCCTTTGAAAGGCATTGTAGGCTTTAAGCCACTTTAATTGATTTACGGCAAAGGAAATGAATGCCTGAAACTAAACATCTCCAATAAAAGGGCTAGGGTTTGATTCACAGTCTTTTTCAAGTATTAGATTATGCAAATAAAACTCACATAACAGGCGCTGTACTTTGTCCCCATAAAGTTTGCAGCATGATACCAGGTCGTCTATGGTTCTTAGCTCTATTGATTTCCCAACCCTAACTGCTTTGATCTTTAATTGTAAATATCTTTCTAACAAAAATAAAGCATAGTTTTTGGCAGGGCACCTACAGGCTAAGACATCAATATATAAGGAGCAAAGAGTGTCCATTTGATTGTGTGCTAATTTTAATTGGTTTCGTACCTTATCAGCTTTTACCTCTGCTTCCCGACATTTTTCATGAGCTTCAGCTTCTGCCTCATGAATAATTTTCATCTATTGCTGAAATTCCTAATATTTCCTCCTTGGGACAGTATCTTCTTCCAATTTCTGTCTTTCGATTCGGGCCTATGTCAATTCCTCTTGCAGTCTGACTAGTGCAGGATCATTAAAAATGTGTTGACTGCTAGATTGGGTATTCTCGTTTAGAGCAGGTTCCTCTGGAACAGCTGGTGTTGGAACAGTTGTTTGCTGCTCCACATACTCATAGTTAGGTTCAGGCATGGTTTCTTCTACTACTTGGGGGTTCTTATTAGCGGTTACCCTTCTCCTTTTTGATCTTCTCTTGATAGCAATGTTTCTTCTTTTAGGGGCTCTCTTAGGTGTCTGTTTCATTCTTAGAACCCTAATCGTTTGCCTAAGCTATTCTATCAGTTTATGAAGCTTTTTCCTTTCCCTGCGAAGCTTCTCAATCTTTGTTTTTCTCTTCTTCTCTCTTAAAGAAACAGCGGCTTGTTCATCCGAACCCGTTTGCTCAACAGGATTTTGATTTATATCAACCGTGTTTTCAGTGAAATCTTCTTCCTATTTTTCTTCTTGGGGTTCTTCTTCCATGCTCTCATGCTCTTGGGTAGATTCCTCAAGAATCATCTTCTCAGTCGACTCTGTGATTTCCTGGGGGCTTCCAGTTCGAGATACTGGTTCAACATTTTCATTCTCCTGTTCGCACCTCTCAGGAGAAGCAACCCTAGATTTGCTAGGGTTTGCTGTTTCATCAAGATTTTCTGCAGTCGTTCCTTCATCAATGGCAGAGTATTTTGGTAATTGATTGATGTCAATATTGCGGTCCAAGAGGCTATGAGACTGGGCATAATTGCTCATGTTGGCCAAAATATGGGCCAATTTGTCTTCCTGTAAAGGGCTTACATTGACATTTTCGATGGGCTCTGTTTCGTCCTTATTGCTGCTATGAAGATCCTCATCTTCATCACAGGTGTGATAACTTCCTTCCTCCTCGTCTGAATACCGAATTTCTCCTTCAACTTCTTCTTCCTCTGAATTTCCCTCGATCTCTTGTTCATCCGAATAACGAATTTCTCCTTCCAATTCCTCTGTACTGGGTTGTTTTTCACTACTAGTATGGTGAATTACTTCTTCTTCATCTGAGTAACGAATTTCTCCTTCCAATTCCTCTTCTTCCTTAGTACGAGGACTTGCTCCCTCCAATTGTGGAGGCTATTCCTCTTCTGAGCTGTGTAATTCCAGGGGCTGACTATTGCTGCTCGGAAGTTCCTCCATTATTTTCCTACTTCGTTTCAATCGAAGGGGTTTTCTGTGAGTGGGGGGCTCAGCTATTGGGCCAGCCATCCTCTTCCGTCTTGGAGCAGGTAGAGCTAACCCTCCTTCAATGGAAAATATTAATTCTTCCCAGCTGGTCTGTTGCTAGGCGAGGCTATAACTTACGATTAATCGAATTAAACAATGGTGGCTGACCACCATGTCTGCATGTTGGGCTTTTCTTATTCCATGAGCAATATCATGCAACAAATAATTTAAGAATGCAGGAAAATTAATGGTGCATTTCTATTTTAACACAGCTAGTAGCTTAAGGTGGCAAGGTCTTACCACATCCTTTCTACTGTCGCACGTTATGTAAGCCTGCACAATCCTGGCCAGCTTTGTCCATGGTTCTCCTAATGACGCTGGCTGGACTCCCTTACCTTTCACAACTAGCATCTGTCTGTCATCTTGGAAAATTTTCATGGCTTCCTGAATCCTAATATTTTTCTAAGTCCAAATAGTCCCTTGCGCGAGAATGCCAGACACTTCTGCAATTATCTCATTGGACACAGCTATTTGCCTTCCTCTGACTGTGGAGGATCCTTCCTTCAGGTTTAACAAAAATTCGGTGGCCACTGCTTCATGGGGTTGTTGCATTCTCATGAAATATGTAATCCACCCCAGTCTTTCTAAAATTGCTCGTGCAGCATCAAAGACGATTAACACCTGTGGTTCGCTATGAATTGGGCGTCCTCCCATCTCTACATTCTGTTAATTCTTCAAAACACATAGTAATTTCAATGGAACAGCACAACACAGTTCGTTGAAACTTATTATATCCTAAAATTTCGGGGATTCGGTCCATATACGGTAAAGAAATCAAATGCGGAGATTTAATTCTTATACAGGTAAAGATAATATTGGAGTTTGATCTACATGCAGGCATCCATGTCCCCCAAATGAACAATAGGTCGTCCTCGACCGTCAATTGAAGGTGGCATGTGTGTCACAGCAATAGGACAACAAAAAACAACAGGCGTAATTATGATACAGTCAATCAAATTATAGTGATTACTGAAATCGATGCATGAGATAAATCGGTAATGAATAGGAAATCGCGTTGTAATGATTCAAATATGAGGGGAAGGTACAACATAAGGTTGACATAAATACAATTGCATTTTTTTATTTTTATTTTACCATATAAATTAATATGATCGATTCATAATAATTTTCATGTATAGAAGTAAGGAGTTCATGCTTTTCATTTGATATTGAATAAAAATATAGGAAAAGGGTTAAATATAACTATTGATGTGTATAAGTATGACTTCAATACCATAATAAGAGCTCTGTTGCCCACAGGTGTCCATAACCTTGACAGAGTTGCTTTCTTACCCACGGAACCATTGTCCTTTATTCATACTGAGGAAGTGCTTCTTTTTCTTTCTTTATATTTTTTCTTGAATAGCAAGACAGAGGCCATTGTGCTGGCTTGGTGACCAGATAAACCACAATGCCGTTCACCGGGAAGAAGCAAAAAGTGGGCAGGCTAGCTCGTGATGAGACCTCCTGTTCCAAGGACTTCTTGATTTTCAATTGTCTATTGGACCATTTCCCTGGTTTGGTGGCCATGATGGGAATGCCACTTCACTGCTTTCTCTATGATCACGGTAGGCTGGCTCTTAATGAGACCCCCTATCCTCCATCTGCAAAATTATTAAAATATGTAAGTATTTTTTCTTTTTTTAAACAACACTTTTCCTCAGTTATTCATAAGGGATGGCTCAACACTCCTTAAGAGTAGGAATGGTGGAAGAAGTCTGAACATCTCAATAGAAAAAAATATACCCTTATTTCCATTTCAAAGATAAATATCAAAGAAAGTTATAGGATATGGGAAAGAACCAATCAAAGTACTCGATCATATTAATTTACTGGTAATAAAATAGCAATGTTATGTTATTGATGATGCCCCTTTTTCCTCTCTTTTTTTATTACTAGACAATTTCCTTGAAAAAAATGACGATTTATTTTGATTTTCTGATTATAGTAATCTTTAATTTGTATGATTGTATATAAATGATATATTTTCCCTTAGAAAATTGATAAAAATTTTCAAAATGCTAGCTTAAAACAAAAAACAATTACTCAAAAAAGTGTTGTTCCTTTGAAAATGGACAGAAAAAACAATCTGCGAAACTGTTGTTCCTTTCGAAAGGAACAGCAAAGAAACACTCTGCGGAAATGTTGTTCCTTTAGAAAGGAACAACAAAAATACTGCGTGAAATTGTTGTTCCTTTCAAAAGGAATAGAAAAAGTGTTGTTCCTTTAGAAAGGAACAACAATGTGAAAAACAAAACTTTTTTCATTTTTTTCATTCATTTTTAAAAAAAAACCAAACTTAATGAATCAAACGATTAAGAAATACAGAAATATTAACAGAAAAAAACAAATTCCAAAAATAAAAAAAAACAGAAAAAAAATGCTTTATGTACAAAATTAAAAAGGAACAATTTATCAAACTGGTGCCGAGGAGGAATTCTCCCCTTCATCGAGAATTTCCATGGTTGAATCTTCCCGTAACTGCTGGTAAAAGGATTCCCGAGTAAGCGGCTTGTGATACAATCGGATACGATGACCGTTTACCTTAAAGGAATGTCCAAAACCGTTAATGGTAATTAATGTGAGAGTGTCGTTATCATGCACTTTCTGTATTTCATAGGGTCCAAGCCATCTCATCTAGAGCTTTCCGAGGAAATCCTGAAACCATGAATCATATAGGAGTGCCCAGTCTCCTTCGTGGAAGATTTTTTCTTTGATATGGGTGTCATGCCATTTGGCTCTCTGTTGCGGAATTAATGTTGTGTGCTGAAGAGCAGAGAGCCTAATTTCATCAAGTTCATTAATTTGCTGCAGTCTTTTAGCCTGGGATTCATCTAAATTCAGACCCACCTTTTGAGCTGTTTTTAATGTTTGAATTTCAAATTTGATAGGAAAGATGGGTTATTTTCCAAATACCAATTGGTATGGTGAATATCCTGTGGTAGGTCTCCATGTTTTTCGATACGCCCACAGTGCTTCCGGCAATCTGTAGGCCCAATCTCGTCTATGTGAAGCAATGGTTTTTGTCAGTATAGATTCGATTACCTTGTTCGTACTTTCGACTTGGCCATTGGCCTGTGGGTGGTACGGAGTTTTAATTTTGTGCTGAATATGATAATTTTGCAATGTTTCAGCTAATTTGTTACCTACGAACTGTGGCCCTCCATCTGTGATTATGTCTCTTGGGAGGCCATAGCGCACAAGGATTTGGAAAAGAAACTGTATTACAGAATCCTTTGTAGCTTTGGAAAGAGGCTCTTCTTCAACCCATTTGGTAACGTATTCAGTTGCAACTAAGATATATGTTTTTTGGTTTGATGGGGGGCTAATAGGACCAACGAAGTCAAGGGCCCAACGTTCAAACGGTTCAATCACTAGTTGAGGGTTCAAGGGCATTTCATCAGACTGCCCAGGGCGACCTGCCCTTTGAAAGCTATCACAGGCCTGCACGGATTTTTTAGCGTCTTTAAAGATAGTAGGCCAATAATTTCCTGTTCGTAAAACTTTATGGGCAGTTCTACGATTTTCAAAATGTCCGCCACACTGTCCATCATGGAATGCTTTCAAAATGTCGAATACCTCATCTTCCCTTACGCATCTTCTTATTTTCATATCTGCACCTGTATGAAATAAGTACCCTCATTCATTAAGGGATAGATGTTTAGGTAATTTACCTATTGCCAAATAGTTTTCTATATCAGCATACCATGGGGTTCTGATAGTAACAGCGAACAGATGTTCATCTGGGAAGTGATCTTCAACTGCTTCTGTATCTGTTGGCTTTGGCATTCTTGATAGAAAGTCAGCTACAGGGTTCTCTTTTCCAGGTCGATCTTTGATTGTAATGTTGAATTCCTGCAATAAAATCAACCATCTTGTCACTCTTCCATTTGTAACAGGTTTATTTGCTAAGAATTTAATGGCAGAGTGATCAGTATATAGTACTATAGGATACCCAGTTATATAATGTCTAAACTTATTTACAGCATGAACTACAACTAAAAATTCCTTCTCAGTCACAGTATAATTTAATTCAGCAGGGGATAGATTTTTGCTAATGTAATAGATTGCATATGGTTTCTTGTCTTCCTCCTGCCCAAGTACTACTCCAATTGTTGTGTCTGAGGCATCGGATGAAATTTGGAATGGAAAATTCCAATTTGGGCCCCTCAGCACTGGGGCTGTTGAAACAAGCTTCTTCAGATCATTGAAGGCATTGTCACATTTATCTGTCCAAATGAAATCAACATTTCCAGTTAGTGCATATAAAGGTGCAGCTATTCGAGAATAATGTTCTATAAATCTCCTATAATAACCAGAAAATCCAAGAAAGCTACGTACCTCTGTTTGTGTGGTGGGTGTGGGTATTAACAAGATTATTTGAATTTTAGCTGGGTCCACCTGAATTCCAGCTGCTGAAATATAATGCCCTAAGATAACTCCTTCGGTCATCATCATATGACACTTTTCATGGCTTAAACAAAGCCTAGTGTCAATACATCTTTGCAACACCTTTTCTAAATTTTCTAATGCTGGCTCAAAGTCATCCCCATAAGGTGTGAAGTCATCCATATATACTTTGAGACCTTCATTTATTAAGTCTGCAAAGATGCTGAGAATGGCCCTTTGGAATGTAGCAGGGGCATTGCATAGGCCAAAAGGTAAGACTCGGTAGGCAAATGTCCCCCATGGACAGGTAAAAGTAGTTTTGTCTTGGTCTTCAGGGGCAATCTGGATTTGATTGTACCCACTGAAGCCATCAAGGAAGGAAAATAATTTCTTTCCTGCCACTGTGTCTAATACCTGGACAATGAAAGGAAGGGGAAAGTGGTATTTTTGTGTTGCCTTGTTAAGTTCACGGTAATCTACACATATTCTCCACTTTCCGTTCTTTTTTGGTACCAATACTAATGGAGAGACCCACTTGCTATCATATATTGGATAGATGAAATTAACATCCAATAATTTTTGTAATTCAGCTTTCACAATATCTTTAAGGTGAGGGTTTAGTCTTCTTTGGGGTTGGCGAATGGGTCTCGCATCTTTTTCAATATAGATGTGGTGTGTACACAATTGGGGGTCAATTCCCTTCATGTCTGGGTAATCCCATGCAAAGGCTGCTTTGTATTTTCGTAATAATTGGACCAACTTCTCTTCTTGTTCAGCAGTCAGATTTTTGTTAATGTTTAGAGTTTTTCCCGGCTCAATTTCTACAATCTTTCTATTGTACACATAAGTAGTGGGTATTACTTGATCAGGAATGTCTTTCAAAGGATATTATTCTTCTTTATTATCAAATGTTGCCTTGATCATGTGACATTGTTGATGGGATCTGATTTGTGGTTTATTAATAAAACTATTGATGATATCATCCTCTGTTTGATCTTTGAAATCAAGAGCATTTTCTATAGTTAGAGGTGATCTCATATTTTCCATAAGATATGATATAGGTTGTTTTCTTGTTTTGATTATTGATAGACTTGGCTGGGCTAGGGGATATAAAGCTAAATTCTTGACATAGTTTCCCCTTGTTATTGTCATGTTGCCTTGTTGGCATCCAATATAAGCATTGGCAGTTGCCAACCAAGGTCTACCTAAGATTAACGGGTGTCCATCCAGTCGGTTCTTTGGATTACTAACCAGGAAGTCAGCAGGGTATTCCCAAGAATCTACAGATACCATTACATCCTGTAGTGTACCTTCTGGTTTGACTACCGATCAGTCAGCCAGCTCCAGTAAGGTTGTTGTTGGTTCAAGTGATGTAATGCCAAGTTTTTGATAGGTAGTGGTTGTTAAGGTATTGATTGCTGCTCCCAAATCAACTAAGGCATTTTGAAATGATTGCCCATTGATTTGCACTGTCACTATGGGATTTCCTAGGTCTTCATATTTGATAGGTGTTTCCATCCTTGATAATAAGTCAGATAAAGTACCGACTATTTGGACAGTTGGATTGGTGGTTGTTCTCCTCTTTGGATTCTTTATGCATAATTCCTTAATGGTTTTTGCATATATAGGAATGTCTTGGATAGCTTGGAGGAGAGGGATTTTTATACACAAATTTTTAATTCTCCCAGAAGGTCGAAGTTAGGATGTTCTAATGGGCGTGGTATGATTAATCGTTCTGGGAATGGTGGAGAGGAAGTTGTTACTTGTTGTTGATCTTGTTGTTGAACTTCCTTCTCTTTTTGTAATGTTTGTTCTACAGGTAACGGATCTTCAATATGAACATTATTATTTCTCTTTGTTTCTACTATGCGCCCAAACCTTAATTGAAGGTCATTGCACTCCCTCAGTTCAGTTTCTAATTCTGGGGGTTCCATTATTTGGACAAAATGAACTGGCCTATTGTTTGGGTTTGGGTTGGGTCGGGCTGGGAGTTGTGGTCTTAAGTTGGTCTGAGGGTTTGTATAGGGAGTTGGCAGTGTAGGTTGAGAGAGAGGGATTGTTCTAGCTGGCTGATTTGTAGGTCTTTGCCAGTTTGACTGCCAGGCCTGAATCTGCGAAGTAGAGGGGGACCATTATGTTGGATAGTTATTATTTTGCCAAAACGGTGGGAAGAAAGGAAAGTTTGGCCAGTTAGTTTGATTTGTTTGATTTGGCCAAGATGTTGCAGGGAATGGTTGTTGTGACCAATTGGGGAAAGGTGGTTGATTTTTCCACATTCCACTATATTGCTAAGCATTGTATTGAGGAGGCTGAAAAGAAGAAAATGGATCGGTTGGCATACCTGATTGTCGTGGCTGCCATTGTCGGCGTTTATTAAGCAGACATACCACTTCTGATTCTTCTTCTGCCTCCTTATAAACTGATTTTAGGCCAAGATGCGAGGGACATCCTTCTGTAGGGTGATCTTTTGTGCAAATGGCACAGACTTTGATTACATCCAACAGGCACTCTTTGTGGCTGTGTTTCTTCCTACATCTAGGACAGAATACTGCCAAATTTTGCTCTACTTCTGCTTGCTTTTGTTTGGCTTGCATAATGTCAAACTGCATTGTTAGAGTCCCAAGTATATCTGTCTTAAAATCTTCTAGCAGGTTTCCAATCTCTGCATGAGTCACACCTTCATTAGAGGTCTTGTTGTCTCTTGTAATCATATCATGTTCTGCTGATTTTAGCCTTGTGTTGCCCCTCGAACTCCTGATACACAAATCAATAATGTTAGCATAAATTTCCTGATATATATCACCTTTACCCATAATATTCAATGTTTCAACCCATTGATATTTCATTCCCCTAATTAATGTAGTTTTCAACACATTATCAGGTAATGGTAAGGATGCATAAGGGGACCTTTGAAGATTGTATTGAAATCGTTCTATATATTCTTCCAAGGTTTCATTTAGTTTTGCTGTCATTTGGAATATTTCATCTTTTAATTCCCGAGACCTACAATAATCTTGATACTTCTTTAAAAAATGCAGCCTTCATTTGATCCCAATCAGTTATGACACCCCCACCTAATCCCATAAACCATCGTAAGGCTGCCCCTTTTAATGTAGAAGGGAATAGTTTTAGTTTTTGGGGATTGGTGGTATAATCATATCCCCTGCATAACACATCAAATTCAAACAAAAATGCATCTGGATCCTTTGATGTTAAGCTATTAAATGTGGGAATATGTTGAAGGGGAATGGCCTTCATAGGTGCATTGACTGTAGTGTCTACTATAGGATATTGCAGCATAGAGGTTTGCTAGGGTGTCTGCTGGTTCTGATTTTGGTTCTAGGCCATTTGGTCGAAAATGTGCCAATATCCTTCTGGGATCTCAAGGGAATTCCTAGGCTGACTAGAAGGAGAATGAATGGCTTTGATAGCACTTCCCTTATCTGGAACAATGAGTATTCCTTGTTGACCTACTGTTTGAGGTGATTCAAGACGTTGGTTTTGAACAAGTTTAACAACACTTCCTTTATCTGGACTGCTTACTGGTTGGGCTATTTCAGTAGGAGATGTTGGGTCTCCTATTTCTCATGTTTTCCCTTCTCCTTCATGGAGATTACTAGTGTTCCCTTCTTGAGGGGAAATTATGCAGGGATTCTCAATTTCTTGGGAATCTTGCTCAATTCCCATTGTTTGACTGTGTATCTCAACAAAGGCTTCAGATGGTGACTCTGTAGCCTGAAGGGAACTAGTAGGCTGTCTAGAGATAGCTTTTATAAATCCTACTGATGGCTGAGATTCAGTTCTTTTAAGGATTTCGTCAATAAAAGTTGTCCGCCCAAGGGTCATCGGTCCCTTAGGTTTTTCAATTTTAGGAGGAATTTTGTTTTGCTTAGCTGGTCTATTCATTCAAGAAAACAAACCTTCATTCCTACCTAAAGAAAGAAGCTTACCTACTTCTACTGTGAAGCGGCTGTGAGCAAGTGTATTTCTTGCCCAGTGCACAGGTTCTTACCTTCCATCTTTAATACCCAATTCTTCGCAAGCAGAAGAAAATCAACTGTGCATCACTCCTTTAAAATGGCATACACTCTCCTCGGCAACGGCACCAAAATGTTGAAGGGTAAAAAGGTATCTTTCAAACACCTAATTAGCCTACATTAATCATCAATCCGGGAGCGAATTTTTATTTCAAGAGTGTACTTATCCGAGGTCGTTTGTAATTAACTAAGAATGTTAAGGAAGATGGCATAGAATCTTAAATACAAGAGCAAATGGATGCCAGAAAGAAATCTAATTATGAAGACAAATGTGAAATGATCCTCTGAACTCTAACTAAATCAATCTCGCAAAAACATCGTATCGTGATACGTAGTAGTAACTCCTTCCCTAGAAATTGAGGCAAGATAACCAATCTAGGAACTTGGAAGTAGTAACCAATGTCCTCTACAGTTGGTGGTCTTGTTCTTGAAGCAATCGAAATGAAATCAAACTCAAACTACTTGTTGATGAAAATAACTAAAAGGAAACGAAAGGAACAACAACTTGTAATTCCTATGTGTACATAGTCCCAGATGGTTATGACGAACTGCCATAACTCGAAGTACTCGAAGCCATGAATCAAACGAACAATAAACAAAATGAAACAAATACAAATTGAACAAAAAATTATAAACGAATTAATCTTGATACTTCAACCCCCGAAGCGATGTATGTTACCATGAAACAATCAATCGAGAAGAATCGTAAACTAATAGAACATCAACTTAGAATTGAATATAGAACAACAAAGCTCTATAACGATGGCAAGGTAAACGAATGCACTTCCTGTAGATGATAAAATAGCAATGCAACTCATTAATGATCACAATGAATCTGTATTCAATGCAACGACAGTCAATCAACTTTGCAATTGAAATAAAATTTAAACACAACTTCACACAACAGTAAGCAAATATTAGAAATAAAAACAGCAAGGTAATTCCACCAGAGCTGGGCCCTTAGCACCAGTGAAATACTGCTGGGCTACTTTAGAACTTAAGAGATGAAACGAAATGCATCTTTGATATTAATCGAACATAAAGTATTACAGAGACTACTCTCTCAAAACTGAGAGTCAGTAAACAATATTACAGAGGAAATGTTTTAATAATGAGAACTTCCGACCTTTTTTAATCACCAAAGGCATTGCCTTATATAACAGACCCTGACGAACAAGACGAGGAATAAGATAAGTTTGAACAACGATCCCTCAGGATCGAAGCATCCTGAGGGATTCGCTTCTCTTCATTTGGTTATCATATGGTTTACTTTGACTGAAGCCGAGCTGTCCCTTGCCTTTTCTTGGCAATGCATTCCGATTTCCTTGTCTTTGGCTGGATGTGGTTTAATGCCGGTGGAGTAGTAGTTGCATTAATCTCAGCCTCGCCTTTGGTACAGCTGTTCACTTCGTCTAATTCATGTTTTATCAACAAAAAGCAACCTTTAGTCATCTTTTTACAATAAACATAAACATTTCCAATTCTACCATAATTATTATAATAAATTACCTTCCTAAGGTAAAAAGGAGTAGGTCTATGGTAAAAGAATGAGAAAAAACACAATGATTTCATAACTTTTTTCACTGCCCAAAACAACCTATAGAGTCTGTTGTGGAATGTAAGTGTGGCTTTGAGGTTGATGATAGATAGGTTTATTTTGAGGGTAAGCAACCTAAGGTGTATTATATACCAGTTGATATGAAACTTGAGGGTAGTAAGCACCTTGTAGTTGAGAAGAAAGACCTAGCTAAGTAGGTTGAGTAGGTTGCTGAGTGGGTAGAATGAGTTGCTGAAATGATGGAACGAGCTTTGGAGCAAGTTGAATCGGTTGCTGAGGGCCACCAGGTTGGCCTTGTGGAAAATTTTGGCCTGATGGTTGCGATGGACTAGGTTTTCCCTAATAACCAGGTTGACCCAAAGAAGGACCATAGGGCTGTCTTGGTTGCACAACATTCAGGCCATATTGAGAATGTGGTTGCAATTGTGGTGCAACAGGTTGTCCATGTGGTGGGTAGATTCTCCCCTAGGAGCATAAGATAGTCCTGATTGATTCGAATATTGACCGAAAAGACCGGAGGGTTTTCCATGTTGGGCCAAAGGTTTCCCTTGTAAAGGTTGACCTTGTGGACTCTATGGTTGTCCTTGTGGACAAGAAGCAAGGCCCTATTGAGCTAAAGGTTGTACCAAAGGGGGTTTTCCTTGCAAGCCAGAGGGTTTCACAGGTAAGGTAGGCTTGGAACAAGAAATGATCTGATAAGGATCAGTAGGAGGAAAATAAATTGGATTACCATGCTCATCATAATGAAGTGGATATGAATAAACAGGGTTAATAACAACATCATAATGATGAAAAAGAGGATTACCAGGAGGCTGAGGCTACTAAGAACCCTGAGAGATCTACTGTTGAACAACTAACAGATACTCTTCAAAAGTAAGACTGTGAGGAATCAGAGGGGTAGTGGAAATAACACTAGAAGAAGGTGTGGCCTCTATTGAAGGAACATAACATCAGTGAATATCCAACATTTGCTCATCAAACACATAGGTAGAAAGCATAGGCATGATAGAGGTATACGAGGTTTCCATGGCACGGTTTTGCAACCTACTTGGGCCAGGATTAATAGGCCATGTAGGGTTGAGAAAAATAGACCTGTGGGTGTGAAAATATTCTTACAAATGATGGGTATCAACTGGTGTGGATAAAGCCACACAGAATTTTAGTCAGACTGGAACTGATGTAACAGTAATCGACGAACCAGTTGTCGAAGACGATAGTCCCAATGAAGGTAAGACCAAACTCTAAGAAGGATATACTGTACTGGATTGCATAATGGAGGCAACAATAGACGTAATCTAACTAAAGGACCGATAGCCAGGTGGAAGTGACACCAATGGTGGAGAAGACTGAGTTGAAACATGAGGGACATCTTCCAGAAAAAGATGATATTCTCCTATAGAAACAGGAATTCCTTCACTACCAATAGGAATAGATGATTCTATATCTGACTCTGGCATAAGATATTCAAAAATACTACAGGGACTAAGAGTAACAACAGCAGCAAAAAATCATGAGCCCGACGTAAGAGGAGGAAATTTTCCTTCTTCCCCAAAACCAGATCAAGCACAAGGAGGCCAATTTAACTCAACTGGCTCTTCAGGAGGAGATATAGTAGCAAGAGGTAGGACAGACAGGAGAATAGACTGCAAGATATCGGCAGACCTAATGGACTGAGGAGTTTTAAAAGAAACATTTGGGAAAGAACTACCACTAGGAGGTAGTGAGGGTGACGAAACTAGTGGTTCTGCTACCGTGAATGTATATCAAAAACAAAAAGGGAAAAAGAAAACCAATCGAGGACTCCAAGATCAAAACCAAGGAAGAAACAACAGGTTAAGTAATAAAAATTTAATGGGCGTGTGATCGTAGGTAATTAATTTTATGAAACTGAAACCATATTTTGTTGTTTCATTTTTGAAGAGTTGAGAAACAGGCCAAATATGACTCTAGTCACTTTCAATTTTAAACGAGCATGAAATGAAAAGTGCTCAATGATATCTTATCTTTTTAAAGAGTCATGAAAAGATAAAAATGGCTACTCTAGAATACTAAGCAAGAGGGTATACTAGGTTTCCGTGAACTTCCATATACACCTTGGTGACCAAATGAAACAGAAATGACCAAGGACTTGACGTACATGCAGGTAGTCTCCCCAAATGATGTATTTGGTGTATCACGATTACAAGGAAGCAAACTCAGCTTCCTATGGATAAAGGATTGCAACCTAGAGGGGTCTCCCTTTATATACTCGACGATACAGGGAGCGCAAGTCTGTACTAGCACTGTCTAAAGCCAGATGGCGAACAACAGCTACTAGGTTTTAAGACGTCGGAACACGTCTCTAGCCTAGACCACTAAAAAAATTTCGTTAGGTTTCAATGCTTCCTTAGGTTAATTAAATAAATTTTAAAGTTGATCTTGGATTATGTTTCAGTTTTAAGGTCCTATTGATGTTGGATCTCAAAAATCCCTAAATGCAAGCTATATGCAAATGAACGTCATTTCTGATTCAATGAATGCTAGTTATGAGAAGGATAGAAATATTTCAAACAAAAAGAAAACAATGATATTATGCAAAGAAATCCACTAATGCATCTAACAGAATACGAAAATGAAACTCTTTCCCAGATAATTAGATGCTAGTTATGCAAAAGAGTATTTCACTTTCAATGCAAAGAAAGAATGAAAAATATGTTTTCTTTTATTTTTCAATGAAAAGAAGTACATGAAGTACTAATTACATGAAAAAAAAGACAAACACTAGCTTAAGTGTTGCGTTGGAATCAAAATTGAATGACTCAATAAAAAACGAAAAAAACAGAAGAAATCACTCAAACTAATGTCGCAATCTTTCAAACCAAGAGATATTTTTCAAAATGATCCAAAACAAGAAATGTAATCTATGCTTGGATAAAAAGGGCGAAGAACCAATCGAGAAAAAAAAAAAGACTTTACAACCAAGGCAATCACTCAAAAGATCAAGAAAACTAAGTGCAATCAAGCCACAAATGGGACTGAAAACAATAAAATCGACTCGATTTTCGAACAGAAGGCTCAGTGCACCAGGACACCTAGAAACCCTAAGGCCTCAACTAACAGTGATAAGAAGATGGAAAAAAATTTGAGAAAACCAAGTTGACAATAATTAAAACAATCCCAAAGGCATAATTATGCATAAAAAATAACCCAGAAGAAAGCAAAATTGACCAAAAGACTCATCAACAAGGTAAAACCAATTCCTACAGTGGTTGGCATGACTGTAAGGCTATAATCCACACCATACAGGGGTTGGCGCGACTGAAAAAAGAGCAACATTCACTAATTGGTGCAACTGTTCAGAGAAAAACCCTGCCAAGCCAGGTAACTATGGGGAAAGGAGGAAAAAAAAAAACCTAATGAGCAGAGGTCTATCTTGACACTCTGGAGCTAAACAGAGGATGAAAAATAAACAAGAAAACCAGAAAAGACAGACAACTAAAGAAATAATTGAAATTGACCCAACAAAATGAAACGAAAAACTCGCACTAATCCCCAGTGGAGTCGCCAATTTTTTATGCAGGTAAAACCTCTCTGTGGACAAAGACGATCCCTCTAGCCCTAGAGTGGGTCTAGAAACAAAGGGACATGCTAAAGTGTTGCTCCTTAATTATTGAATGAACAAGGGAAACGGTAGATCAACCTACCTGGAATCCAACATTTTTGTTGTTGCTGTAGTAGTGGTGGCCTCTCGCTCGTGCCTCGACAAGTCATAATCCGTTTTCCATTATGCTTGGATACCTGCACAAAGAACAATAAACAATAATAGCATACAAGATAACAACATTTCATTCATAACTATTAACCAGTCAAAGAGGGCTAAACATATTGCGTTAAACAAACATCATAACACAACAGTGGAACCAAACAATAGTCATGTATATAAATGAATAGAAGGAAGAGTTACAACTGATGCTTTGACGTCGCAGTCTCCTCCAGTGGGGTTCAGGCGAAGCACGTCTCATATGCTTGTCAAGGAATTTGGACAGGATGAAGGCATGGACTCAAGCTCTCTTAGAAGTCATGGACTCAAGCTTCCTCAACGTAATTCCTTCTTATTCTATCTTCTCTAGTCATTCAGCTATTTAGCCGTTCAGCTAGTTTGTTATAAGAGAGATAGCTTCTTTTATAGAGGAAAAGGAGGAGGTTACGATCCCTACAAAGGCAGGAGGGAGGACTGTCCTTTAGGGAGTTCCATTAAGAGGTGGAAACCATAAACCTAAAGAAGGTAGTCTGTGGTTTATCAATTCAACCACTCCCAGTGACTCATCCTCGAGGTGGTTGGAGTGAAATCTCCACCTCTATTTCTAAAAAACATTCCATAAATAGATTGGTGTGGGTGGAAAAATAGGACAGAGCACCAGTTGGCATGAGCCCAGTGTTAATTTTCCTCTTCAACACAAGGGCATAACTGATTACCCGCGCCAAGGAAAAAACAAGGGTTTTTGAGTCTCTGCTTAGGGAATTGTCAACAAGAGGAATGTTACTCTCATTTAAAGGGACACAATGATGGTTTTTCCAAGGCATGACACTGCTTATTGGTCACAAAAATGACCATCCAATGGGAAAGATGGGGATTGCAGAGACAGTGACAATGTAATAGAGGCCCCTTGGATTTCAATTTACTCCTTGGGCAAGACTATGTCTATGCAATGAAAGTTGTCGTATCGACACTCTTTTCACGTGATGTCTTTCCCTCACAATGGAAACATTGTGACTCTTGACCAACTTTCATTTGCTAGTCTTGGTTCGCCTACCAATAATCCAACGACCCTAAATTTTCCTTATCCAGAAGTGGTATCTACCCAACCACGGGTTAATTATGTGGCAAACAGTCCCATGTTTTCATTTACCGATGAAAGCTAGCCTCTAATTGTTTTCTCAAATTCCTTTGACTTAGATCCCTTAATTGACATGGAAAACCCTATGGGATTATTTGAACGCGATGTTCTTATCCCTATTGAATCCCTTAACATGTGTTCCTTCCATAGAACTGTTCTTCCATCTGATGAAGACCTCTTAGAGGCCATGATCGAGGTGTGTCCCTTGACATGCATTTCTTCAAGTTGGAAGACATGATCAAGGTCACCATGAGGATAGCTCTTTTCCTGTGTCAACCTCATTAAAAAATGAAACAGGTCACTATGAGGATATTTCTTTTATTGTGTCAACCTCATTAAAAAATGAAACATGCCCTTATGAGGAGAGTTCCTTTTACTGTGTCAACCTCATTAAAAAATGAAACAGTTTCTAACAAGGAAAGTTCTCTTTTCCTATGTCAACCTCATTCAAAAATGAAACAAGTCCCTATGAGTAGATTTCCTATTACTATGTCAACCTCATTAAAAAATGAAACAAGTTTCCATAAGGAGAATTTATGTTACTATGTCAACCTCATCAAAAAATGAAACATGTTTCCATGAGGAGAGTTCTTGTTATTGTGTCAACCTAGTTAAAAAATGAAACAGGTTTCCATGAGAAGAATTCCTGTTACTGTGTCAACCTCATTAAAAAATGAAACAGACCCTTATAAGGAGAGTTTCTTTTACTGTGTCAGCCTTATTAAAAAATGAAACAGGATCCATGAGGATAGTTCTTTTCCTGTGTCAACCTCGTTAAAAAATGAAACAGGTTTACATGAGGATAGTTCTCTTCCTGTGCCAACCTCATTAAAAGATGAAACATGTCACTTTGAGGATAATTCCTTTTGCTGTGTCAACCTCGTTAAAAAATGAATCAGGAAATGAGCATAGCTCTTTTCCTGTGTCAAGCTCATTAAAAAATGAAACAAATACTCTCCTAATTAAGTTGAGTCTTTCATCTGATCTCGTAAATGAACCTTCATTCCATCTAGCTATTAGTAACTAGTAGTCTACTTAGTTGAATGAAATGAAGCTTGGGGGGCATATGCTCTTGTAGGTTATGCTTGGGGGGCATTGAAATCATTCTCAACCACATTTTCCTACATTTCAATTTTGTGTAAAAATGAAACCATTTTCAAGCACATTTTTCCTTTGTTTCAAGCTTTTATAAAAATGAAACCTATCTCGATTCCATTTCGGTTACTATTTTCAAGACTCATTAAACTCATGAAAATCCTGATATTATTTTTCTACCTTTCATTCTCGTAAAACACATGAAAATTCTGAGTTATTTCCGTCTTTTCTTGCTCATAAATTAAATTGAAAGTCGGCCAATTGAGTATACTTTTATCACCTTTTTGGGCTCTTGAAAATTACGATAAAAGCAAAACCACAGAGTTCTCTTTTAAGCCCTTTTTCAAACTCTCTAAATATGGAAAGATCATCGAGTACTTGACTATTCAAACTCCTTAAAGGAAATGAATAGTCATCCTTTTAGTATAAGTTTACCCCTTTCCTGGATTGAAATGGACTATTTACGAAAAAGGTATACATTGAATAATCATGGTCAATTGTAATATTCCAAATCTAGAACAACTCAACAAACATGCACTAAAAACACATTTTCAAAAATATATCCCATATAAATTAAAAATAATCACTTGTATCCCATAGATACATCCATCTAGCATATATTTCCAAGAGGAGATCAGAAATAAACGAAACTAGGTGAGGTAAATAGACCTCCCACACTAGTGTAGCTGAAAATGACCAAAAACCCCAGACACTGCTACTCAGGAATAATGCACAAAAGGGAATGCACATTATTATGAGGGTTTTAACTCAGGAATTAAGTAAACAAATAGATATGCTCATATATTAGATAAACAAGCTTAGAAACTGAGATCTAGTCTCCTTATACAAAATACAAGAGAACCCGACAAGTGTTTCTTGTCAAACACTCTACATACAAAATGTGATATTCAGAAATTTACTGAATCACAACTACAAAACGGAAGCATAAGAGTGTATAGGGATGAAATATGTCTGATTTAATTTATATCCCTCAAGGGCTTCCTCCCATGAAAGGATGAACCTCTTAATCACAAGAAAACACTACAACGGAGCCACTAGACCATGCACTGAAACTACCTCCAAAAAAACGCATTCCCTAGCTGGAACAACACTGGTAATGTTAGGGAAATGTGTGGTCTACTTCCATAGATCTGAAATAATCTCTAGACCCCTCCAAACAGGTCTCTCAAGTGAAGTAAATCTCCCTCCAAGGAGAAACTAGCTGAGAAAGTGGGATTCCAATCCCTCCCACTGCTGCACCCTACAACACTGCACAATCTCTGGCAAAAACTACGTTGATGAAGTAGGCTGAAGCTTGGAACAAAAAAACGATGTGGAAAATGAATATAAACTCTCTCAATAGGCTTCTCAAGGAAAGAGGTGGGATTCTTGCTCGGGAACACCCGGTGCTAAAAAACACTGCTACCCTGCTAAACAGCAAGAGGAAGAAAAAGTTTGAGCAAACAAGAATAATAATATAAAATATGAAGAATAATGCTGCCATCCTCTTCCTTAAATAAAACATAAGTTTTCTTGCCCTTGGCCCCACTCAATTAGGTCATCTCTATCCAAAGATTCATCTCCCTCCAAAACTACGTTATTCCTTCTTGGATTCCTCCTCCTCCACAACTGCGTTGTTGACTTAGTCAAAGTGGACTGAATCAACTTGATATTATCCTTGTTCACACATGGAGGTGTTTTATTAAGCTAGAAAGAGTGTCCCCTTTCACACTAGGAGTTTTTTTATCCCTCCTTAGGAGACTTATATGCTTTTATAACCATTTATTCACCGGCTGGAGCTGCTACTAACTCTAATGTTCCATTTAGCTTTGAGGCTAAAATTTTAGAAAATTACAGTCCTCCCCTCCAAAATATTTTCTTGTCCTCAGGAAAATGCATAGGGAGAGAAAAATTTCTCCCCTCCTCCTCATTGGGCCTCCCATCAATAGCCTTCATCACTGCATCAAGAGAATCAGCAAATAAATTGTCATCCAATGTTCCCTCCCAAGTGTGAACAACCAAAGGGTCTGCATCAATCAAAGGTGGAAAGTGTGAATGGAAATTGGCTTGTTGTCTCATGGCCTCCACAAAGTAGGAGTGATGACCAACATGGTGAATGAGTGTAATATTTCTAAATTAGCTGCAGCTAATAGGAATATTAATTTTTCCTTGTTTATTTTTACATTTCATGATTGATGAATAAATTTCGAAGGAGGACATATAAAACTCCTGAAAACCAAGAATACACCAATGCCTATGTGAACAGAGAAATATATGGGCTATTCAAATAAACTCCTGCAGGTGTGAATGGGTCTAAATCACAAGAGTGGGTCATCTTTGACCAAGTCAACAACGCAGTCTAGATGCATTGAACCTCCTTGAGGTACAACGCAGTTCTAGAAGGAGAATCTAAATGTGAAAGGGGATAAACCAATGAAGTGGTTTAGGGTTTGGAAAGACTCCTAGCTTATAAAAGGAAGAGGAGGGTAGCAAGAGGGGGTTGTTGAATATTATCATTTCTGAAGGTATTGTCTGCTTAGACATCCCTTTTTGGGTCTTCTTGTTCAGGAATCCCACCTTCTTCCTTGAGCAGCTCTTGGAGGAGACTTGTGCTATCTTTTCCACATCAAGATTTTATGCCAAGCACAACTTACACCTACAGTGCTGATCCTATTGAGGGCTGAGCTGTCCTTGTGAGTTGCAGCAGTGGAAGAAACTAGATCTGCTTAGATCTAGCTTATACTAGTGGCTCTTCTCAATGAGTGTGTATTTTAACCTCCTGGAAGATTTCATTAGCTAATTTTGGTTCAGATCTACATCTTGGCATCAGGATAAATCATTCTTAGAGGCTACATCATTGTTTCTCTCCCTAGACAGCACTATTTGCAGATCTACAACTGCAAGGTGTTTTGTCTACATTTTGGAGTAGAGATCTCCGGTGTTGGGATTCTTCCTCTCACTGTGGTGATCCATGGATTGGCCATCCAATCCATGTTAGTTTCAGATATGATATATTGTACCATTTTATTATTCATAAATTTCTAAATCATTCTGCAGATCTGCAATCTTAGATCTCAGATCTATTCTCTCTGCTTCATGTTTTGCACAAAACCCCAAGGGGAATGTATAGATTAGCATTTATTGTACACAGATCTGTATTAGATATAAATTTTTATGTAAATATCTGCTCTAGATCTGAATAATTAATAATCTACTACTTCAGCCCTAAAAATAACACTATCATGGTTATGCAGTCTTTTCTTACGGCTGTAGCACCTCATTTCTAAGGATTTTTGTTGTATAAACTCATTCTTTCTCTTGTATATTGTAGGGGCCATAAAGAACATATGATTTTATGTTATATATTTGATTTATAAACCTTCACATCAGCCCCCTACTTTTCTTTAGTGGATTTGCGTTATTTCTGAATCAGTCCTTTGCATAGAGCTGATGCCCCTCTCTTTGGGTGGTTTTCAGCTAGACTAGTTTGTGGGAGATCTATTTAACCCACTTAGTCTGATTTTTTTTTGCCCTAATTTTGTATTTATATCTTATATGAGCTTATATAAGGGATCCATGAGCTAAAAAATCATTTCTATTCACATTATTCTCAAAAGTGTGTTATTTTAGCAGGCTTGCTGAGGTTTTCGAAATCTGGGATATCACAGTGCTATCATAGCAAGATATTTGGCTCAGCCTATGGCTTCAAGTCGAAGTGTTGTAAAGCAAGGAGAAAGGTTAGAATGGTGAAGAATATGAGTTTACTCTCATCACTTTTTAGATCCAGTAAGAACCTCTCGAAGGAGGTTGTACAAGAAGAAGAGAGAAGAAGCAGTGAAAATCCCAGGAAGTTTCAAGAACAAGAAGATCTTCCGATCAGATCTACAAGATCTATACATGAGGAAAATTCTGAATCCTCATCTCATGGATATGTGCACTCAGACATATCACCAAAGCTTTAGCATTCTATTTTTTATTTCCTCATGAAGAGGAAGAAAGGAGGTGTACCCAAAAAGGAGACTCTTAGAGAGTATTTGGAGTATGAAGCTCAATCCAAGGAGTTCAAAGATAACTTGAACTTCCAAGGGTTCTACAAGATCAGGGAGATAAAATTCACAAAGGAGGATTAGTGTGATAAGGTTAGATTCTATCTATCTATATTTTATGGATCACCTAAATTTCCCGTTAGGGTTTGGATGGAGGAGCTAGATAGCTTTGTGCAACAACGTCAAGTTTCAGAGATTGAAGCCATCAAAGCAGTAGCACTGCATTTTGAAGGTAAAGCATATTCTTGGTGGTTGTTTGATTCTTTTTCCTTGAATAATTCCAATACACCTACTTATTCAAGGTTTATTGCAATATTTATAGAAAGGTTTGATGAAGCTCCATGTGTAACATCTTCTATTGACACTATCAAACCACATCGAACAAATCTTTTTCATGAGTTGGAAGGGTCTATGAATCCAACTCCATTTCTGAAGACCATGGAAGAAGGTGTAAGTTTGTTTGATGCCTTTCCAAGGGCAAAATCTCCATTTAGTGAAGGTTCCTCTTCTCAAGAGGAAAGGATGAAGGGTTCTCCTTCAATAGATGACCAAGATCTAAGGTCTCTTATTGATGATGAGACAATTTTAGTTATTGAGGAGGAGGGGAAGACAAGAGATAATAATGCAGTCACAAAAAAAGCACCTCAAGCACCTCATGAAGATGAATTTTGAGCACTTTCTCCAAGAGAAGAAACTCTTACACTCTTGCAAGGAGTTCCACAATCTCTCACACATAGAGCTCTTTGCATAACACATGAGCAGCATGTACCATCATTGTCAAATGATGGGTTCTTGGGGATAGAAGAAGGAAGAGAGGAGGAAGGGCATCATGAGGTGAAGAACATGAAACCTTCTCTACTCGAAAGCTTGGAAGCACAAAGAAGACAAGAGGACCTATGCACTAAAGGTAGGGGAAAATCTCTCTACCTACATCCTCATTCTACTCTATGCCTTGAAACCTCTTTGTAAGGAGGTACTTTACCAGGAGAACCTCTTGATAGGAGGAAATATAAAGTGTTCTTTGAACTATGGGCAGCATATACATACGTGGCTAAGGAGGGAGCCTTGGGAGAAGCTATCACAGTGCAGAGAATATCTCATGAATTCATAAGAGAGATGAGAAATTTCCTGAAAGGGGCATTGCTAACTCCCACTCAGAAATCTGCTCTAAGAGAGGAGAAATCAGAGATCTATGATGGCATAAGCATGAGGACACATGGAAACTCCATATCTTTAGGGCATCCCATGATCTCTTCATTCACAAAGAATATTTCTAAACATGGAAACGGGATGCTAACCCTCTTGTATACTTGGGCCAAAATGAGGAAGTTTTGGAAGACAAGGAATTTCCGAGGGGAACTTGATTTCCATATGCTTCAATCTTGTCTTGAGCAAGATCAGCTGTAATTGGGTAGAAAAAGGGAGATTATGATGCTCCAACATGTGACTTTGATGTCAAGGAAGTCAAATAATGGAGCCATGATATGATAGGGGCAGCATTTCAGACCTATACAGCATTGTCATTCTTGGAGAGCTTGGATCCTTATTGGGATTCCCAACTCATGATGGAATACTCCAAGGACCTTTTCACATGGGGGAATCTTGATGGGGAATTAAAGGATGAAAGGTTCATGGTGGTTGATGGAGTTATCTATTTCTATAATATTATTCTTTTGGTTAGTGACTCCAAGCTCAAGGAGAGACTACTAGATGCTACCTGTGAGATCCTGCTTTCCAAACCCACTAGTTTCATTAGAGCATATCATACTCTTTTGGGTAATTTCATATGGGACGGTTTCAAGGAAGAGGTGCACTCTCATATGAATATGTGCATGGATTACTTGGTAGAGGAGGAGGAACATAGCTCTTTGGAGGAGCCATCATTCACATCTCCTCACTCATTGAGTGTGAGAGGGAACTCATCCATGAGTTACCCCACTGATGTAAAACAAGTATATAGAGAGACTTGTCTTTCTGAATGTTATCATGTATCTCCTATATGCTTATATTTTTATAACACTCACTTGCAAAACATTGCTCCAAAATGGGGCACTATTTATGATGGGTTTCATGGGCCACTAAAGGCCATGAACTATGATGATGTAGGTCCTTCCTTGAAGGATATTGGAAAGCAATTATATCCTTCATGGTGTGATTCATTTACACCAACTATGATGCATTTTCTCCAAGCATTCAGAAGGGATGAGGCAACAAATGAGTGTTGGGGAAGACACTTGTCAAATCCTATTCTATGGCAGTTAAGGATAAAACTGCGCTGGTTGCACATGAGGGAACATATTCATTCTCATTTATCATACATGGCAGCTAGCACAATTCTAATCATGATCCCACAAGCTGAAGATGTCCTTATATTTTTTGGGGGCATGGTTGGAGGAGAGGCACACTTGTTGGATGTGTCCTTGGGGAGAGGAGTTCCCTATTCTTTTTGCATTGCATGCTTCAATATGAGCATGAGATTTTGTATGGTGAATATTATAGATCATTTGTCTCTTTGTAGAGTGAGCCATATGTTTTTTGGGAACATTCCTCTCATATGTGATGGGGAGGATTTTTTCTATGGATTGCCAAGCTGGGAAGTGATCCACTTCATTTGGATGATAGAATGGAGATGATAGACTTTCATGAATCATGAAAATCCCCATGATTTTCATCACTTTTATATTGAGGAGGCCATGGATCAACAAGAAGGTTTCAATAACAACCTTCCATTCTTTCATGATGAGAGCCATTGAGTTTACTCACCAAGGGCCAACTTGCACATGGAGGGAGGACCATTGGAGGATAGAGCTATTGCAGAAGATTCAGAACAATGGTGGAAACTATTGGATGAAGAGGCCACAAGATAAGAAGGGGATATTTTGCAGCACCCTTGCAGTTGCTTGAGGACAAGCAACATTTTGGAGGGAGATACTGTAATATTCCTAAATTAGCTCCAGTTAATAGGAACATTAATTTTTCCTTGTTTATTTTTACATTTCATGATTGATGAATAAATTGTGAAGGACATGTAAAACTCCTGAAAAACAAGAATAAACCAATGCCTATGTAAACAGAGACATATCTGGGGTATTTAAATAAAATCCTGTAGGTGTGAATGGGTCTAAATCACAAGAGTGGGTCATCTTTGACCAAGTCAATAGCGCAGTCTAGATGCATTAAACCTCCTTGAGGGACAACGCAGTTCTAGAAGGAGACTCTAAATGTGAAAGGGGCTAAACCAATGAAGTGGTTTAGGGTTTGGCTAGAATCCTATCTTATAAAAGGAAGAGGAGGGCAGCAAGAGGAGGTTGTTGAAGATTATCATTTCTGAAGGTATTGTGTGCTCAGACATCCCTTGTTGGGTCTTCGTGTTCAGGAATCCCACCTCCTTCCTTGAGCAGCTCTTGGAGGAGAATTTTTCTATATTTTCCACATCAGTCTTTTAGGCCAAGCTCACCTTACATCTACAGTGTTGCTCCTGTCAAGGGCTGAGTTGTCCTTGTGAGTTGCAACAGTGGAAGAAACTAGATCTACTAAGATCTAGCTTATACTAGTGGCTCTTCTCAGTGAGAGTGTCTTTTAACCTCCTCGAAGATTTCATTAGCTGATTGTGCTTCATATCTACATCTTCGCATCAGGAAAAATCATTCTCAGAGGCTACAACACTATTTCTCTCCCTAGATAGCATTATTTGCAGATCTACAGCTGCAGGGTGTTTTGTCTACATTTTGGAGGAGATATCTTCGATGTTGGGATTCTTCCTCTCACTGTGGTGATCCATGGATTTTCCATCCAATCCATGTTAGTTTCAGATATGATCTAATGTACCATTTTATTATTCATAAATTTCTGAATCATTCTGCAGATCTGCAATCTTAGATCTCAGATCTACTCTCTCTGCTTCATGTTTTTCACAAAACTCCAAGGGAAATGTATAGATCAACATTTCTTGTACACAGATCTGTATTAGATCTAACTTTCTATGTATATATCTTCTCTATATCTGAATAATTAATAACTATTGCTTCAGCCCTAAAAATGATGCTGTCATGGTTATGCAGTCTTTTCTTATGGTTGTAGCACCTCATTTCTAAGGATTTTTGCTGTATAAGCTCATTCTTTCTCTTGTATAGTGTATGGGCTATAAAGAAAATCTGATTTTATGTTACATATCTGATTTTTTAACCTTCACATCAGCCTCCTAATGTGCTTTAGTGGATCTTCATTATTTCTGAAGCATTCCTTTGCATAGAGCTGCAACCCCTCTCTTTGGGTGGTTTTCAGCTAGGCTAGTTTGTGGGAGATATGTTTAACCCACCTAGTCTAAATTTTTTTTTCCATCCTTTTGGATTTAGATCTTATATGAGCTGATCTAAGGGATCCAGGAGATGAAAACTCATTTCTATGCACATTATTCTCAGAAGTGCGTTATTTCAGCAGGCTTGCTAAGGTGTTCCAAATCTGGGATATTACAATGAGTGCCTCTCTCACCCATGCTATCATCCAAATGAAATGAGTCACCATCCAGGATGAAAAATCATAAAGGATCTATTACACCTTGAGCTCATGCAGAATAGGTGGGCTTAAAATATGAACATGGTAGACAAGATAGCCTACCCCACGCTGTCTTCCTCTCCACTCATGATAAGTGTGGAGTGCATGTTGATCATGGGCTGCAAACAAGTTGCCCTCAAGTGGCAATAGAAATATTGAATCTTCAAAGATCTCCTCTCCAAAAATATGGATCATGCTGACCCAAACCATTCCATTCAAAGTGAATGGCACATCATTATCATATGTCATCCAAATCAAAAAGTTGCTAAAGGTTATGTGCAAGTGAGGATGATACACATGGTCTCCTTGGTGGATACAACGTAGTATTTCCAACTGCTGATTTAGAACATCATGTGGCAAGTTGTTCTCCAATGAGCTACCAACTGTATATGTTTTCTCATCTACTATAAGATAGCAAGTAGCACTTTATATCAGCTGTATAAAACAACAATACACTTTCCCAAAGTCATGTGGAAATGGGTTATCAGTCTCACAAAATTTTGCCCTAAAATGACCATGAAACCCATGAATAATCTTGATCTCTTGTGGAGCAATGAATTGTTTACATATGGTGGGAAAATACAAATTCTCAGTACAGAAATTTATTTCTTACCATGCATGGTGAGTAGGCTGAAAGTGAGGTCCATGTATAAGTTCCCCAAGGAGGATCTACTCATAAAAATCTGCAAGAAGGGATACATAGACTCCTTGGAACACTCCGTCGATAAGAACACACTCCCATGTGACAGTGTTGTAGGCCTTAGTAATAGGGCTCCATGACTCCTCCCTTTGACATTCCATATGCCAAATCCATCCACCATCATGTTGCTATGTGAGAAGATCTCCTTCCTACAAGGAAGTCTCTCATGATCCTTCAATGTTGAAGGGTAGCCTCCTTGCACCATGAATGTGCCTTCCTTATCTTTGGAAATTTTATGAAAAGTATGGGAAATTTTTTTCCCATACTCTCCCAAGTGCAACCACAGCAACAAAAACTCTTGCTGCTCCCTCATCTCTCCCTCATACAAGCCATGGAGTAAGATCATGATGGTCAACTTGTATGATGCCCCATACAAACAATTCTTCTACTGCTCTATAATATGGGTGCCATGCCATCCAATTGGTTTATCTCTCCATTTATGGTAAACATGGAGCTGCCTTTTTCCTTGGGCTGAAATGATATGGCCTCCAAGAATGGCCCAAGTTCCCCCATCAAACAATTAAGCCATGAAGTGCCTCCTCAATTTCTCCAAGTGGTTCCTCCCACAAGAAGAGAAGAAGTGTGATGTGGAAATCATGGTTTTCCCATGGTCCCTTTTGAAATGTACAACATGTAAAGTGGGGAGAATCATGCTCCCAATGGGCATCTTCAATCTCGAGCCCACTCTCCATACAAAACTTCCCATGAACATAAACATATCAGCAATATATGGAAGCAAAGTACAATGAGAAAAAGTTTCCAAATGACAACCGGAGAGTGAATAATAGTTCCACTCATGGAACTAGCGCAGTGCATCCTTTTCTTGCCTCAAAATAAGAAATAACAAGTGCTTTACCATCCACTTGTTTACAACCATATTCATCTCATAAGATGAAAACATGAAGTTACAAGATGGTGTCAATGGTGTATGTTAGCCATCAGTAAATTTTTGTCATAGAAAATGATGGCTAAAACAGGTCTTGAGCCTTCAAGAGATTATTTTCATAGAAAATTACTCATTCTTGAAGCCATCTTATGATTTCTAAACTCAAAGAGTAATCTTCACTGCTATTTCATTCAAAAAATCCACCAAGAAACCCTGATGATATCAAAAGAGACTGTTTTTTAGGCCACTTTCCATCATTTTATAAGCCTATTTCATTCATTTTTCCCTTTTATTTATCCCCCATTTTCCTTTGAAAATCTCCTTTTTTCCTTCTTATTTACCCTTCATTCTCCTGAAAAACCTTCAAAAATCCCTTTTAAACTTATAAAAAATCCTTTTTTATGGTTTAAATCATCCCTGTTTTCCTATCGGAACCTCAGAAAAACTCAAAAACCCCACTTAAACCTTCTTCCATTCTTTTATATTAAAAATATGCTTTAATTCCCCTTGGCTTAAGCTCCTTTTCACTTCACCGCCATAAAACCTCGCGCCTACGACTAGGCACCAGCCCCCATCGCATCGAAATTTCCTCGATAAAACTGCATTTCCTTTGCAAAATTTCTACCCCAATAGCGATGCCCCAACGTGATCTCCACCATTGATTAGGTTTTGATTTGATAGTCAGCGCTAAATCTCTACGCCACTTCTTATTCCCCTTTACCCTGGCTCCCGGTCCCTTGCTCCTCCACAAGACCATGCCCCAGTACCAAGCTTTTAGCCCCCATCGTGCATCGCGCATCGGCGATGTTTCTTTATTTCATTTTCTTCTTCCTCCTCCGATGCTCCAACTCTGACTTGATCTATATCGTAGATCTACGCAGATCGGATGACTTCTAGTGCTCCATTGCAGCCCCCTTGTTTCATTGATCCCATCCTCTTTACCCCTCGATGACAAATCTCCACCATCGATCTAGGAGATTCGATGGTTACCAAACCTCTCCTCCTGGCCCTTATCCCCAACCTCTTATTTCTCCACTCCCAGTTCCTTTTCCTCCATGAGACCGAACCTTCCTTTTTTTTCGCTTAAGTCACGTTCATTCATTTTTTTCTACTGCACTATATTTTTCCCTTGGGAGATCTTGATTGTTGATCTCATCGATCTGACGGTCATTGCACCTCCCCTCCCATCCTCTGATCACCCGACCATCCCTTCTCATGCATCTACACAAATGCATATCCACCGTTGATTCATCTCATCCAACGACCCTCATTAAAACCCCCATCTCTAACCCCACCTGTTGAAATTTCACCCCACGACAAAATAGGTGATGTCACCTGTCGGCCCCACCTTCCACCATGCAAGACATCCCCCAATCCCCTCTTGACACCTATCCTGCACTACCACCTTCTCTCGAGCAACTTCAATCTATCGCGCTCATCCACAGCCTTCGATCTGCATCCCCGCAGATCGGACGACTGACATATTCCAATTACCATTCCTCTCCATCACGTAACTTCAATGCGAAGTTAGTGGTTTTGTGAGGACACGTGTCACGTAATAAACAACATCGTGTTCATTTCATGATAAACCATTCACCACCCAGACCCTGCACGAAAATTGCTTTCGGTTTTCCGAAACCGCCTTTTCAATTCTTCACGCCATTTTTCTATTTGAACCCTGGTTCACCTATCCGCCATGGTTTTCTACCTCCGCTATATTCAAATTCATTTGCATATGCTCCTCCACCCTCAGAGATCCCCCCGAAGCAGTTTAAACCCAAATTTGTAGGATTTCTTGATAGTTTGTTGATTGTGCAGGTCTCATGGAAGTTCTATGGCTTAAATCCATCCCACAGTCCAGTAAAGGGACAGGGCCGAGGGTGACGATACTCGTGGCCCAAAAAAAAAAAAGGGGGCCAAAGGGATGAATTCCACATTACAAGCAATGGATCATGGCCATTTGGCGTTTTGATCAAACCCTCTAATACAACCACCTGTACACCAGCAAAGGAACTAGTGGACCATTATTTATGTTTTGTCTGATTTCATGCCATGTGTGGAAATTTCACGATGGATTATCTATGGGTCACCAATGGAAAGGAGAGTCTTATAAAGAAACTTGGTATACTTTGTGGCACTCTATTTCAAATAATAAATTGAGGAACCAACCCCCAATTATCAATTGGGGATTATGGCTTGGAAGGAACTCTATTTTTTTTTAGGATAAAATAATGCATATATATTGATTTGTTGGCTAGGTATTTTTAATATGTGATCTTATTCATACTAATGAAGAAATAAAAAGGTAAAAAACCATCATGGAAGAACATATTGATATATCTAAGCCATGGGCCTATTTCAATGGATCCTCACAAGAAGGGGGTACTTGTGGAGGTGGAGCAATCCTCCATATAAATGAGAATCACTCTTTCAAACTTAAAAGTGGGTTAGGTCATGGTATAAACAACTAGACAAAGATTCTAAGTTTCAAATTACTTCTCTTATTTTCCTTGGAAATAGGGTGTTAGAAGTTGCAGGTATTTGGTGATTCTCATTTGGTTATTAATTGGTTTAATGAAATCTTGTATGTCACATACGCACACTCAGCCCCATCCATGAGGAAGTTTTAATGATAAAAATAATTTTTATCACATCACATGTCAACATATTTATAAGGAGAGAAATGCTATGCCTAAATATTTTTCCAACTCACAACAAGCCTAGGGCATATGGCATATCAGAGAGCAGGTTAGTAATGAGTAATATGAGTATTACCATATGCCATTTATAGATGGTATCCGGGACGATGGATATCAAGACTAATATTTCCTATAAAAATAAATTTACAATGTTATATCGAATCCTTTTTTTTTGGCATCTACAAGAATCTCCTACAGATACAATTTTGTCTCGATATATTTGGCTGTTTAAAAATCCCTGGAAACCAGTAGTTTTGATGTATTTTTTATTGTGCCATGAATTGATAGCTTTTTGATGTATTTATTCATTGTAATCCTAAGGCTTGTTGCATCTTAGAATTGTGGATTTTTGAAGGAATTTTCTGGCCAAATTCACACAAGTTATGAGAAAACCCCTCAAGCCCATGAAATCAAATGCCAATATGCATAGATATGGCATAAAAACTTTAATCTAGTACGTAAGACATGAAGTGATTTTTAACGTAATATCAATACAAGTGTCATAGAATTGAGAGGAAATCATGAAGGAAACTTGAGAGTGTGCTTGGGGTCTAATATTGAAAACCCTGAGAATATCATTCACCGGAAATCCACATGAAATAGAAGTTTCTTATTGTCAAAATAAATAGGATCCATATGTTTCAAATACAATAAAGGTTGAGTTCATGAGTTGCAATCAAAAGTTTATTCACCACAGAATGACGTGAAGCAAATAAGGATCACAACAATTCCATTACTATATTTTGCTATACATCTTTGAAGCCTTGAATTATTGGTGCAAGCATAAATTCTCAAATTACAATCTCCAACATAGTTCCCTATAGTACAAACAATTCAATGTCATTTTTTTATTGTGTTGATAATTGGTTCTATTTGATATGACACTAAAAAAATATTTGTTCTGGACATGTTAAAACATCCAGTGAAGAAACATCGGGTTTGAGGACCTGATACATCTTTTGATTTTGTCATAAATTGCAGAGACTTCTCACAATCTATTTATCGAACTAGAGGAAACAAAAGGTATGGTTTAAAATGATTAGGGATTACATGTCAAGGTAGATGGTTGGAAAAAACATAATAAATTCATTGTTCTTGAATCCAGATAATATCCAAGTTGAATATTAGGTTTCTTAAGTATAATAAATAGAGGGAAATTGTTCATTGTGTTTGTGCCTACAAAGCACAGTTCAAGTATGGTAGTTTCAGTGAACCTTATTGAACATGCAAATTAAATAATTCAACTAAGTGGAGAACAAAACTTGTTGAGGAGCTATGTCACCACTACTGGAGTATATACCTAAGTACATAGTACTGGTATGTTGAGTAGTTATGTCAATACTACTGGAGTATACCTAAGTGCATAGTAATGGCCTTATTGTAGTAAACAAATGCAGCTGGAGTTTATCATTTCTAATATTGTCCTTGTGCATGCTACTACTGATACTAAGAATTGAAAATTCGATGACATTATGGTACAACTCATCGACGAACATAAAAATTTGAATAGATATTTTTAAGAACAATAAGAAAATATTTTGCGACTGTGATTAGGTATTTATAAATACAATGCAATGTTCCTAACATTTTTTTCAGAGAGGTATATTGCAAGCATAAACTATGTATGGTTTATAACATCACTAATCAAGGTTTGTTGAGAATGCTTGCTGGAATAATGACAATGAATATTTTAGGACTTTGTATATTTCTCTCAGAATGGGTATGTGTGTATATGTGTGTTCTTCTGCTTGTTGACCTTAATATTTTTTTAAAATAATTTTTGATGGGATAGGGCTAGATAATAATCATAAGAATGTTGGCACTCTATTAGGGTTTCATGCATGCTATTGTTGTGAAAATATGTCGCATGAAAGAATAAAAAATATAGTTCAAAATATTGAATATTTTTTTGCTAAAGGTTGATATGATATGTGGATACCAGAGAGATGTTCGAGGATTTTTTTTTGAGTCTGAGTAAATAAATTTAATGAGTTGGGGTTTCTGTTGTAGACATTTTTTTGTAAGGTAAAGTGTGGGATTGGTGTTGACAACTAGGGTTTGATCATTTGAACAATAGAAGTTGTTGCTACTCATGATGTTGTGCCTGTATTGATAGAACATAGCATATTACTTTGATGTTACATATTTCATTGAGCACAAGGAGGATCCAATTTGAAAATTGTGAAACATGGTTTTCCATGGTGAGCTAAAGGTTAGATCCTTCAAGGAAAGTGGCCACTTGTTGAGTAGGGTGGTAAAGATATTAGAGTGAAGTCTCTTTTAGGTTGGAGCCTAAGAACACTTCAGGGTGGCATGACAGGGCATTAGAGCCTGTGCAGGGCATTGGAGTGTCCTTCAAGTAGGAGCTAGTAAATAGGGTGTTGGAGCATCCTTGAACTTGGAGTTATTAAACCAAGGAGTTGGAGAATCCTTCAGTTGGAGTTGAAAGTCTTGGAAGTTGGAAAATATTAATAAATTTTCAGTGGTGTTTCTCCCAAAAGAATTTCCACCTAAAAATATTTGGTGTAATGTCTTTCTAGTTGTGCTTTGTTAAATGGTGTTGATGATTTATTTTATGTTTATGTTGCTAATAATAATTAATGTTCTATCAAGTTAAAATTAAATAATTGAAGTGAAATATTGATTCACCCCCTCTTAACATTTCCAACAATTAGTATCAAATTAATTTCCTTTAGTTGAAACTTAACAACTTGTTGACATACTAGAATATATCGCCAAGAGGTAGGGGTATCCCTAGTGTGAATTCCTAGTTATATGTCACACTATTTGTGATAGGAGCCCCATACGATATGTAGGCCTGACAACCATAATGTTGCTTATTATTCTATTTGGACAAACAAACAACAACAATTAAGCAACAAAATATAACCTTGAATAAAGGCAAATAAGAAATGTATGAAAATTAAACCATGAGATGATATGTGTATAACAACGAGTAAGTAGTAGTGACATGAATATTAAGCGAATGTTAACATAACCTAAAATAAACCCACATATTCATTAGAAATTAATTCATTGATTATAAATAAGTTCACAATCAACGATCACATGAAAGCATGTGAAGGCACACAATCTCATACATGATATATGCTTAGATAAAAAAATTCACTAATAATAAGCATATGGTAAGCTCAACACATACCATCTGATCATCCCAAGAAAAATCTCACAATGATTGATAACACATGAAAATATTGCACACCTAATAATTAAAGTATGAGATTCTCATAATAGCATCACAAGAAAAATCCATGACATCATTACGTGAAAGTACAAAATCGCCACTCGCATTCATAAAAGTAAAAGGAGCGATGAAGTTATATTTTTAGGAAATGGCAGGACCTTTTGCATACCCATATGAATCTTATGTTACCTTATGACATTTCATATTCTCAAATGACTCTCTACTCTACTCTCTATTCTACTAATGAAATATTACATGAAATATATGAAATAATCACAATCTACTAATTTAGTGTGGTATTGCTAATTAGATTTTAGCTAATTAGAATATTAATTTTTGTTTTTGTCAGTAAGATAAATGAATAAGAGGGTAGAGGGACCCATAAATCCATTTATTAGGAATATAACCACTTCTTAATGTGAATGTGGATCAATCCATATATATAGGGTCAAGATGAATAAACCACTCCTTGGTGTGAATGTGGGTCAGTGCATGTGGATGGGGTCAATTTGACCAAATCAATAGTGAAATCATGGCGGTAGTGGAGACAATACAGGAAATCACAATCATAATGGAGGTTAGAGGCCATGGGAGTAGCATAATTATTGTGTGGGGCTAAGGGGGTGAGGGCTCACAAGAATATAAGGAAGGGTATGGCAGCCATAGAAATCATTCTGAATATTGTTTATGAATTGTCTGCACACTTGAGCTATTTAGTGAAGTCTGTTGTGTTGTTTAACACATGGGTGTTTTCGAGCGGAAATACAACCCTTATCCTCAGGGGACTTTGAGTGCCCACTCAGGAAAGTTTCTTGAGTTGCATTTCATCATCAGGCATCATGCCAATCTTCAACCCCTATCAGTAGTGCAATCTCCTTTAGGAATTGCGCAATCCAAGAGGGTAGATATATTGGAGGAGAAATAACCCAAGTTTATGAGCTTGAAATCTAATGAGGGGGGTATCCCTTCATCCGAGAAGTTGATTGGGAGGAGTAACAATAGATTTCTCATCAGTTTCTCCACCTCCCAACAGTCTCCCAACTGCAGTGTGTAAATCAGCCCTAGGGCTGCATTTTTAGTTATTGTCATTTCTAGAAATACTTTTGGGTTTTTCTAGTTTTTCCTCATAGAGTCCGGATTCCAAATCCAGGAATTTTAAGAACATTATAATAGCCTTATCTACACACCTATTTTCAGCCAACAGTTACAGTTCCAATGTTTCCAGCAAGGGCAACACAGTAGGGTCTCCAGCAAAGCAACAATTATGCACAAGGGCTTCATTAGGGGAGCAATACCATACCATGTGGGTTCATATTAGGGGATATAAATTGAGGAAAAAATTAAATAATACATTGGGGTATATATAGGGGGTAAAGGGTTTTTGTATTGGCAGGTATGGAAAATGCATCTCAAAGTTAATGAAAAAATATAAAGAGGTATAAAAAATGTTAAGGAAGAAATGAATACCTACAATATTTAGTGGAAGTAGGGGTTTTTTGAATTAGGAAGGTGTATTGGGTTCATATTGGTAGGGAGTTAAATAATGTGATTTTTAGGGGTATTTTCCAATATGTATTCAAATTAAGGTTATTATTTAATATGCCACGAATGCACGCAATAGGTTAGAGGTTCATTGAGTGAAGTCCCTATGCAGTTACATAGTGTTCTCAGTGGGAGGACTTGAGGGCCACTATAGCCATCTCTTTCGGCGTGAATGATACTATTTTTAGCATTTTTTTACTTATATTACATCTCCTCATTAATAAAATGGCTCAACTATTTCTATTTTATTTCATGGTGTTTTGATATTCTAGCATTATTGTTTAATTTCTTTGTATTATTGTCATTTTCCTGTTTGGAATATTACTGTGGTATCAAAGCATAATCTTGGCTCACCCTCTAGGGAACTTACATCTATGACATTTTAAGAAGAAGAACCTCTTACAGACCGGGAGAAGTGGTATAATAATATAGGTCGCAAATTTGATTATACAACCAAAAAATAAGACCACATCTCAGGAGAAATAGAAGACAAAGGCAAGTCTCCAATATAGGGAAAAATGGATGAGAAAGAGTTTCCAAAACTTCTTCTCCAAACTATGTAGCATATCACCAGAGAAATCAAGGAGATGAGTGTCGAAAGATAAAGGGAAACCCCAAGAGGGTTTCAAAATGGAGAAAAGTCATGTACTTCACATCATTGGTGTGAGCAATCGATAGTGCAACAAGCTTCTTAACACTCTACTATGCCTACGTTCCTAGTGGCGGACCACAAGAGCAGGAGGCTCCCAGTGATTATTTTCTGGAATATAAATCTCAGTCTCAAAGATTCAAAGAACATATGAACTTCCAAGATTTCTGCTAGATCAAACATAACATAAGACCCTGTAACAACCATAGAGGTTGTGGGTACATGCAGAATAATGACCTTTAACGTACTATGGGTAGATTCTTTCTGCCTGCTTTTAATGGGTCATCCAAATGCACAGTGTTAGTCATCAGTAATTTTTTCTTTTCATAGATGACTAAATTCTTATACTAGATTTTTAAAAACAAAATTCATGAATATTGTGAGTTTTAGGAATCTCACTACCTTCATTATCCTTAGGATAAATTGTTCAATATTTCACTACTCTATCATGTCATGGTTAGCCTATCACTCCTAGAAGATGCATCATGGGCTCATGCCACTCATTTTCACTATGTTTTTCCACCTCTGACCTTAGCACTCTGTTTTGAATTTCCTAACCCCTCCACTTGCCACCTAGGATCACCAACCAGCCTATTCATTCTTGTGTTTCCCGAATACATCAAACATTGATGGTCTCAAAATTATCTCTGTAGGCTCTTTTGATAAATCAAGAACATTGGATTTTGGATCTTCAATACATCAAATTGTCAAAAACTCTATTTTTCATACTTGAATACCTCAAAGCCAAGCTTTCAGTCAAAGACAAGCCCAAAGAGCCCCCCACTAGGTCATTTAGGGTTTCATAGGTTGTAGGATTTTTTTGGTGTTCTAAATCACTGTTTTAAATGTGCCAAGAAGATGAATCAAGTATGAAAGAAAGTAAGTACATGATTGTCCAAAATGGATCAGGAAATCCTTCAAGGAAGGCCTCCTTGGTCAAGCACAAATTCTGCAAAGGACAACTGCCCATTTTAACATTTCTACAGGAGTGTCAAGGTGGCTATCAGCAGAAAATCAAGTAAGGTAAGAGGCCAACTCCTCACTAAAGGAAATCCATAGCAAAGAAAAGGAAGCATGCCTATTTTCAAAGGGCATTAGGGTTTTTAGTTGATCTGAAATGTGAGAACTTCTTAATTCTAATACAGATAGGGCCATTTACATGATATGTCACCTTTAAAGAAAGGATGAAATCCTGAAGCTTTCTGGGCCTTTACAGACTCTGCCTAAAGAAATAATAGAAGTAATCACTAATGATCTGATAATGAAACTACTTTTTTACTGGTGCAAGGTATCCATTATCCATAAACTTATGTGTGGAAACTGTTTAATGTATTTTGCAATTGGAACAAAACGCTTTTGGTGAATTTATGAGTCTTTTGTGTATAGGAGGCTTATTTCATTTTACTGTTTAACATCTTTAACTCTGATAAAACATAGCAAATAAATCACAGAATATAACACAGCATATGATAAGGTAGTTCACCCCTCCTGGGCTACATCTTCCAGGTCCAAGGCCTCCAAATGGGCATGTCCTTGCTCTTATTATGCTCAAATTTGTTAATATAGTGATCAAAAACCCTAAACAGGAAAAAAAGCTGTGAAAATGAGTTCAGAGCACAGAAAACAGTAAATATAGGCTTTTTTTTCACCTCCAAAGGTTAACCATAGCCCAATACAGCTCCAACACTCCCTAGGCCCTCATGGCTCTCCAAGCTTCTCTGCTGAAAAAGTACCTGAAGATGATCTTTTTTGCCTCTGCAACCTGCACCATTGGCTCTGAAATGCTGAAATTACCCAAAATCAAAAACAAATTCACTCCAAAAGGACTCTCCTAGCAAAAGTTGTGTCCAACTGAAGTTTTTCCCAGTTTGCCCTAGAAAAACTCCACCAAATTTGGTGGAACTGCGGTTAGCTCCACTAATTAAGGGGCAGTGCCATATTTGGGCGAAGTCTGCCATTTTAACCACGTGGTTATAAATCAACATTAAATTTGGAACTAGTCATGGCCACATGTGTCGGCATAAAATGTGGGGTTAACAGTTTTAAAACCGTAAAGTTCAAATTTTCGAACCCGCCGGACATGTGACTGTAATACCCATAGCCGATAACGTTAACTGTCAGTGGAATAGTATCATGGTTCTCCACCTGTGGTCTCATGCTAAGGGGGTTGGCCCCCTTTACGCCCATCTGTGTATTGCATAAACTTTATGTATACATTAAGGCATATGATAGTTAAGAACTACCATGGGCTCGGGCAGTAAGACCTTGGGGCTACCACTCGCCCGACCTGTGATCGAAACCGGCCATTGCCAAAAAATTTAACACGCATTTCATTTGAATTCTTGGGGCCACGTGGTGCCCTGTGATTGGCTCTTCACAAAATATTCCATGGAATATTTTGTGGAATATTCCTTTTTTAATATTTTTTTTATCCAAATTCAAACTGAGTCAAATTGGGATTTTTCTCTAAAATTGAGAAAATTCAAACTTGAATGTCTTCCTCATACAACATTGGATTGGAGTGCCATCCACGGCTACAGGATCGTTTTGACGAGACCTTTTTTTTCATTTTGGTTTCAACTAATTCTGAGAAAATAAAATTTTGAGCATTTTTCCAATTAGGACATGATCACCTGATCACACCTCCCCATTGGGAAGCTTTTGGACCCACAAAAGCCTTCAATTAGCTGCTAAGAAGGTGAGGATACAGCCTCCTCACCTGTTCCAACTCCATCCACTTTTCCTTGCTCAGTTTACTGCCTTTGAGACCAACCCAAACATAATCAACATCTCCCCTCTTTGAAGTGTGTGTCCTTATGTCAAGGATTGCATCTTCTTTCAGCTCATCCAAAAATTATGGCGAGAAATATTCTATGGATGGCAGTTGAACATCATTTTCATAATCATCAATAAGAGGAGGTTCATACAAACGTAGATTCTCCACATTTACAACGGAATACATTTGCATGTATGAAGGAAAATCTAGTTGAAAAGCATTATTTCCAACTTGTTTAAGGATCTTGAATGGACCATAACGAATAGGCTTCAACTTCTTACCTTCTCCTTGCATTATTTCCTTCTAATATGCAACCATACCTCATCTCCTTCTTGAAACTTATGATCAATTCTATGTTTATCATGTCTCTCCTTGTACTTTCCTTGAATTTTTTCAAGTTGTTCTTGAACTTGCTGATGTATGAGTTGAATTCTTTCGATGAACAAGCGAGCTTTGTCAATGTCACTATGCCCATCAATGGAAAAATCCTTCTCAAGAATTAAATCTAATGGTGACTTAGGCAAATACCCAAAACAAGCTTCAAAAGGTGAAGTATTTGTAGAAGAGTGCTTGGCCCGGTTGTAAGCATGCTAAATGTAATGCAAATGCTCATCCCAAAGCTTGGGATGCTTGCTACAATAACCTCTCAAAAGATGTACAATGTTTCTATTCACTACCTCTATTTTGCCATCTGTTTACGAATGAAAAGCAATACTCTTATTCAACTTGGTGTCCATCATCTTCCATAGATTGGACCAAAAATTCCCAACAAATATGGAATGCCTGTCACTAACAATAGAAGTATGCAAGCCATAATGAACCCATACATGTTTAAAATATAAATCAGTAGTTTTTTAGAAGTTATAGTTTTCTTACATGGCATAAGAATAGACATCTTACTGAAACGATAAACTACTACATAAAGATAATCATGTTGCTTTCTAGATAATGGTAGCCCTCCAACAAAATCCATAGAAACACTTTCCCATGGTCTAGAAGGTACCAGAAATGGCGTATATAATCCAAGATTCCTATTTCTAGGCTTACTTGTAGCGCATAATAAACAATCTCTAATGAAATGTGAAACACTATCTACCATGTGAGGCCAATAAGAATACCTCTGTAAATGTGCCACCATTTTGCTTACCCCGAAATGTCTAGCTATGAGAGATGAATGAGCCTCTCTCATCATGCTTAGTCTCTCCCCCTGTGGTATACATAACTTTCCCATATGAAACAACAAATTTTTATGAAAATTATAATCATTCTCCTCAACATAATTCCCTTCACTCAAGTTAGCATACACATCCTTAAAATCAACATATGATGCATATTGTTCTATGTAGCTCTCATGTACAATAGAATCATTCTTAAGTAAAGTAGTAGCACTAGTAATAGGCCTTGAAAGCATATCAGAAATTTTATTGAGAATACCTTTCTTGTACCTTATTACCAAGTGAAATTTTTGTAAGAATCCCATCCATCTGAAGTGTCGCGACTGCTACAATTTACTTTGCGACTGCAAGTACTATAAAGGCTGATGGTCGGTATGAACAATTTTTTCTTTTCCCATCAAATAGTGTTTCCAATTTTTGACACTTTGTACCAATGCATAAAACTCCTTATCATATGTAGGATAATTCACAACAGCACCATTAAATGTCTCAGAATAAAATGCGATAGGCTTACCATGCTGTAAGAGAACTGCACCCATGGCATAATCACTAGCATTTGTCTAAATCTCAAATGGTTGTCTCAAGTCTGGTAATGCAAGGACTGGAGCTGAACTTATTTTTTCTTTCAAAGATTCGAAATATTTTTGTTGCTTACCTCCCCATTGGAAAGCACACTTTACACTTTTCACTACATGCATAGGAGCTGCTATGGCAGAGAAATTAGAAATAAACTTCCCCCAATACTGAGATGCACCCAAAAATAATTGTACCTTTGTAATGGATTTCGGAGTAGGCCAATTCACAATGCCTTCTACCTTGGAAGGATCAATTCTCAAAGCGCCTCCTCCTAATATGTGTCCCAAATAAACCAAAGAAGTTTTTCCAAGTTCACACTTTGACATTTTAATAAATAACTGGTTTTTCTTCAAAACATCAAGTACTTTCTTAACATGCATGACATGCTCTAGTCTTGCTGAAAATTAAGATGTCATATAAGTAGACAATAACGAAATCATCAAGAAAAGGAAGTAAAACATCATCCATTACCCACATGAAAGTTGCAGGTGCATTGCATAAACCAAATGGCATAAAAAGCCACTCAAATAGTCCTTGTTTGGTTTTAAAAGTTGTCTTACATATGTCACTTTCTACAATTCTAACTTGATGATTATCACTACGTAAGTCTAACTTAGTGAAATATTTATTCTCTTTCAGCTAATCTAACAAATCATCTATCCTTGGAAGTGGGTAATGATTCTTTATCGTTATCTTATTCAAAACCCTGAAGTCCACACACATATGCCAAGTTCCATCTTTGTTTGGAATCAAAATTGTTGGTGACCCACATGGTGAAGTGCTTGACCTTATGAAATGCTTGTCCAACAACTCTTTAATTTTATTCTTTATTTTATCATTCTCCATGATAGAAATGCGATATATGCCTATGTTAGGAAGTGGAAAATATGGATGTAAATGGATTTCATGTTGAATCTCCCTTTTAGGAGGCAAACTTGTTGGTTCCTGAAACATCTCATGATGTGCATCAACTACATCATGTAAATTTGATTTAAGCTTGGAATCACAATTTTGAAATGATTCATGATTCACATCAACCTTTGGCTTGATCATAAGAATAACAAAACTCTTGATTGATTTAACTTTCCTTTTTATCTATCCCTCATTTACCATCGCTATATTTGTATTATTGCGATGAGATCTAACAACATACTCCTTGCCATCTTTGAAAAGATGATATTTATTTTCATGGAGATGGAAGATTGATTTCCTGTCAAATAAGTAAGGACTTCCCAAAACAATTCCTAACATATCAAACGACACCACATCAAGTTCAACTATGTCAATAAAGTGTGCAGTTATTGCAAAGCGCAATATGCACTTTCTTGAGACTTGTGAGTTTGCATCCTTGCATATCCACCCAACTGGATAAGGCTTTGGATGTGGTCTCAAGTTTTAGCTGTTTGACCAAGTCTTCTGATATGAGATTAGCTTGTGACCCACTGTCAAACAGTGTGTCAATTTCTGTATGTTTTGAGACTACCCTCACATGGAACAATTCAATTCTTTCTTCCTCATTAGGAGCTTGTACATGACAATTTGAAGAACTAGTACTTGCATTAGTTACTATTTATTTTCCCTTCAAAATTTTCAAACCCATGGCTGAAATTTTGGTTTCTTCACCTGGATCATCACCTAAATCTTGTGGTGTAGTTGTAGTAGATGCAATTTTCTTCTTTCCCTTGTTTTTTTTAAATTGGGGTCTTGTTTCAGGATCTATTTTCCAAGAGTTTTTATCTTCATGGCCCTCTTTTGAACAATGTTTAAAAATGAATTTTTCACCCTCTTGTTTGATATATGCATTCTTTTTACCTTTTCCCTTAAATGTTTTCTCTTTGTTCCTTCCTTTGAAAGACTTGTTTCTACCCTCATCAAAAGTATTCTTCCCTCTAGCCTCTAAATGTGTAGCCTGTACACAGATTTCATCTAGGCTGGTAGGATTAAACATCAGGATAGTGTGTTTAAGGTAACTGTGCAAACCACCTATATACCTTAACAAAGTATCTTGGCTTAGCAAATCCACCCCAAGTAAGAGTGCTCTTCTCCTAAATTCTTGGGTATAGTCTTGATCATTCTGTCCCTTAAGCTGTCTAAATTTTTGCCAGTTCATTATAACCTTCTGAAGGTGAGCAAGAGGATAAAATTTTTTCTTGATTGAAGTAATAAACTCAGTCCATGATAAAGAAATCTTACGATGTTTCTTGATTTCATCCCTAGTTTTGGCTTCCCCCCAAACCAATGTTGCTCCATCCATCCTTAGTGAGGATAATTGTATTTTGGTGTCATCATCATGCAGATTTTGAATCCTCAAATAGACTTCCAGTTGTCTGATCCAATTATCTAATTTCTCTGCATTAACATCACCATTAAACATTGGAAATTCAAATTTGACATCAAGATTTAACAAAGGATTTTTACCAGTTGTTTTTGACTTATGTGACTGATTTAATGAAGTTGAAGAGGATGATGTTGAGGAAGAGGATGAAGATGGAGATGGTGGATCACCATTTCCTCCATTCCCTTTCTTTGACTTATCATTGTCCTTATTTCCTCCTGAAGAATGTCCTCCTTCTCTTTGGTTTTTAGATCCTTCTCCAACAATCCTATCATTTCTTTCTTGATAGAGGATCCTTACCATTTCAGTCATATCCAGAAAAGCTTTCCGAAAAACCCTTTCTTCTTCCTTGGGATCCATTTCTTCATGAGCTTCTTCTTCTCTTGAAGACATGCTTGAAGCTGCTTCTAAGGATATTGAGGGTGAGATAGAAGGTGGAGATAATGGCACCCTGGCCCTCCTTGGATATGGATTAGTTTGTGCACTAACCAATTGTCCTTCCCCTCTTTTCAGTTTAAGCCTAGTAAGCATCAAATTTGCAAAACAATACAATATTTCTTTGCACAAAGTTTAAAATTTGAACTCAAACCTAAGCTCAAACCTGTGCTCTGATACCAATCTGATCTGAAATGTGAGAACTTCTTATTTCTAATACAAAGATGGACTGTAGGGGAATTTACAGGATATGTCACCTTTAAAGAAAGGATGAGATCCTGAAGCTTGCTGGCCCTTTACAGACTCTGCCTAAAGAAATCATAGAAGTAATCACTAATGATCTGATAATGAAGCTACTTATTTTTTGGTGCAAGGTATTCATTATCCATAAACTTATGTGTGCAAACTGTTTAATGTGTTTTGCAATTGGAACAAAATGCTTTTGGTGAATTTATGAGTCTTTTGTGTATAGGAGGCTTATTTAATTTTACTGTTTAACATCTTTAACTCTGATAAAACACAAAAAATAAATTGCAGAATATAACACAGCATATGATAAGGCAGTTCACCCCTCCTGGGCTACATCTGCTGGGTCCAAGGCCCCCAAATGGGCATGTCCTTGCTCTTATTATGCTAAAATTTGTTAATACAGTGATTAGAAACCCTAAATAGGAAAAAAACGCTGTGAAAATGAGTTTAGAGCACATAAAACAATAAATATAGGCTTTTGTTTCACCCCCAAAGGTTAACCATAGCCCAATACAGCTCCAACACTCTCTAGGCCCTGATGGCTCTCCAAGCTTCTCTGCTGAAACAGTACCTGAAGATGATCTCTGTTGCCTCTGCAACCTGCACCATTGGCTCTGTAATGCTCAAATTACCCCCCAAAAAAAAAAAAAAAATTACTCCAAAAGGACTCTCCTAGCAAAAGTTATGTCCAACTGAAGTTTTGCCCAGTTTGCCCTTAAAAAACTCCACCAAATGTGGTGGAACTGCAGTTAGCTGCACTAATTAAGGAGTGGCGCTATATTTGGGCGGTCTGCCAAAATCTCCACCTTCTAAACTGTGCGATCAAGGTAAGAAATAAATGTCAAGTGGAAGTCGTGGCCACATGCGTCGGCATTTTTATGTGGATTGACAGTTTTAAAAACTGTAACAATGAATGTCGAGCCCCCCGTTGTTGCATGTGAAATTGCATGACCGTAAATGGTTGGAATCCCACTAGAGTGTTTAGCCTATCCCCTTGGTTTTTCGCCTGTGGTTTCATTGCAGAGGGGGGTTGGCCCTTAGAGGCCGACACCCTTTCGACCCCGCCCAAACATATTTACAACTTCATATATGCGTGAGGTCTAATGTATGTTAAGAACCACATGCGGGCAGGTTGGTTGGGCCCGTGGGCTGGTGGCCACCTGACCCGCGTTTAACTCCGGTCAGCCCATATACAATTTTATATACCATAAAATTTGGATTCTTGGGGCCATGTGGCGGCCTTTGGGTTGGCCATGTGGCGCCCGCTCATTGGTCCGCCCAGAATATTCTGCAAAATATTTTGTGGAATATTCTCAAAATATTTTATGGAATATTCCTTTTTTTAATATTTTTTTATCCAAAGTCAAACTGAGTCAAATTGGGCTTTTTGCGTGAAATTGAGAAACTTCAAAGTTGAATATATTCCTCATATAACATCAGTTTTCAGTGTCGTTCATGGCTACAAGATCATTTTGACGAGACCTTCCCTGTCATTCTAGTTTGAATCAATTCTGAGCAAATAAAATTTTGAGCATTTTTCCAATTAGGACATGATCACGTGATCATGGATAGTAAGTGTTTTTAGGAGCAGAAGGGGTAGATAGTAAGTGGTTTTAGGAGTAGGGTCAAAAATAACAAGGGGTGTAGCCATTGATTTTAAATGCACATATCTCGAGGCATGGGAAAATAGGGGAGTTTAATATTTTAGTGGTGGGCCATATGCTTTGACTTTTGGATTTATGACTCAAGGATGATAGAAAAATGTGGTTCTAATGTTTTGGAGTTTGGATTTTTATTATTTTTTGAATTAATTTTGATAATTCTAATAAATAATTTCTCACTTAGGCCTTTTTCCTTTGTTTTCTGGTGCAAAATTCAAATTTATCTTTCTTTTGATTCAGATGTCGGTTTGAAGCACCAGATATACAATTAGAAAGCTACTCCTGAGAAATTCTCCATGAAAAAACCTACAACCTAATCTAAACTGAACTTTATATGTAAAAAAAATTCCAAAAAATCAAACTTGTCTTGACCACAGGACTTCAATAATTAAATGACTCCTTAGGCAAACAAACATTTAGGCTATGACACCTAGTGATTCATAGGCTAAACTTTACCAACAAATTCCCAAAATAGATAACTTCACAAAAATATTTCCTATATTATAGAACCCTAACACCAACAACACAGAAAAAAATTACCAAATTCAAGCACGAACTACGGTTTTCATGTGTTTCTATGAGCTAACAAATTCTTCTCGGGGAGATTAAATCCTATCCTAGGATAAGAGCATAAAAAAGGAAACGAAGTCATGAAATTTGAACCCTTGGAATTAAAAAAATAAAATTGAATGAACTACTCCATTAATCTCAACCTTCTCTTTGTATAGAGCTACATGAGAAAATAACGTTATGGTCCATGCGGGTCGAGTTTGTAACATTTCAAAAACCTTACAATCCATACATGTGAGTTATAATCAAGAGTGTATGAGAATTTCTATAATGAGGGTCAACTTATAGTCATCAAAAAGAAACTAAGGGACTTGTAGAGCAAGCAGTGTCAGAGTTTCACTAAAAGAGAGACATGCCTTTAGGATGAATGCATAAAACTGATCAATCATTTCTTTATAATCCTTGGGTGCACTTTTCCGTTTTTGCAATTTTTGGGATTGTGGACAGAGAACCCAACTCAAATCTAGCTAAAATAGGGTTTATAATCATAGATCTAAGTGGCAAAGGGGCAGGTTTGACCAACCGGCTTGGATACCATGTTAAATAAAAAAAAAAATAATAGGCATGATTTGGATAAATGCATGATTTTATTCTACTAATAAGATGTAAATATTAATACATAGTTTTTTGACCCTTGGTTTTCATCTTCCTGAGAGGTATCTTGGACTTAATGATTATTGAAATTCCTCCACACCAACTCTAACGGATTGGGATGCATGATTTCATTCTACTAATAAGATGTAAATATTAATATATAGTTTTTTGACCCTTGATTTTCATCTTCTGAGAGGTATCTTGGACTTCCTCCACACCAACTCTAACAGATTGGGTTTCCAACATTGTCAAAAAGTTTATGCTAAATTAAGTTATTTCATAACTTTATTAGAAAGTGTATTTCACTTGTATTATAAAAGTGAATCATTCTAAAATGTGTTGACTTTCACCTACCATATGGGACTTTGTTACCATTAATTTTTTTTTTTTTAATGGAATAACTTTCATATTAGAATTCCATTTTCAATGTTGTGCTTTTTGAAACAAAACATTTTTTTAGGAGCTTTTGATATATACATAAATTTTAACTTTTAAATTCATATTATATGTATATTTTAATATGGTCAATCCAATTGAAATTTTTCTTAATAGTACCAAGTACCTCCCATGGAAATCTCACATGGAGGATGTACTAAGAAGGAAAGGATTGTACCATATTACCTTGGAAAAAGGAAAAACACTCACTGATGGTGATAAGAGAGATAAATGGGATAATAAGAATTATAAATCACATGGACTAATTAGAATGTCCATATCTCTTTATTTATGAGTTCATATTCAAGGAATCATTGAATCGAATGAAGCTTGGGAAAAGTTAAAAAGTATTTGGTGAACCTAATTTCAAATTGAAAACTCGATTGTAACCTTAAGCCCTCAATATTTTTCATGTATTGAAGGCTATTTATCAAAGTTCAAAACAATTGGACATGTACTTAAATATTGTAAAGTCAAACTAGGGGATGACCGTTGCATATATATTATTCTTTTCAAGCTTGTTTTTGCATATTTTGTTTTTTTTATCTATATTTCATGCTATTAGAGAAGATTTATGGATTGCATATCAATACCATACTCTTGAATCTTATTGTGACTCTCTGATTAGACAGAAAGACATGCTTCTGCATATTGGAGTTAAAAATACTATAGGTACATCTAGCAACAACTTAGTGGCTAGACAAAAATATAAAACCAAACATTCAAAGAAGCACCATACTAAAAAAAATAAGAAAAAAAGGGTCCCAAACCCTCTCAACCAAATTTTAGTCCCAGTAGTGACAAAGGTCCAAAATTAAAAGGTAAGAATATTGTGGCATACATTGCAATTATTGTGGAAAAAAGGTCATCTTGAATCTAAATGTTTTAAAAACATGAAGACCTTGGAAGTAGAATTGAATAATATTACCTGGTATATACATTCATCCCCATGAAATTAATTCAATGAAAACAAGCACATTCCTTTCTAGGAGTGATATTTCTCATCAACTCACTTCAAGGAAAAATGTCCTGTCATTCAAGAAATATATCTTGGAAATATAACCAAGGATTTCTAATTCAAGACTTTCCATTTTTCACATAAAAGTGTAGGATTTTTTTTCCCTCGTCCGCAACATAATCAACTTCAACCATTTAGGATTTTACCATCAAAATTTTGCTACCTCTAGAATTATGGAATTATATCAGATGCCCTTTTGATTTCCAGATCAACATAATTCACATGGGATGGACTCCTTAAAACAACCTTCTTCAAGTCACATTTTTCAATCATGACTATGTTTTCTTAGCGAACACTCTTTGTCTGACATGGTTGGTCCAATCCAATCAACATAGCCATCCATCCAAATTCAAAATTTAGGCAGTACTTCTACTTCCAAACATAACCGTACAAGCTCTTTTTCTTTCCCAAAATTCATCTCTATGGTATATCTCTTGAACTCCAAGCCTAGTGTTTGAACCACAACTGATCTAATACAAAGTAATAATATCCCCAATTATATTAAAAATAAAAAATAATATTAAGATAGTAAGAGGAAAATATAGAGGACTTGATTCATAACTCCTTTACTAGAGATTCATTTTTTTGTAACCTCAACCATTTAGGCTACCTTAAGAAATGGAAATATAAAATTACTGCTCCTTTAATGATGTTCAAGGCCACCATAATCCTCTACTCATTGAGATATTTCCAATGATATAAGTTTAATCAAATTATAATCTCCAGACACAATTTTATGGCCTTTATAAGATTTCACTTTTTAAGCGACATTGGCATATCGTACGATTCACACATGGTAGGCACATGGAAGTTTGGATCTTGTGTCACCACTGTTAAAATAAAATTGAGAAAATAAAATTCACAGAAATAAAATTTAAATCAAATAGCAGCAAAAACATAAAATCACAAGTTTTATCTTGGAAAATTGCAATCCAAGAAAATACCAACTAACAAAATTCTATTAGTCTTTTGGTAAAAAGTGAACTAAGTTGTTCAAGTGATCCTTCTTTGCTCACATCCATGGCCCATTACATGAACTCTCCTAAGGATTTTATAGGCTTGGTACATGCAATCCATGGGAATGAAACCATGGGAAACCAAAACCATGTGTCCAAAACCACCATTGTAGACCGAGTAACTTTGACTCTTCCACCGAGTCAAGTTTTTCCTAACAATCCCCGCTTAAAAAATTATTTGGCGTTTCCCTTGACCAAATTTTTCCAAAGCAACCAACTGAGTTGGCATTGGTCACCTTCAGGATCTACCCCTTCTCACAATTGATAGATAGAGTATCAATTAATTTGACATTCCCGCTATTACCTATGTATAAATCTAGATTTACTGATAATTGATTAGGGAGGCATATACCTTTAAACATAAACACAATGTTTTAATCTGGAAAACCCCAATATGGGAAGAACCATTTAACAAAATTACATTGGTGCCTTGGCCAAAATTTTACCAAGCCAATGAAATGAGCCTTCGCTACTCACCTCCCTAGTCTGTTACAATGAAGTATTACCAACCCTTTTGAATGATTTATTACATGAAAATTAGGGGAATTTTGAGGTCTAAAATGGGTCTCCTAAGGAAATAATAAAATAATAGCTGAACCAATAAAATAATATTTATGAATTTGCAATTCACTTTTTGCACCACAATCCATGTAACCATAGTTAAATTCAATTCAAAATTTGTACCAAAATAAAATTAATAAAAAAATTGATTGATGTGACTATAAATAAGAATGAGATTTTCAAGAAAAAGTCATTATCATTGAACAACTAATGCATTTGTACTTTGTACTTAAATAACTTAAAATAAAATATAAATATAAATTTATAAATTCTTAATTATATCATATGCTATTAATTAAAATTTCTATTATTTAAATTGCACAATAACATGTAATTAATATACTATATAAAAATAAAATACTATAATATAGTATAATAAATTTATAGGGATATGCATTGTTTCTTTCAAGAAATATGAAATGAAAACACTATTATTTTATTAAAAAAGTTTGAAATGATATTTATTATGAGTACTTTACTTTATTACTTTAAAAGTACTTAGAGCACTACCATGGTTAACCACGAGTTTTTATCCACCATTGAGAATGTGACAAGTAAGTGCTTTTAACTCAAACAATGCTATCTCAACTATTATGGATGATGTCATTTCCTAAAATGTGATTGGTTCTCATAAAGTGAATTTTAATTGTACATTTTTCTTAGGAGACCCATTTTAGACCTCAAAATTCTCCTAATGATCCATAAGTGAAAATCCATGTCTAATCAAAACTATGTGCCCAAAAACAATTCTTGTTTGATCAAGCAACTTTATCTCTTTCATCGAGTCTTTTTTTACCTCACAATCCCCCCTTAAACCTCAACTTGGGGTTTTCCTTGACAAAATCCAGCCAAATTGGTCAAGTGAGCCAACACTCCTCACCTATAGGCCCTACCTCCCTTAAATTTTATATCCAAGGCATCATTTAATTTGACATGTGCCCATATCACGTAGGTCTAACTCCAAACTTTAATGGTAGTTTCCCAAGGGTATGCATGCCTTACTAGGCCTTATATATATATAGTTTTCCTGGAAATTAAGTCGCCATTCTCTCACTTGATGTTATCCACTCTAGATCCTCCTTGTGAGACTGTGCATAATTAACTCCATAACCATCTACTTCTTATCCACGCACTATGGCTCATAAACATGATCCATTACTTAAATTTTATTCACCACCATGTTTTTCATGGATTTCCCTCATCCAGGTAAAATATTCTTAGCAATTTGAATGCCATAGGTCCTTAGTGAACCCACAAATTCTCAGTCCATGGTATATTTACAACCAAAAATTATATACAACATCATACTTGATATATCCATTATATCGAATAATCCAAGTCATATATCCTAGTGCTCTTGTTAGATCCATAACCTCAATATTACAACAATTATCAAACCACTCTCATTAGAGTGTCCAAGTCAACTAGGCTCTTATACCATATTAAAATTACCAAAGAGAAAGTTAAATTAACTGAGAGAAAAATTAAAGCAGCAAGAGACAAAAACAAAAAAGCACAAGTATTATCCTTGACAACCCCAATCCGGGGAAAAAATAACTAACATTATTCTATTAGTCCCTTAGAAAAAACCTGACCAAGCCAACAAAGTAAACCTTCTCTGCTCACATCCCTAGCCCATTACAATGAAGTCTTTCCTAAGCCTCTTAAAGGCTTCATTACTTGTAGATTCACCAAGCTATTAGTACAATGTAGATTCATTACACATTGTCAGGCAAAAATTTGCATCTCTATGCACCAATTTCTTGCCACCTGACAGTCTGCCTCCACTGCACAATCCCTGCTGAAGAATAGCTCTGAATGAATTCGAATCTACCTTGCTTGCACTGCGCAATACTCATTGGCAACTTCAATGTGTGTGTGGTGCAATCAATGAATCACTATAGTCACAACAGATAGTCCATCTTTCCCTTTCACCTATCTCTCCATTGGATCTCCACTGGAACTGACATGCACTGTAGTTAACTATTGTATTGTTCAGTTGATTAATGAGTTATTATTTGTGAATTAATTAAATAATTAATTCATTCCACTCTCACTATTGTATCATTCAGTTAGACTAGATACAACTAGCTCAACTGAGTTTAAGTCCATTAACTGAGTTAAACTGAATAACAACTCCATGAACTACTCTTCCAACTCTGTCATAACTTTTCCACTTCAGTTCTAACTGAGTCCTCCATGCATGAACCACCAGTAAACCCTAGGAATTGTGTAATTCCTTCAGCCCACTGATTTTCCAAATATGTGCACTGAAATTAAGTGCTCCAAGAGAATGAGTTGTTGTTTATTGTCAGATTATTATTAAGAGCTAATAATAATCGAAACTTCTTTTTTTAGATCGACGATATATAAATAGACTTCGCCCAATATTCTAAAAATAGAATTTCATCTATTTTTCCAACTTGACCAACCATCCACAAATAACATCCTGCAACTTGTGAAATATGATCACCATGTCTAAAAATAGACTTGCGCCAAAAATAGCCTTTGGGCCCACTTAGTGAAGGCGACTCATTTTCACTAAGCTCATCATCTTGTTGAATCTCAACACTCCCTCTCAACAAGATAGGGATTATCCTTCACCTCGATCCTGCCTCTATGGTATTCGAATTTTCTCCTGGTGAGTGCCTTCGTCAGAATATCTACATCTTGATCTTCCATAGGAATGTACTGAAGCAACATGATCTTCCGCTGCACACAATCTTTGATATCATGATACTGGATATCAATATGTTTAGATCTATCATGAAACACAGGATTAATCGAGAGTTTAATGCAACTCTGATTATCACAATGTATCACTATAGGATCTAAATGTGAACCGAACAAACCAAGCAGGATCTTCTTCATCCAGATAGCCTCACATGCAACTTGACATGTTGCCATGTATTCTACTTCCACTGAACTGAGTGCCACGGATCTTTGTTTCCTGTTGTACCAAGAAACTATTGTAGATCTGATACTGAAAATCCCTCCTGATGTGCTCTTTCGGTCCGTTGGGCTGCCTGCCTAATATGCATCTGTGAAGCCATGCAACTTCACCTCATTCGTCTGTCTGTACCATAAGCCATACTCATATGTGCCCCTAAGATACCTCAGGACATGCTTTCCTGCCTTCCAAAAGAGCTTGGTAGGCTTAACCATCTCTTGTGAAAGCTGGTTCACCGCATAGCATATGTCTGGTCTTGTATTAACTAAATACATGAGCGAACCCACCAACTGTCGATAAACAGTGCCATCCACTACCTCTGCCGATGAAGCATCCTCTTTCCTCCAATTTCCTGGAAGAGGAGTGTCAATAGGCTTGTAGCCTTGCATGTGAAACTTCTCCAGTATCTCCTGAGCATACTTGCCTTGAGACACAAACAACTCACCATCCCGCTACCATATTTCCAATCCAAGGAAATAATGAAGGAGGCCCAAATCCTTCATCTCAAACTCCTTTGAAATATCTGCCTTGCATGAGTGTATCAAATGCTCATCACCCGTTAGTATTAAATCATCAACATAAAGAAAAATGATTAAAATCTTACCCTCCACCACAATTTGGTACAGGTTTGCATCCGCCTCACTCTTGGTGAAGCCAAGTCCAATGAAATAACTGTCGATCCGTGTGTACCAAGAACGAGGTGCTTTATTCAGCCCATACAACGCTCTTTTGAGCCTGCACACATGTGACTCACTACTGAAGATCTCAAATCCTCCAGGCTACTCAATGTACACCTCTTCCTCAATGATCCCATTAAGGAACACGGTATTCACATCCATCTGATGAATGTGCCAACCCATCTACGCTGAGAGAGCAAGGATGGTCCTTATGGAAGAATATCGTGTGAAAGGTGCAAAGGTTTCTTCATAATCAATCCCCTCGATCTGTGAGAAGCCCCGGGCAACAAATCTTGCCTTATACTTCTCGACGCTCCCATCAACAGCTTGCTTTACCTTGTAGATCCATCTTGATCCTGCAACTGATTTTCCCACTGGCCTTGGAACAATCTCCCAAGCACTGTTTCTGACAATGGAGTCATACTCCTCCACCATGGCATCTACCCATGTGGGCTCCTTCACTGCTTCTTCAAAAGAAGATAGCTCTGTCACGATACACTTGCTCATGAGAGCCATGTATCCAATAAATCGGTCAGGTGACTATCTCTGTCTGCGTTGTGATGTAGGGATTCCTACATTTTGTTCCGCATCAAGCTTTAGTCTCTCAGCTTCAGTGGTACGCTTTTTGACTTGTCTGATGTTTGGTTCTGCATGAGTGGACTCCTCCACTCCATGAATCTCCTCCTGTGGCTGATCCACATCTAGAGGCTCATATTTGGGAACAAGAAGTTCCTCCTCTGCATGCAAGTGTAGCTCCCTCTCAAGCGACAACTTCATGGCTTTCACCTCATTGAATTTTATATCCCGTCGCACCACAATCATCTGACTGTCTGGAAAATACACACGATAATTATGGGGTGTTTCTGTGTACCCCACAAATATCCCAACTTCTGCAGTTGGCTCCAGCTTCTTCCTGGTGTCCTTTGTCACATGAATGTAAACAGATGAGCCAAAAATCTTCAAATGAGAAATATCAGGCTTCTTACTAGTAAAAGCTTCTTCAGGTGTACTCATGCCAAGTACTCTATGAGGACAACAGTTTTGCAAATAAACCATAGTGTTGCATGCTTTCACCCACAAGTGCATCGTTAGGCCCTAGTCATGCAACATCGCTAGTGTAGCACCCACAATCATTTTGTTCTTCCTCTTTGCGATCCCATTCTGCTGTGGGTTATGAGGCGCTATGAGTTCTCTTCGAATTCCTTCTTTGCTACAGAAGTCTTTGAATTCGCTCGAGATGTATTCACCACCATTATCGCTCCGTAGAGCTTTCACTTGCTTCCCCGACTCCTTCTCCACCAATGCTTTGAACTCACAGAACTTTGAGAACGTTTCACTCTTCTTCTGCATGAAGAAGATCCAGCATCTACGAGAATAGTCATAAAAAATTATAACATAATACCTATGTTTTGTTTTTGAAGCAACTGAGAAAGGTCCACACACGTCTGTGTGAATTCTCTCCAGTATCACCGAAGCATGTTTCTCCTTCTCATGAAATGTGGTCTTCACAAACTTACCCATAGTACATCCCTTGCACTGATCTGACTGCGCAAGACTACCCTTGGGAAGTCCAGTAGAAATTTGATGCAAAATCTTCGAAGCGCCATGGTGAAGATGGCCCAATATCTTGTGCCACAATTCCTTCTTTGCTACAAAAGTCTTTGAATTCGCTCGAGATGTATTCACCACCATTATCGCTCTGTCGAGCTTTCAATTGCTTCCCCGACTCCCTCTCCACCAATGCTTTAAACTCACATAACTTTGAGAATGTTTCGCTCTTCTTCTTCATGAAGAATATCTAGCATCTATGAGAATAGTCATCAACAAATATAACATAATACCTGTGTTTTGCTGTTGAAGCAACTGAGAAAGTTCCACACATGTCTGTGTGAATTCTCTCTAGGATCACCGAAGCACGTTTCTCCTTCTCATGAAAGGTGGTCTTCACAAACTTACCCATAGTACATCCCTTGCACTGATCTAACTGCGCAAGTGTACACTTCGGAAGTCCAGTAGAAATCTACTGCAAAATCTTCAAAGCGCCATGGTGAAGATGGCCCAATATCTTGTGCCACAATTCGCCCTCATCTCGGCTCACCACTTCTTCTTCTTTGCCCACCATTGCAGCGCAGCCATATACCTCCAGCTTGTAGATATTCTTAAGTCAAATCCCTATCCTCTTGGTTTGACCCGTTGTTTTATGTCACAGGAAAGCTTTTCCATCGCTAAAAAAAACATCATAACCTTTGTCTTCCAACATTGCAATCGAGACCAAGTTCTTCTTCAAACCTAGAACATGCATAACATATTTCAACAAGAATGGATTACTGGACTCCCTCTCAAAGGTATTTTCGGTCGCACTGTATCGACCATCTTCGCCCATATCTATATGCATTTTAAAGTCCTTCTCCTCCAAGTCACTAAACAACTCCTTGTCTCCCGTCATATGGAAAGATGCACCACTATCAAGATACCACACTAATCCCATATAGCTTGAAGCCAGGCATGTGATCAAGGAGAAATCAAGCTCAAATTGAAAGGATAAGGCCTCTCCAGCTGTAGCTTCAACAAACTTCTTGTTCTTCTTCTTCTGTGGGCAATTAGTGGCGAAATTCCCATGTTCGTGACAGTGAAAACACTTCACCTTGGACAAATCCTGCTTCTTGCCTTTAGCTTCGGATTTTGAAGGAAATTTCTTCCCCTTACCTTTCCTTTCTTTGGCAACCAAAGTGCAATTCTCTTCATCATCATTCTTTGATGAAGAGCCATCCCTGGTACCTCGCCTTATCTCCTCCTGGACAAGATCCGACCAAAGTCTCTCCCATCCTGGCAGTTTCTCCCGTCCATTGAAAGAGTCTTCATAGCTATGCCAACTCTTCAGAGGCCCAAGGAGAGCCAAGCTCACCAAGTCTTCATCATCAACAGTAATCCCCACACTTCCTAGTTCATCCCTACAGTGGACAAACTTCATGAGATATTTTGGAATACTGTCACCCTTCTCCATTTTTATTTTTTCTGAGTTTGTCTTTTAGCGCCAACTTCCTCTGGTCGCTGCTGCTTTGGAAAAAATCTATCAATGCATTCCACATTAAGAATAGAGTGGCTTTCCTGTGAAGGCTAGACACAATATGGTCCTTCACACCTTCCAACAGAATTATTCTTGTCTTTGCTATCTTCTTTTTCCATGTGTCAAGTAATGCAGCATCGCTAGATCCCAGCTTAGGAACATCACTATCGATGAACTCCTTCAATCCATTATCCTCCAACACCGCCTCCATCATATCCTTCTAGGCTATGTAATTCGATCTCCCATCAAGGGAATACGCCAATCGCAACCCATTGAAATACATTTCAATGTCTACTCAACTGTCACACCAAGAATTTTCTGAAGCAAATTCGAATTGTCCACCAGCACAAACTCAAGAATTCTTCACAATTGCAATCTTCAAGAATTATCACTGCTCTGATACTAGGTAGAAATTGTATACAAGATGCATGTATATATCTAGATTCTCCTGATATAACAATATTTTATCTTCTTGCTAAATACAGAATCCTTCCACTGTTAATCTTTTGCGGAAATTAAAATCAATTGCAAACACATGAAGCAATAAAAACAATCGCACATAACACAGTTGTCTAACAGGAAATCCTGAAGCTGAAAACCCCAAATATCATATATTATGTATCATGGAGATCATGTAACAATCTCATACAAATATCAGTACATCAAGCTCTCAATACAATGTAGATTCATTACACATTGTCATGCAGAAATTTGCATCTCTATGCACTAATTTCTCACCACCTGACAACCTGCCTGCACTGCGTAATCCTTGTTGAAGAATAGATCTGAATGAATTCGAATCTACCTTGCTTGCACTGCGCAATCCTCATTGGCAACTCCAATGTGTGTGTGGTGCAATCAATGCATCACTATAGTCACAAAAGATAGTCCATCTTTCCCTTTCACCTATCTCTCCACTGGGTCTCCCTTGGAACTGATATGCACTGTAGTTAACTGCTGTATTGTTGAGTTGATTAATGAATTATTATTTTTGAATTAATTAACTAATTAATTCACTCCACTCTCACTAGTGTATCATTCAATTAGACTAGATACAACTAGCTCAACTGAGTTTAACTCCGTTAACTGAGTTAAACTGAATCAACTCCATGAACTACTCTTCCAACTCTGTCATAACTTTGCCACTTCAGTTCTAACTGAGTCCTCCATGCATGAACCACTCGTAAACCCTAGGAATTGCATAATTCCTTCAGCCCACTGATTTTCCAAATCTGTGCACTGAAATTAAGTGCTCCAAGAGAATAAGTTGTTGTATATTTTCGGATTATTATTAACAACTAATAATAATCGACACTTCTATTTTTAGATCGAAAATCTATAAACAGACTTCGCCCAATATTATAAAAATATAATTTCATCTATTTTTCCAACTTGACCAACCATCCACAAATATCATCTTGCAACTTCTGAAATATTATCACCATGTCTAAAAATAAATATAGTCTAAAAATAGACTTGCGCCAAAAATAGCCTGTGGGCCCACTTAGTGAAGGCGACTCATTTTCACTAAGCTCATCATCTTGTTGAATCTCAACAATCAAGCTCAAGGGCAAGGCAGTCATTCTCAAATCCACAACCTCCTCATCAACCAAACTTGCCCTCCTCTTCTACGCAAGTGCCCTCACCTCAAGGAAACCTCCCTTCTTCCCCTTCTCTTGATGTATCAAGTAAAGAGGATCAAAGTGGAAATAATGAACAAGGTGATGAAATCAGTAAGACAGAGATAGAAATTAATGAGGAAGAGCAAGAGGGAAATGATGGTGAAGAGGAGGGAAATGAACATAGCAATGATGAAGACAAAAACAGTGAGCATTTGGAGGAAGGCAGTGATGGTAATGATGTAAATGAGTTAGCCCAAAGTGAAGAAAAGGATTATGTAGGTATACAAAGTGAAAACAACATGAGCCTTGAAGGAGGAGAAACCAGCAATGAAACAAAATATGAAGAAGAGGCAGAGGAGGCAGGTCACAATGAAGATGAGTTTGATGATAATGATAGAGACCAAGAGTATTATGATGAGGCAAATTCCATGGAAAAAAATGATGAACATAAGGATGAGCCAGTAGATAGTGAAAAAGAGGTAAAAGACATGGAAATAGATGAAGAAATTTATGATGAAAATAGAAGCATTGATCATGATAGTGAGAAAAGTCATGATGAAGACAGTGGCAATATGGAAGAAGATGATGAGGCAGAAACAAAATTTGAAGAAGAGGATAGTGACAAAGAGGATGACACTAAAAAGACAAGCAGTGAGAAACAGGAAAACTAAGGAGATAGTCATGACAGTCATGACACCAATCAGCCTCCTAGTGAACATGAGAATGATAACAGTGCAGGAGATGATGAAGAAAAGGACCCTAGTGATGAACAAAACCAAAGTGAAGAAAGTGCAAAGGCTGATAATCAAATTGAAGACCAAGATGACAGTGTAAAAAGTAGTAAAGAAGGTAATGATGATGATGGTGTTGAAGGTCAAGAAGGCAGTGATCAAACATAGCATGGTATGACTGGTGGATATCATAGTGAAGATGAAGGAGCTGGTGAAAACACCAAGGGTCAAAGCCTTGATGAAGACACTACCAAAGCCACCATCACTCCTTTTGCATGCACATACCACAGAGGGCAAAGGCAAGTGTTTTTTTCCTCCAAAAGGCAAGGGAACTTGCCATATGCATCAAAACCAAGGCTTGAAAAGGGAAAAGAGAAGATGGGCCAGGTTAAGAAAGGTAAGAAAGGCAAGCTATCTACTCAAAAGACTCAATTCATTGACCGAGACAGTGATACTGAAGGTAAGGAGATGGCCACTAGACTGCTACTCCAAAGTAAGGATGCACAAATCAAGGAGTGGGAGAGGGATTTTGGTATGGCCCAATACATCATTCAGTATTATAAGAATGAGCACAAGCACTTCAAGAAGGTAAAAAGGGGTCTGGTCCTCCAAAAAAATATGACAAAGTATTATGCAAAGAAACAAAAGCGTGTTTGTGCCAAATTAAAGGAAGCCCTCCTTGAAGTCCAAACCATAAAGGAGGAAAAAAAGCATGATAGCCTTGGATTTTTGGCTGAGGCTTATCAACAGTTATCCAAGACCCCTTAAGGGAGGTCTCCACCAATTTTGAGAAGATTTGGAGCAATTTTTGTTTTTTGTGATTTTTAAGGCATATTAGTGCAACACCACTGGTGCTACGCTAATACATGGAGAATCCTCAGGAGGAGAAATCAACATTTTTGAACTTCTCACACCTAGCACACCTTGATCACCAAGTTTTAGATGATTTGGAGTAGGTTTGACCCCTCAAAAGATCAAAAAACCCCTCTTTTTTCACCTTTTTGCCATTGTTTTAGACCTGGCACTACGCTAATGAAAGTCTTGGGATTTTTGAAATTTTTACTAGGCTACAGGAACTAGATCAGGAAGATACAAGAATTTTTGGAAATTAGACTCATCAGGCTTTCCAACGAGCCATCACGAAGCCAAATCCGACATCGGGAAGGGGTCCAAAACTTGGCTGCAAAAGACCCTAGTTTTTGCTAAAAGTTGCATTGTGCAAATGGACTGTTTAGTGTGTTTTGGACCAAAAGTCAACAAAACACACTCATTTATTGAAAGAAATTTTTTTAGTGTTTTTGAAGCAAATCACTCTAGAATTAGGTGCAAGAATTTATTTTAGCATTTATTTCATGAGATATTTTGTTCCTTGGGCCTTGCATGGTCTCTTAGGCATAAATGACATTTATGGGTGATTTTGACATTTTCTAACCCTATCTAGGGTTTTTTTCCTCCATTGCTGAGTTAAATAGAGAATGAGGGCTTCATTGTAAATTTTGGCATTTGATGAGCTTTGAGAGACATGCATGGTTTTTATGAGCTTGGAGAAGAAATTGGTGTTATGGAGTCTATGAATGCCTTGCTTGGATTGATGATGGTGAAGCTTGTTTGCAGGATCCCTGAGCTTGGTTAATGGTGATGTATGCTTAATTTGTTCATGTTTTCTTGTTATCATTATGTTTCATTCTTCTTTGTTTTAGTAGAACATAAAAATATAGGTTGAGAAACGCTCTTTGAAGCACCTCATTCCTCCTTCCTTCTATTGCCTTGATGTTTTCCTCCGCTAGGTCAGCTTAAGGAATTATTTACTACTCTTTAGGCCCACCTAAACTTGTTTATTTCATTAATGGATTAGTATGATAGTTTACAAGTATGATTCATGGTATGCCCTGCTTATTTGATGCTATCCAAACTCTGTTTTGAAACCTCTCTTTGAAATATTTCTTGCTAGGTTAAGTCAAAGAGATCTTGTTTTGATCTTGCCCTTTTTCCATGCCTATCAGTTTGTTTCAAAGTTATTTATAGCTTGATATATGATGCTTAGGAGTTCACTTTTCATAGATTAAAGTTATTTGTGAATCTTAAATGTTTTCTAAAGCTTGAAAGTGAAATCACTAGAATTTAAATGAGTTTCTCGCCTTCTATATTTCATTAGAATTGTTTATCTTGAATGTTGATTGGTTTAAGTATTTTTCATTGAGCTTAATGGTTTTCCCTACCTCATGAGTTATATCTTTTGCTTATCAGTGTTTAAGACCTCCTTGTTATAGGTATTTGACAAATGATTCTTGATTTCCCTTTGCCCTACCTTATTCAGCAACTTGATGTCCATCCCACTTCACCCATAACCTTAAGGATCTATTAACCTTGCTAGATTGGCCTTGCACTGCACTCTAACTCATTATTGAGATATCCATGACTTTTATTGACTCCATATCCCAATGATTTGAAGACCTCTCACTCCACCTATTCTACCAGCTCATCTCACCCAATTAAAAAAATCAACAAACCCTACACTTAACAACTAGCCTAAAATCAAAACCCTAAAGCAAACAAGAACACATCCTTTGCATCTAATAGAGAGATCCCTCTATGATTCCAGGAAGGCTAGGTCCTAGGACTCCAAAGACTAGTCTGATGTTACCCTGTCATTTGGTTTACCAATCTGCCAAATCATGGGACACTAACATAATGGTGATCACGGTGGGACCGAGTACATAGCCTAAAAAATCTTATAGACTCATTTAAACCTTCAGTTAAGCTTATAAAATCAAATGATAGTGATAGAGTAGAATCTAGTTGTTTCATCATCTTAGCAAAATGATGACTCAGTTATAGGACACTTTCACAAACCCTAAGGCTACAAAAAGGAACTCAGAAAACCCACAAACGTCCCTAAATTGGTATTCAGTTGTTGATGGTGGACAACAAATACATCCTTAAACAGTAAACACCCTCCACCTGGCGACTCCACTGGTCTTCAATAGCCTTTTTGACACCACTAGTTCTCATAGACTCCCCTGGGAATGCATTGAGAAATCCCCATCATGCTTATGGTGGACAACAAAGTTGAAACCTTCCTCCTGGCGACTCCACAACTCTCAATAGACCTAATGACTCCACTGGTAGATAAATCTAGACTGGTTGAAAAGATGCAATAACCTCTTTATGATAAACAAATATGGATCCAAGTATGAACAGAGAGGCAAAGCTAGAGATGTTGATAGATACATTCAGCAAACTGATGCATCTACTTGACAGGAAAGGAGAAAAGCACAAGGTTAAGGTTGGTGCTATTTATTCAAAACAACCTACACTTTTTCCTTGGGAAGAACAAACTCAATCACTACAAGACAAGATCAAAAAAAAATAATGTGCATAATGAGAAAGACTGGAAAGAAGAGAGTGACTAAGCTTGTCAAGTAGGTACTATATGCCTTCCTATATCTTGTGCTTCACTACTAAGAAAACGCTACAAACAAATTGCAAATAGAAACAAGGTGGAATGCTCTAAAAAATCAATCAGGGATAAGATGGATGATGTAAACCCTTTTGCATATCCAGAACTCTTTCCCTCAAGCCATCTTGAAATCACAAAATATGAAATGGAGGAGGAGTCAAAACTTTTAGGATCTCTACCCTTATGATTTAATTCATTTCAGATTTTGAAAGGAAATTTGCATCCTAAAGATCTCTTAGCAACTATTCATTGTTAAGTCTCTATATTAATAGTGTAGTCCCTTATTATGTTAGTGTAGCCCCCCTTATTATTATTGTTGTACCCCTGTAACCCCCATATTTTTATTATTGTGCCCTTACATTATTATTGTTATGTCGGCTAGGATTACATTGTGGCCCCACTAGGATTATATTGTGGCCCCATGGACTCCTATATATAGAATGAGGTTTTGGTCATTTGTATCATCCAAGAATTGTTCATTCATGTAATTTGTTGGAGGTTTCCCCCTTGAAGTGGATTATTTCTAAGGCATTGATATCTCTTTTCTTCTATTTATGGAGTTGGTTTCACAACATTTGGTATTAGAGCTTTGGATTCTAGGGTTTCGCTGCACCAAACAGGTTATCGTGGAATGTTCGCTATAAATTTTGTTATACGAAGGTTTAGAAGCTAAAATTTTTAGAGTACGAAGTAGAAATCCGAAGGAACATCGTCACAAAATTTCAGATCTTGGTTCGCAATATTTTCAGAAATATGATCTGTGGAAGTTAGGTCTTTTTGTAGGCTCCTGAATTCAAACTAAATAGGTCATCACGGAATTTTCGCTATAATTTTTTTTCTGTGAAGGTTCAAAAGATGAAATATTTAGGGTGCGAAGCCAAAATCTTGAGGAACATCATCGCAAAATTTCAGAGCTTGGTTCGCAATATTTTTGGCGATATGATCTGTGGAAGTTAGAGATTTTAGCAGGCTCCTAAATTAACCTAAATAGGTCATCGCGACATATTCGCTATAAATATTTTTCTACGAGGTTTTAGAAGATGAAATTTTCACAGAGCAAGCAGAAATCCTGAAGAACCTCCTACAGATATTTCATATCTTGGTTCACAATATTTTGCGAGATATTATCTGTGGAAGTTAGGATTTTTTCAACCTCCTGAATTTCATCTCAAAGAGGTGACTGTGGAAAAAACGTCATAACTCTCTCTCTCAGCGTTGGATTGTAGTTTCTTCTGTATCAATTTCAGAGTCGAAGGAGGAAACAAGGACACATGGCAAGTCATACAAGTTTTCTCTACTGAACTAGTCCATAATTAGGTCATCGTAGGATATTGGGCATAAATTTGTCTTCAAGAATCCAAATCAGGTCAGACCTGTGGAATTTGAAAGAAGATTCAGAGGGCTACTTCAGGGCCAAATTTTAGTTATTAAGGATATGAAATAACATAGATAATTTAATTTCAATATCAAGCTTCTCAAAAGCAAGAAAAAGGTGTGTATTTGGTTTTTAAAATTGGATAACGTTTGTTTGAAAAAGCAGTTTGAAGTGATTCCAAGGGCATATTTTAGAATTTTTATCAGTATTGGGTTCTATAATGCCTCCAGAAAATAATTCCATAACCATTAAGCCCTAAAAAAGCTATATTATGACGCATGAAGAGGAAGAATTGCAGTATGATATATCAAAATTACGGTACCAAGTGCAACAAATTTCTATCTTACGAAGAGCAAATGAAGATGAAATAGATGGTTTAAAAGCATAAATGGAGGCTAAGTTGGATGGTTTGAAGGATCAAATAATAGCTAATAGGGATGATAAATTAGTGGAAGATCACATCGAGCATCAAAAACAAGTTCTCCAACTCTCAAAGGATAACCTAACTTTGGTGCAGAATCTAATGAAACAACAGGAAGATCAACATCACATCGAAAGAAATTATGAAGCAGTCACAGAAACAAGAACTCAACAAGTACGATCAATTTTAGAGTATCTCAGCAAGTGGAATAACTTTCCTGTAGAATATTCCACATGGGAGGATGAGAATTTTATACAGAAGCATCAAGAAATAATCAAGCGTTGAGGACAACACTTGTTTGAAGGAGAGGGGCATGTTAAGTCCCTATATTAATAGTGTAGTCCCTTATTATGTTAGTGGAGCCCCCCTTATTGTTATTTTTGTACCCGTGTAACCCCCATATTGTTATTATTGTGCCCTTACATTATTATTTTTAGGTCAGCTAGGATTACATTGTGGCCCCACTTGGATTATATTGTGGCCTCATGGACTCCTATATATAGAAGGAGGTTTTGGTCATTTGTATCATCCAAGAATTGTTCATTCATGTAATGTATTGGAGGTTGACCCCTCGAAGTGGCTTATTTCTAAGGCATTGATATCTCTTTTCTTCTATTTTTGGAGCTGGTTTCACAACATTCATCAATCCCATGCTCAAGTTAACTCTCACAAAAATAAAGAAAATTTGGTTAAGGATGAAATCAATCGGGGAATGAAAGAGAACCCACAAGATCTCTCGAAAAACACAAGTGATGATTCATCATCTCTTCTAGGTGAGGCTCAAGAAGACACTGAGCCTCTCAATCAACTTTCACAAGAGAAAGAGAAATATTGTAGTTATTTAAAAAAAAAAAACAAAATTGCCTCCTTTTTCAACTGAAGAAGAAATAAATCAGCTTCTAAACATGCAGACAACCTCTAAGAATTCATATGACCAAAAAATTTATGTTCATTCTCCTTCTAATCCTGTCTACCATAAGTCAAAAAGTGAACTTGTAGATCAATTCAAAGAAGAAAAAATTGGTAATCCAATACGTTTGATTGGTGAAATTATTTATGTTGATGATTCTCCAAATTTTGATTAGTCTGATGATGATGATGTTCTCCAAACAAAATCTAACCTTACAGAGCCATCAACAGTTTATTTGTGGGATGAAGTTCACTATCATCATATTGAAAGCAGTAATCAGCCAAGACAGGTCACCTACGACACTGATGAGGAAATCCTTGAAAGTTTAGAAGTAAGTGAAGAGTCTCTGACTCTTTGCTCTACTTCACTTCAATGAATTAGAAATAAATTTCACATAATTGGAAATCAACAGTATTTCAACTTTGATGTTGAGGTTGAGGAGGATGATGAACTTCTTGAGAAAATTGTCAATAAGAATCCTTCTCTTGAAATGGTTGAGGAGATCATTTGGAACATAGAATCCTCCTTAGCTCCAGATCTGTACCCACCAAGTTCCATTGAATTACAAATTGTAGATGAAGGATTAGAAGTTGATAATCACATGAGAGTTGTTACACTACCTTCTTGGGAAGATTTATTGTCAAAGAGTGTTGTTGCTCATCAATATGATGACCCACTCTATCAGAACATATCAAGTGTGCTAGAGGGAAACATTGCAATCTATGATGAATCTACCAGTTCAGATGATCATGAGGAAGAGGAAAGGTTTCTTTCCCAAAAGAGTCCTAAGCTCAGCCAAGTGGAGAAAGAAGCAGTCTTGGATCAAGCTTATTTACCAAATCTTCACATTCAAGTATTTTTTCAAGATCCCTTTGCTAATTTTTTAAAGACATTTGAAGAGGGAGTGAATCATGTCAAGAGCAGTTTGCTGCAAAGTGTAAGAAAATTTTTAGGCACTACTGTTCAAACACAAGTAAGGTGGGAGTGGCCTTTTAATTTTTTCAGTACCCTTAAATAATTGAACCAATATCCCTCATGCAATCATTTGCTTGATTGGCTGTATTGGAAAAGAGAGTTCACCAGCTGAATGTATGTCATGTAAAAATTAGATTAGGATATATAAGCATGCAAATAGGCTCATAATTTGAGCTTAGTTATAGATTGTTTTGAAAATGAAAACACAAAAACAGAGAAGAAGTGAAAAAAGAGGGCAAATTTGAAAAGAGGTACAACCCTATACCCGAAAATAACGTTGAAAGTGTGCAAGCCTAAATGTCACTGTTGGTTCAAAAAGAAGGTCTTGTTTTAGTCATCTAACCTAATCATGGCTGAAACATGTTTTTAATTGATTGTTGATAAGTTAGTGAAAGATATTTGGTCAAATTATTCAAACTTGACTTGTCAAAAGATAGATTAAGAAAGAAAGATACTAGTTCCACAAGCTTAAAACAGAACCAAGGAGAAAAATGGGGATGAATATCAATTGAT